>JAPUBX010000065.1:0-67864 GCA_028672205.1 Proteocephalus fallax
GCCGATATCCCGAGAAAAATAATTGATTGACAATTAATGTGTTTGAACAATGTATTTGATATATAAAAATCATGCGGGGTTATTTGAGGGTTTCCCTGCCGATGTCAACGACGACGGCGCCTTCGAATCTGTCGGGAGTATCCGGAAAACCGGCAATGCGGCGCCACTTGAAGCGCGTAAAATCAACCTGCAAAGAAGCACAAAAGAACCAAATAAGAGTGAATCTTTGGCTGCCAAACAAATACCGCAATTGCGTTAGTCGTCCAACAACATTGAAGTGCATGAAAGGCGATTGAAACATGAAAAAATCTCACCTCCTTGTCCACCTTTTGTCCGGATGTGTCGGCGACGAATTCCTCAATTTGTAATTCGCCATCTTCATCCTCAAGACATTCTTTAATGTGAATAAAAAGCAATTGAGTCTCGCAGATGATAAAAATAATAAACATTTCTATCACGACTTACCGAAAGCGAGCAGGCGATTCTGGTAGACTGCGACGCGAACCAACCAGGCGTAATTCACGCCGATTGGGTTGAGGTCAGTCCACTGGCCGGGGTCACCGACTGCCCGCGGGGTCGTCATTATTTCTACAGAGTCGAAGTTCCAACCGGCCACAACGAGAATGCGCCCATCGAAGAGAGCGATTCCGTGGTTGCAGCGCGCGTGGTTCATCGGCGCCAATTCGGTCCACTTCGGCGCATCTACGTCCCCCCCAAGACTCAGCAGCGACACGTTGGACAGTTCATCGTCATCCCACCCCCCAGTCAAGAGGAGATGCGGTGTGTTGGGCAGAAAGGCGTTGTCTCCAGACCAGACAACCGCTGCTGCATTGCTGCGTGCTTGCTGGATTGGTGGCAGCGGTCGCCATGACGGACTAAGAGGAAAAGAGAATACGTTGAAGAAGACGGTGACTGAGAACGAAAAGGCGGACAAAAACAACGCGCTGGCCATAAACAACTCACCTTCCTTCCACCCAGCGCTCGCAGCTCGACATCCAACCAACCTCGTCTCCTCCCCATCCGCCACAGACGAACAGTTCGGTTGCAGACGCGGCAACTGCTGCACTACGGCGAGGGGTCTCGAGTGGTGGCGCCTGTGTGACGCCTCCCGTCCAGCCATCGATTACCGTGACTGTTGGGAAGACGCAATCCGAATTGCTGCACGATTCTCCACCAACGCAGTAGACTTTGCCTGAAAGACCAAAACAACGGCAATGTGACCTTTCTGGCTTGCGAGACAAAACGAAAAGATCGCGACAGACGACTCACCGTTGAGACTAGCGACGCCGCGATTATAGAGAAGCGGGAATCGAACCTCCATTTGCCCGTCTTGGTCGAACTGCGGCAAAGTCGTAAGACACGCCCCGGTTTCGTCGTCGTCATCGCCGTAAACATCAATGGAATTCGCCTTGAAGACGACGAACAGGCGTTTGCGGTTTTTCTGGCGAGATAGGTCCTTTAGAGCGGCAAAATGTTTCCTGAAAAGCAAGAAGTCGCGCGTCAAGATGTCACAGAAACTAACGCATTACAAAACCGCTGAAGACTCACCCGCAATCTTGATTGAGTCTGAAAGGCGAGTAACCACCGACGAACTCATCGACCGCCTCTTGGGACAAATCGGCAACTTCGATGCAGCCAATCAGACGCGTGAAAGCAGCAAACAGCCCCCCAGTCCTCTTCAAGTCCTCCTCGTTGTCCTCTCCCCAGGTGCAAATCAGACGAAACAGTTCGTCTGCCTTCGCAGTGGACGCCTTGAGGAAACTAACGACCTCGTCCAAGTCGAACTGTTCACGTAGGAAATCTTTGTTGGAAAGACTGCGCCAAAGAACAGAATAAAATACTTCGCTCTTCGTTGCTCGGGCAATCTCCAGTCGCATCGGTCGCTTCTCTGGTTCATTTATTCTAAAGAGAGCGATCAACAATCGACAGGAATCCCCTCACCTTGAAGCCATAAAGTCGACACACAATCGCTGAAGTTCGCTGCAGTCCAGTATGAAGGCGAACAAGAAAAGCCGTTCAGCCGTGTCTTCTGTTACCTTGACCTCTCCAGTGTAAGCGTAGTCTAGTCCGAGGTCAACGATCCTATCGAGATACAACAATTAGTCAACAGGGAAACGAGAAGTCTACCTCCTCGGGAACCGCTTCCAGGACAACCGGAGGTGTCCGCCATCGATGACCGAGTGCTTCTCGATGTGCTCTCCGAGAAGCGGCAATCGCGTGGCCAAAACCCCGCGATGTGCGTTGACCGTGAAGCCCCCATCGACCTATAGGAGATAAGAGATATTTTAGCGATCGCCCATTGGTTCACCTTTACCACAATTGACCGATTGTTTGGGGCGTTGAGTGCGCAAATTGCGCGCCGCTTGTAAATCGCACCTGACAAAATTAACGATCGGTTTCGATTGAATCGGTTAGTAGAAATTCATCTTTACCACAAAGATATGGAGAAAGATAGAAAAGAATGGTTGTGATGGTGGTGGCGCGGAAGAATTGGAGTCTGTGAAATAAAAGGAACGATAAAGAGAAGAAGAATATAAATTAAATGTAAAGAAGATTGGAGAAGGAGTTTTGAAAGGTGAGCATGGTTAAGAAAAAAATAACAGAAAGTAACTAAAGAGCAGGTAGGTTGTTTAGAAGAAACAAGATGAGGAAGATAGAGGATGACGCCGATAAAACGGAGAAGCGACAGATAGGAGAATACGGAGAAAAATAATTATGTTGAGAAGAAGGGGATAAAGACGAAAGGGAGGAGGAAAATGAAGAAAAATAATTCGAGATTAAACCCTAAACCAATCGACTCACCTCAATCTTGAGGTCGCAGTGGCGTCCGCTTTTTCTGAGTGCATTGAGAACGCCGTAAGGGACAAAAGAGGTCGCAATTGGGACAGTTTTTGCAGCCGCCATGTCAAGTTGTTTAGTCGTTGAAATTTTAGAGCTGCAAAATTGGATGCATTAAATAGCCTTTTGGGGGTTTGTGAGTGATGCGTGAGCAGTGCTAAAGTTGATTAAATCGGTTTACGCATGAGTAAGTAAGACAAATCAGAGTTATAATTCAATCGAGCAGAAATACTGAAAAATGCTCATAGATTAAATAGTATGATTGGAGTTTAATGTCTGTTTCAAAGTTTCCCAGTTTTGTGGGAAAAAAGACGTGATCAGTCTGCTTTGAATAATTTTAGCGTATTGGGTTTTTAGAACCTTCTTTCCTGCTTAACCTGAAATGTTTTAAATCAAAATAGCCTTTCAAAGCTTACACGGTGAATTCGGATTGCATAGGTTTCTTTGAATAATAATAATAATTAATAATAATTTTTACGCTTTATTAAGGTCACAAAGACCAGAACTTTCAGCATTTAATGTTTAACAGGAATGGAGGAAATAACAACGAGGTAATGGCAATTGGCAGATTCAAGCTCGATTTAAGTATATTTGTCTAAATTTGTATGTAAAAGAAAAGTCTTGGATACAAAGAAATCGTTTGTGACGGATTCAGAAATCACTGTTATAAATCCACGAGAAGCGTAGCAAAATTAATGAAATCGTACTGTTCATCACTCCAACCAATCAAAACTTTATTTCGACACACCGAAGTGTTTTTGTCTACAATGCTCTGAATTATTCAGTATCACATTGAATGGGTCGGACCCCGATATCACGCATAAATGTCATGGCGTAAAAGTAGCACTACTAATGTGCGCCAGGGCTCCGTAGGCTTTTTAATATAATTAAATTTTATAGATCCCTGCCTATAGTATCTATCCAGGAGATCATCGGTTAACGCGACTGCAATAGTTGTTCACTAATCGCTGCTCATATTTTCAGTTACATCGAAAATTGTTTGTCCTCTATAAAGCTCCTACAATTATTATTATCATGGAAAGATTGGTCTCTACGTGTACGTCTATAGAGCTATCCTCAATCTCAACGCAGTGCGATTTACTGCAGTAATTTGTGAGCATAAAACAGTATATAAATTCTAGAACTGACGGGTGTGGAACTTTGGGCGTCACGGTGGCAGAACCCCTAAAGACCCCAGGAACTAGAAAAATACGACTTCAGCAGACGTTTGTCGTCGAGGGGTAGACGGCACCCAATCTCATAACTTTATGACAGTAATCATCACACGTGAGCTTTTTTAAAGTTGGATCCGTCACTTCCACGCATACCCACCGTATTTCAATCATCATTTATATTTATGAGAAATGCACTCCACTTTCTATCTGGCCGCCGTCGCTTGGCCAATCGCGCATAACAACCACCGCGGGGTTAAACTTCGTACGTGCCCTTCGTAAGGTCGGAATAATCTGCCTTATTTGATACAATTATCTGAGTTTCGGTAAACAATTTGGGCGGCCACGGGGTAAACTGAAAATGGCCTTATAGGAAACGATTTATTTGACGTATGATTAGATGTGATATAATTACATATTTCGCTACAATTAATTGGATGTCTGTGGAAGTAAAAAGCGATACGTCTTACTGTCTTTCTGTTTATTACAACCTGGAAGTACGTGTCGATTGGGCATCAGCAACGGTTGCCAAGGTCGATTTTAATTCGTGTAATGTTGAGTCATACGGGGAATAAGGATTGAATCGGTTTCTTTGACAATGTCAATTGGCACAGTCAAGCTCGATTTTAATATCTGTGTTATAATTTTCAGGTTAACGAAGTCTTAAATACAAATAAATGGTTCCGTTATCATAGAAACTGAAATGCATGTGAAACACGAACGCCTTAAGCTTGAATAGATTGATTATGTAAGGGTGTACGCAAGGCTACCGTTGTTCAAATTTGTTGTGACCTATAATGGTGTGTATTGATTCCAGAAGCATTGAAGGGCCATTCTCGTCCGTTGAACCCGTGCTAGATAGAAGGGATCCCTTAACGTGAGTTTTAGACGTCTTCTTTCCGTGGTCTGACATGTGGCAAGCAAAGAAGAAGAAGAGGTTGATGGAGTGAAAATACGGTATCTTAACTCGGATTATCAAAGATTATGACAAGTGGGGATAATTAGTTGTCAGTATGGGAATCAGCGTTGTAACTGGGTTCACGTGGTGCGGGAATAGTTGGGTGAAGTGCAGATTCGGCTTCTGGTTGAAGATCTGCAACACGAGCACTATGTGTTGACGCCAGGCGTGGGTTACGGGCGGAAGTTAATGGGAAAACCCGCGTCTGTCCTGAAAGGTAAAGTATCACAGTAAAACAATGGGTGTTACATTACCCCCCTCCAGATGGGGCACTGTTCTCAGTGCTCGTGGTATGGACGATCTCCCCATGATCGACCGGGTGATGGTCGGATTCCGGTACGAATGGGGTAGCATTGGTATCCACTGTAGCTAGTAGTCCTCTGAAAGGAGTTAACTTATTGTGGTGGACCGTCACAAGGGGGGCATGGGGATGTTCAGATGCACGGATGACGTAAAGGTTGGGTTGCAAGACCCGTTCGATGCGGTAGGGTTCTGCACTCCAGGGGGGGTGGAACTTCTTAGGCACGCCGGGTGGGGGCACAGGTCGGTGTCGGCGTACTAAATCACCGATTTGATAGGTCATAGGCCGACAGTTGCGATCATAGAGTGTTTTCTGGCGATCGTAGGCCCTTTCGAGGTGTACACGTGCCAGGTTGTGGGTGTTACGGAGGTCTTCCTGTTGTTTAAGGATGGCGTCTGGTGGCTTAAATGAGGGCGGGCGGGAGCCGTGTTTACGTGATCTGTGAACTTCTTGGCGATCGAGCTAGCTAAAATGTTTCCGTGCCCACCGTGTTTTTGGGCTCCCTTATCGCTTGCAAAAACTCTTTCTTATCCTCCACAGAGAGTCTTGTTAGCTGGCAATGCGAAAAAGTCCAAAACAAGAATTTCTCACAGCGGAAAGGCCTTGATAACGATACCTTTTCGTAGTATAATTTATAAGGAATAGTCTCCGCAAATGTCGAACCGGTCCCCGACACAACCCAAACCAATTATGCCACTTATATCGACGGATCTAAAGTGTGTCAACTGTGGTGAAGCCTAGGGTAACGGATGCATTCTCATCTTTAACGGCGTCAACGTACAATCGTCATGTAAACAAAGAACAGCTGCAGCATTACTGAGCGCGAATTCTTTTAGTAAATTCGGGGGTTCACATAGCTGGAACTCCTCCCGTCAACGGGCAGGATGCGATTGCGTTCAATACAGGATGCAGAAGTTTCTTGTTGGCTAAGGAAACCGTCGCAATCATCTTAAGGGATGGTTTGAAGGTCCGTCCAGATTATCACCAGGATGTCCGCGCCGAATATCACCATCGTCTTGTCTGCGAAGAAACGCTTCCGGTTGGTCCTTTACAAATGCAAAAACACCGTCGAGATGCCTATAAAAATATAAAAGTCAATACCTAAGTAAAAAATGGATACATACGGAAGAATTCCAATCCCCGTGTGTTTGGTATCCTTTTATAACTAAACTCGAACCTCTAGCTCCACAAAGGCTTCTGATAATTTTACGTTGCAATCTATCTTACAGATTGAGAGTTGTGACACAGCAATCCACCAAAAACAGACGTTCGCCTAATCCGTAACTAGCTGCTTTATCGTGAAAAGAAAATCGTATTCACCAGTCTCGTCAAGTCACAGTTGGTTTAACGGTATTGTTATTCTTCTCTCGTCCAGCTACACAGAAGCACCGCCTTCTTTACGTCAGCATTGTAAATAAAAGAAGCCTAAAGCTCTTATTTTCCCCACGAAGTTTATAAAGACATTTTATAGAAACATTAAACCAAATTTAATTCGTGGAAACGATAATAAACAAGGAAAGAATATACATGAAGGGTCGTGTAGCTAAAATTCTATTAAGGCCACCTGATGCAATGCACAAGGTTCGCGATACGTAAGGTAAAAACGATAAAATTGTGAAAACGTTGAAACGAACAACCATACCATGAATTGGAGCCTTGATACTCATTACATACATCAAACCGTGAGGCAGGACAGAAAAAACGTTTTAACTGCGGTTGACAATTCCCGGACTAATTTCCCATGTTCCTCCGACACGTGCAAAGGCAATTCTTGTCGTACCTTGTTATAGGAAAATAAAGGGTAAGCAATCCCTACCTATTACAGACATTAATTTTGTGGTCATCGTTAACTACTTCTACACTCCGCAACAACGAAATATAAAATAGAAATATCTCCGCATCCTATTGGTCAATTTCATGCATCACCATATATTAAAATTTCGCGTTTAAGTCTATAATATTAAAACACTTTGACGTGTCAAATATTGCGTATTTTTATTAGTTAATATATAAGTGTCGTTTTTTCTAAATATGTATATAAGGAGTTATTTTGTTTTAAACAACACAATTCACCAGATCAGAAAACGCATTCGCAAATTCCCGTCTTATCGATAAATTAATTCGTAATTTCGCACAATCTTTAACCTCATCACGACTCCTAATACAACATAAGCGTTAATTTCTAGTTGGTTGTATAACCAACGGTTAAATCAGGCAAAAGGAACATTCTTAGTCCGCTTTCTTTTAGATTTGTAAAGGTTCGGCTTATTCTTGATGCGTTATTACAATTATAAACCACCAGCAATTGAGATAGCTGTAAACGCTGCGACACATGCCACAAAATATGAATCATAGTTTAGGAATTTGTGTGTTATCTCCACCTGAAAAAGCAAAGAAAAAGCGTATCCATTGCCGGATGCACACTACACGACGAGCGCATCTTCGAAACCTGTCTGGCGCCCTTATTCGAAAGAAAAGCATTTTAAGGTCCCAACTCTTGGCGAAAATGAACGAGTCAATTTAAAAACAAACTATCGAAACCTATAAATATTCCCGTTTATTTGGTTCGAAAACGATGGTAAGGGTAAATGTCTTCTAATATGAGGGAAGTCGTCAACTCTAAATCTCCAGTGGATCGGCAACGTTCTACGCTGGTCGAACACTGATCTTTTAAATCCACACAGAAGTACAGGATAAGTTTCTATTATGTATAATTAGAGAGAAAACCAGCACTGTGGAAAGACTCACCGTTTTTCTATGGCATGCATTGTAATCACCGACAAGTCCTTGACGTAAAATTCATTTGATTATATGACGTGGTACTTTCAGAGTCATCCGTTTAAAATCAAAAGCAAAAAAACGCAACTGCTGCAGGACTAACTCGTCTATTTCAATGGCTTTATCGACCGTTCCCAACTGGACTCACATTTGCTAGCTATTGTTGATGTTCGTCAGTGTATCCTTTTATGGATTCACTCGCAAAAGCTGAGAAGAGTATATTATGCAATCATAGCTTGCAAGATTAATAGAAATAAGCGCTTTTATAGCAACTTTTAAATTGACCTTAACAGACCTGCATTAATCCCGAATACCATCACCGGAGACCACCTGCAAGCGACAACATCGAGGTCAACAACAGGTAATCTCGGACGGTTGTCGTTCGCTCGGCAACACGTTGTGTGATTATAAAGGAGCATCCACAGACACGCGTCTATTTCGCCTGAGTGCTTTCTTAATCAAACGGTCGTCATTCAAACTTATTTGTGCAATCCAGTGTCGAAATAGAGCAGAACATTCAACATTCTTATTCCACCCATCTCGCATCGGGCTTTTTGTCGATATAGACACCTGATTTGCATACGTTGTGACCAGTGGATTTGATGTTTCCATTTAACACGTCCGCGAGTTTACGTAAAGATTTCCCACGATGACAGCATCAATATATTGGGTGAAATTAATATGGTACTCAAATTGTTTTAGTGAAAAAATCGTAAATCGCAAAGTAGTTTTGGACTCATTAACCTCGTCGTTTAGAATCACATAATGTTTTACGCAAAGTATGCGTCGAATTCGCATATTAATAAACCAAAATGTGCTAGCTAATGTTTTCATTTAATTTGTAGCGCGCCGGATAAATCTGATCGGAATTTTTAGCGGGAAAAGGACGCCTTGGGATTGGTTAGCAAATGTAAAAGGGTGTGCGTGCCTCGCCTGAATATATTGTTTAAGAATTTGACATTAATGGGCCGTTGTTCGTATGGGTTGGCCTACGAATAATGCGATATATAATGAGGCCACGGACGCTATAATCGATTGTGTTCTGTGGAATCCCGGGGTCTGACTGTCACTTCAAATTCTCAATGCTAGTTCCCAAATCCCGTAGCTCAGTTTGCAAACGCAGATATCCAAGCAGTCCTATGTAATCTCGGGTGTTCTCCTAATGCTTCTGATTCCGGTTGGTTCTCGGGAGGATTCGGGGGGTTAACAATTACACGTATCACGGAGAAATCAATTTATATTTCAACAAATGTGTTCCAATACCAAAGCGTGAGCATCGTTCTAGCATTGTGCAAACGAAAAAATAATTTTCGTGGATCTTTTTTTATAGAGGCGAGTTTTGAATCACCAATAATTAACTAGACGCACCTCCCACCGCCTAAGCGATTTCTTGCCAAAATGAATAAATTAACCTCAGAGGTGCCCTGTGCAGCTTCGTTTGAATGGCTCATTGGCATCTCCACTGTGTCCAATGTAAATGTTTCAAATGCTTATTTAGACCTCGACTTTCTGAAACTTGATGGTCGCGTCTATCTCCTATAGGAAGATAAACAGGCTCGGTGAATGAGAAAATATTTAGAAGAATTTTGTCACAGGATGCGTCATAACCCGGTTGTGTCGATGGATACGCCTAGCCTCTACATAGTTAAGTGTATCCCACAAAGCTGCAGGGATCCCTGATTTCGCCCAGTGCGACGGGGTTTTACTTTGCGGGTTCACCATGAGATCTATTTTTTTACTGTTTTACCAGGTTGTCCTTATTCCTTGGTGTCCAACTTATCCACATCGACGATCTGCCCGAGTTGAAACGAGGGAACGCTTGTTCGCGAAACACTGTCAGTTGTGTCCACGCTGTCGATGAAGCGACCAGTTGACTTAAACACGCATGCGTACACCAATGGTAGTTGATAGTTTTTTAATCGCCAAGCGACATGATCAACAAGCTGACCATTGATCGGCGTACTTTAACAGTCGCAACCTCCAGAGAAACAAAAAGATGCGGCAGATGAAAAAAAGAAATTATAATATCTGATTTGCAACTCTCAGCCTCTATCTCCTCCTACTCTACCAACCGCAGCAGCCGCCACCATCACAATAACCCCAAACGTGTGGTTTCGCCGACGATAAATCCAGCAGAAGCAACAGCAGCAGTAAAAGTAGTAATCCAGAGAGGCAACTGACTGCAGAAGACGGGGCTCTTCGGCATTTGACAGAGAGGGTTGTCGGTGAGTTGGACAAAGTGTAGTCGTGGTGGGGGAGGGCGTTGGAGCCAGGAAAGGAGGTAGCTGAGTATTGGGGACAAATGAGATTACGTTGATACACGCGCTTGCGTCGCCACATTCCACGCGTCACATTATCTGTACACGCACGCTCGGCGGCAGAAAGACATTGGCTGGGTGTAGAGAGACAACGAGGTCTCCCGGGGGTGTCTAGTCGACTAGTGGCGATGGTGGCTGGGGTTGCGAGGCGTTGTTGCTTTTCATGGTGGAGACGGCAGCTGCTACGAAGACGGGTGGTGTAGAGGATGGGGTAAAGAGGGGACTCGAAGAGGAACCACCTCCTCCTCCTCCGCCCCTCTGTGTCGGCCGATACTTCCTACGCCGAGCTGCCATCGCTCCTCGGCCTGCGGGGGACACGGGAAATTCCGGTGGACGCGGCGACAACACGCCTGCATTGTTACTACTCGCCAGGGAACAGCGTCGAAGTCGTCCGGTGGCCTCGTCGAGATTCTCGTCCAAATTTGTCGTCACCTTATCGCCTTCCACCCCAACGACAACGGCTGCAGAGGGGAAAAAGATGCGCGCGCAGCGCAGGTTGTGTGCGGGCGGCCTCTTTGTCGACGACTGCGACGATGACCTTGACCGGGGGTGCGGAAGTCCTGCGGCGGTGGTTGGCGCTGGCGGAGAGTCCACGTCGCTTGACTGGTAGTGCTGATTGTGATTGCACCAGGAGCACCCAAGTCGCCGCCAACGAAAGATGTGTTGCTCCTGCCACCGATTCGACGCTGACATCGGCTGCACTCCTGTCCACACCGAAGGGGTCACGCGGGGTCACGCCCAGGAGATAGGAGGGTATCCTGCGCTGATTGGTCGCCGCGGAGCTGTTCCGCGAGAAATAATGGGTGCATCGGTTTTTACGCGGACCCGCAACATCGGAATATAAGTTTTTTTCTTTTTGCTATTGGTTCTGATAAATAGCGATAGAAGGATAACTAAAAACAACTTAATTAATGCCCGAAAGTACACTTCTGAGATTTGCTGTAAGATATGATCCCAAAGAATTTTTAATGGCCGTTATAATCAACTATTTTACCAAGGACGTTCCTTCTTTCGTAGCCGAGCGTTCGAACGAGCAGGGAAAAGGCCGTGTGGCCTGTGTCTGGCTAGTCCTGGCTTGCAGGCATGTCATTGGTTGACCTCAATAAGCACGCGAGGGATGTGCTTGTCTGTTCTAGGGTTTTATAATAAAAGTTGAGTGAGCGGATCATGGCGTAGTCGGGACGATCGGGGTTCGCGCATGTTTCGATTTTGTCCAGGAAGCCGCGGTTCTCGCTGGGTAGGCATCGAGAAAGATAAAGGTTGTTTTAGCTCTGTTTGATAATTCCGATCTAGAAATAAAAAGAGAAAAACTGTATCAATGACACGCGAACACAAGTAGCAGCAAGATCACTATTAACTGGGAAGTGTCTGTGACGAATTTTGAAAGTGGAAAAACGCTTCCACTTCAACAACAAGTTAAAAAGGCCTCGATGCTCAGACGCGGAGAAGCAGCGGTCACGTTCTACGTTGATGGTAAGCTATGTATCAAAGAACAATCGGTCAGCACAATTCAGATTGTTGTACTGTACAACTGGCGTCTCTAGATACCCCGGAAAGGAGATGGACGCGTTTAAATTCTAGTTGATGAACCCGTGTCATTAAGGAGCGTTGTTTTTGCGTTTGACAAATATTTTGCTAAATAGGTCATTCCAACACAGCAGCGACGCGAGATTAACGAAATAGCGTCCGCTTCGAATGCTGCCGCTTCTTCATGGGTTGACACCCTTTCTAAACCAAATTGTTCACACTCGCCACCCTGATCCTCACCAACCGGAGGTCATTCAAGAGGCTTAATACGCCGGAGGAGTTCTTGAGAATTTCCTGTCCAGCCTGTTCTATTCACGCGTCTTCTTTTGTTTTGTATACGGTCTTTTGGCTTAATGAGCCCATTAAAACAGAAACCATGTCTAGAGATTATGTTTTAGCATAAAAAATGCAGAAGAATGATTTTCTGCTTCACCTTTTCTGGTGAAACAAAAAAATAGGAACAAATAAGGAATGACCGAATTGCGACATTCACTCCTTGTTGTGCTATTGGAAGGTAAAGCTTATGTATTGGACAAGGCTCTGAACCTAGGTGGAGGCTTAGTATAGCACTCCGCTGTATTGAAGCCTGTGACGGACTCTAATCGGCTACGCTCGGGTTGTCGTTGTTGCCAGTGGGGAGCCTTCGGCCACTTTTTTACCATAAAAAAACAACCACCTCATCCTATTTCTTCGAACACTATCCAGCTCAGAACTACTTACACCTGTTGCGCACTTTCTTTTGTTGAAAAAAATTACAACCCCTTTCAATGATGATGATTCCTTAAGTATGTATAACCCCACCGTAGTGATGCTCAAACAGTACCCACATGGAATAAGGCGTGCGTTCATTCATGGTTGGAGCTGCTGGTGTTTGCGCTCCGCCAATCTCAAATACCATTTCTTTCCAAAGAGGACGCCTTCAACACAGTCACTCCATCCAACTTCTACGCTGCACTTCCTTTTGCTATGAAAGAAATGCAGCACAACTCAATTGTTCTCCAACTATCAAAAGGGTTGATAATATATATGTTCTTAACCAAACGTGCCCACCGAATATAAAGAATAAAGACGACCACTTCGTCGGTTCGAATCGGGACATGTGTGTAAATTTATCGTTTTAAACAAACGTTTACTAATCAGTACCCTACAGAACACCCTCCTTAAAAATGTAGTCGTGAAACGACGAAATAACTTTACAGATGTACGTGGAAAGGTAAGTAAGGAAATGTACTCGGCGTCTCTAACGAGTTGTCGAAGGAATGGGGATGCGCGTGGGAGTGGTTGAGAGACCTACAGGTTGGTTGTTCTTAGGTTGGTCATGTTGAAAAGGATTGCCAGAGTTTCGTTTACACGTTGGGTGAAAAATAGTTGTCGCCACCGGGTCACACGACAGAGCACGGAAAGGGGTAAAATTTTAACCCACCAGCGTTTCTTCCACGAAAGCTGCTTTAAGACGATCGACGCATACCGTGTCCTCTACTCCGTTCATCAGAACGGTTAAAACCTTGTCCGTAAGTTTCCTTGCCTCAAAATGCCTATTTCAGGAGGCTCTTACACGGTCGCATCGGACAAAATAAGTAGAGTACTTATCTAGCGCTTGATCTAAATGTGAAGGTTGTGTAGGTGGTCGTGTACCGATAAGGCGCAGATTTCTGGCGAAAAACTATCCTGGTAATCTTAACGTTGTCTTGAATACCAGTTCTTATGGGCTGCTTCGCAGGTCAGGTTCGATTGTCGCTCGGATGCTTAGTAGGGTCATTGCAAGGTTTTCAACCCAAACGTTTCTGTCATGTCTAGCTTTGAGGGCTGCTTTAAGCTGCCGGTGAAACCTCTCGACCATGCCATTTGTACCTGGATGGTAAGCTGTCGGCGTAATCTCAGATCACTAAAGAATTCCCACATCTTGCGGAACGTGATGGACTCAAATTGTTGTCCGCGATCTGTTGTGATATAGCGCGGAGCTCCAAACACGGTATCCCAATTGTTAAGGAACGCGTTGATTACGTTGTCGGAAGTAGCGTCCGGTATTGGCACCGTTAATAGCCATCTTGTCAACAGGAAAAGGGTAAGGGTCCTACAAGATCTAGGTGTACGTTTCTGAAGCGAGCATCCGGTTAATCGAACGAACAAACGGGAGCGTTGTTATGACGGATCACCTTCGAGCGTTGACATGCGATGCATGCTTTGGCCCATGTTCTCATTTCCTTCAAAAGACCGTGCCATGTGAAGCGACTAGCAATCAATTTCACTGATGCCTTTAGACAAGGGTGAGCGAAGGAGTGGGTTGCATCGAAGACAATTTGTCGAAAAGATTGAGGAACAACAGGTTAGGGATGTGTCTTTGAGGTGTCCCATATAATCGCGATCGCTGGGTTTGGCAACTGGAACACTTAATAAGTGGGTGGGCGATTTTTAGTACCAACTCGTGCCTCCTGTTGTGCTTGTGCTAAAGCCTCGTTGTCAATATGGGGCGTTGTGGCCAAACCTTTGATTGTGATACGCGAAAGAGCATCAGCGACTGGGTTGTCGACTCCCTCTACGTGCCTAAATTTAATGTTAAAATTCGACAGGAAATCCAGTTGCCGTATTTCTCTCTCCGCGTACTTGGCAGATGATGGACAAATAGCTGAAATATGTGGTAAATTGTCCATGAAAACCGTTACAGTCGAAGCCTCAGCCCAATGTCTGAAGTGGCGTATGGCTGCGTAGACTGCTAATAATTCGCGTCCGAAGGTCCTGTAGCGTCTCTCCATCACCGAGAAAGCTTTCGAGTAAAAGGCCAGTGGTTGTTGGTTATATTCGACCTCTTGATGTAAAACGGCACCAGCAGCTACGGTAAACGCTTCCACCATAAGAGATAAGCGAGCGTTAGCGCTCGGGTGAAAAGGACAAGGAAAATTTTGCTAGCTTCTGTTTCAAAATACCCACGGCTTACAGTTGATCATCTGTCAAGTTTAATGGCCCGTTTGCTTAACCGGACAATTCACTTAAGAGCAAAGAGATGCAGGAACACATGGGTAGGAAACGGCAGTAAAAATTAAGCATTAACAGAAACCGACGCAGCTTGCGTCGAGTCTTAGGGAACTGGGAAACCGATGACGAGCCGAAAAAAAATTTGCTCTCGTTGATTACTAGGCCGTAATGATTAAGACGCCGAAAAACCTCTTCTACGTTTTTTAAGTGTTCCTCCTGTGTCGTGCTGGCAATCAAGATATCGTCGACATATACGAATGAATAATCTAACCCGCGAAAAATTGAATCGAGGAAACTCTGGAAAGTCTGGGCGGCGTTCTACAACCCAAAAGACATAACTCAAAGGATGTCTGTATAGCGGTTTAAAGAATGTCAACTACTGCGACGGGAATTTGGTGATAGGCGCACGTGAGGTCGTAGGTTGAAAAAAAGAATTTCCGTGAAGGGAGGCAACAAAATCTTAGATATGGGGAATTGGTTAATTCTCGTGTTCAGTAACTGTGTTAAGGCCCGGAAATAACCACAGGGCCTTAAATCCCCTTTGAGTCTGTTTCGCGACCATGTGTAGAGGAGAAGACCAGCTGCTAGAGGACGGTCTTATAATGCCTAGAGCCAGCATTTTATCGAATTTCTTTTCGGCGATTCGGCATGATACAGAGAATATTTCTGGGGTACCGAATGAAGAGTACGCGGCATTTCGAGGGAGCGCCAGATGAGTCAGCCGCTATTACTCTCTGGCGACGGCGTTTCCCGAGCGCCGGCACGGAGAACGAAAAGTCATGCGTAAGGCCCGAAGTAAGTGTGATACGAACATAAACCGTTGTCTGCATCGTTTAGAAGAGAGCGATTTCTTCTGCGAAAAGGTGACGAATTTCATGAATTTGAACTGGGGCTGCGTTGGCGGTTACGGCCTTGACATTCAGCGCGTATCTTGGTTTCTATTTGGCAAACCAGGCGTTGCATTTCTTCGTGCCACTCTGAGTTTTTGATGTCCTTCTTCTCTTGACTTTGCTGTCTTGCGAAGGCGGCTTTATACCGTTGTTGGGCGTCCGCTCACTTACTCTGTCGGCCATTTTTGCAAGCTGTGTAAAGGGGACGTTTTCGGCAAGCGCGACAACAGTCAAGATTGCTGTCGGAAGCTTCTTAATGAAGAAAGCCTTGATGAAGCGATTATATAAGCCCATTCCATTGCAAATGCCTTGAAGGCGACACAGTTAAGCGAAAGAATTCTGATAACCTATTTCGGCATTGTTCAGAAGAAGATGAACATTTTCCAAATCGGAATTTCGCATCTGAAAAACAATTGGTTTTTTTTAGGATCATTGACAGAGTTTTGCCAGTAGTTGTGGTGTCGTTGGAGAAGCGACTGACAAACTCAGGCGTTAAAGCGCCCAACAAATGAAAAAGAAATTGTCAGCTCCTTGGTGATACCCAGAAAAGAGAATTGTGCTTCGATGACCGTGAACCATGCGTAATATCAGCTGGCCAGACAGAAGGAATTTTGAATAAAAGCGCTGCAATTTGTTCGTTGGATTTCATTTTTTAAAACGAAAAAAACGTAGTTAGTGAAGGAAAGAAAATAAAAATGCTCGCCAATTGAAAAGTTGATAATAGATAAGTTCTTATCCAAACGTGCCCACCGAATATAAGGAATAAAGACGACCACAACGTAGGTTCGAATCGGGAGGTGTGTCAATTTATCGTTTCAAACAAATGTCAATTAATCAGTACACTAAACCTCCTCGAATCAATAATGTTTTTTTTTCGCTAACTTTTGGGCTCGCGTGAAAAAACCTTACCAAAATACTTGTCGGTCTACGCTTTAAGTCAAATGGCAGGTCGTTTGGCTGCCCAATCATCTTTTTGCCGTTACTTCATGTGTTCTCTTTGCGAATAGGCGAACAACAAACGGTAGTTGGTCGGAATGTTTAAATCTGCGACGTTATTTTTGTCATAAAAGACCTTTTTCACGTACTGCTTGTTTCTAAGACAGTAGATTAAAAATATATTGGCTTCCATTCGTTGATATTTCTTGATGTATGTGCGAATACAATCGAGTTCGAAGAATATTATTTGATTTTCCAAATTCTTATCATTCCGACAAAAACAAATTAGCCGAAATGTAGGTATGGTGTCGCGTCTGTCTCCTAGACAATTGACTCTCGTGAGTTATGTAGGCTTCGACTGGCAGTGACTAAAACTGAACCCTGAGATCTTAACCGGAACAGACATTATTTTGAAGTGTGTGTGTGTTTAAACGAAATTACGACAATACACCAACCTATCGCAATGTGTTGGCTTTCAACCAAGACTGCCACAGTCAGGAATCCTCACCATCTTTCGCGACCAGCAAGAAGCCTAACCATCTCTTCTTGAAAAACCAGACAAAACCCACCTTCATTGACGAGAACCAAAATTCCGATGCTTTTATCGCCCTCGAAACAAGGCAACAAGGAGCATTATCGGCTTCAGTAGTCGGTCTCGGTTGCTAGATAACGCTTGCCTGGAAAGCTTCTTATCTAGTGCAACTTTGATGTGACTGAAATGAACAATTTATTTCACTTTACTTAAAAAAGAATATTAAACCTGGGCATGAATTTGTTTTTTCTTGTGGGCATCAAAGGGGGGGCAGCTGAGGAACTGGGGACTAGTTCGATTCTGCTGACGGTTGTAGCAGTGCCTGGCAGTTGTGGTAGTTGGGATAGTGTCCGTTTTCAAGCGCCGCTGTCGTCTTCAACGGAAGGCCAAGAAGGGTTGCGGATGAAGAGCATCCATCAAATCTCGCAAGACAAAGCAATTGCCCGAGTCCCCGTGTCTCGTCGTTCATTAGGTTGCCTCTGGTCTGTTGATTCTGCGATCATCAGTACTTTTGGGGGTTACGAGCAAGATCCCCAATTGTGTAGATTCAACTTGTTTAAACGGCGACTGACACTTTTGTTTTAAAGTCAATAAATGAGATTAAGAGCTTTTCTCTTTTGGTCGTCATGCTTTCTCGCTCACTCTTTCCCTCACCCAGCTGTGGCGAACGACAAATTTTTGTAGATGAGCTGATCTGAACATCGAAACCCGGCGATCTCTGGGAAAATCTAAATTGATTTATTGGAAACCGTCGCTCATATCTACCACGTTGTGCTCTTTACCTCGATTTTCTAAATGACGGCTTTATCTTCAAATCCGCTGACCATTGCGCGGTGCATCATATAAGATCTTTTTATCCGAGAGCTTTTGTACCTGCTCACGAGTCCTCTATCTCCGAAATGTTGGCTGGCCTCGAGAGCTCCTCGGCGACTGGTCCAAACGGGGTACCTCCCGCGGTTTTAATAACCGATTGTCACACCGCTGGTCAAATATTCGTTGTGGGAATGGTTTTTTGTCTTTCGGAATAAAAAAAGTGATTGTGAAGCACCAACTCTCACATCTCATCACAGATTAACAAAATAATTACGTCTACCCTTCGTTCTTCTCACGACGTGACACTAATAAAATACTTGGATGAAGTTAACGCCCTAATATAGCATTGGTGTAGTTTATACCTGAGCGCGAAATATATTTAATTTTTCTCGAGCTTTTGTGCGAAATTTTAGACCCAACATTTTTCCGACAAAAATCGCTCTTAAACAACTTGTGTGTCTTTGCTAGCTTGGTTTGTGAACCCACGAAACCGCGCGCGCCCCCGCAGCACGCCGTTTGCACGCAGCACGCCGAGAAAAACATAACAATCGACAGCACTTTCGGTGAAGCGGTAGACGCGCTTGCGATAGTGGCAGTTGTCGGTGTTGCCGCTAGAAGCCAGCGGCCGAACGTTGGTTTGAAGCGTTGTTTCATTTCGGTGGAAGACGCACAATGCATGCATTAACGAAGACCTATCTGCCTATACGGGTTTGAGACGCTATGATAAGGAAACCTTCAATCAACACTTTCATGAAATTTTGAACACGCTTATCAATTTGTTAAGGGTCATTCTGTTTTTATTTGTTCCAAACCCGAAAATGCTCGCAGGTGTAATTGGTCGTTCTCTGAAATTTGGAATTCTAAAGACCCTCACTTCCCAATTGCAAGCCTTACCAAAATTGGAGACGTATAATTTACGAGGAGAAGGGGTTTTCCTTTGTTCTGCGATATCTCAACGTTTTTTACGCCGTCATACGTTAATATTGAAAAACACAATTAATAATCATGGTTAGCAATAACCACGGGTTTTAAGGGTCAAATTTTTTTCCAGATAAAAATTGTCAGAAGAGACTTAAATACCAACTAAAAAACCCTCAAGACCACACAACGTCTTAAACGTGAGATATTAAAGGTTGTGCCTTTCACTCATTTGCTCACGTCGATCTTCAGGTTGCAGTGCTGTCCGCTATTTCCGCACGAATGTCTCCGTTAAGGACCATTGATAGCGGTTTGGGAGTTTGTTAGACGTGCGTGCGAAGTTTTTAGCAAAACTGAACAATTCGCATCGATTGAATAGTACGATGGAAATTTTCTGTTTGAATCTGAGTACCCGATTGAAGAATAAAAAAAAACGTGACCAGTCTGCTTAGAAATAGTTTAGATTATCAAGTTGCTCAAACGTCCTCCCTACCTTACTTTAAAAGTTTCAGATAAAAAAAGGAATAAAGCCTCCGCATTAAAAACATAAGCGCCTCAGGCTTTATTAAATTGAATATTTAAGTGTCTACGCAAGGCGGCCGTTATTTTAATTGATAAGACAAGCAAGAGCCAATTTAAATTATTGTTGTCCTTTTTCAACCGTCAATTTGATCATTTAGACCATCTAGCGTAGTTTTAAGATTCAACCGATTGGTGGGGGCGTTGAGTGCACAAATTGCACACCGCTTGTTATTTGCAACTGCCAAAATTATCGATAACTTTCGGTTGCATCGTATAAAATCAATCGCTTCGTAATTTGTAGGTTTCGAAAGCGGTTAATTCGATTTAGACGCGAATTAGACAGTCAATTCTGTTTGATGATGAATTTAATCAATTAAGAAATAGAAATTCCCATTATAAAATGTTCTGCTGCTGAGATATTTAACGCCATATTCATCCCAATTACTGAATCGCCTGATAGACAAATATTATGCATCGACAGAAGAACTTGATGACATAGATTTAACTCGCTGGATTCGTAACAAACGAGTTGAAAAACCGTTTTTTTTGGTAAAAAGAATTTGCGGAGCGCAAGTTTGGCAGCAGCAGGACAAATTATCAAAACATAGGTTTTTATTTTAATTGTCTAGAGTTTATGTGCGCCTTTTGATGCAAATTCCCAGCTTCTGCCTGATTTTGTGTTCCATTTACCTGTCATTGTCGTCATGGATAGAATTTCATTCTAAAACAAACCATGTACTTGTTAACAGATGACGTTTTTCATTTGTGCTGGGCATGTAAAAGTCGCATCGCATCAGTCATTCTGCGATGTGCCTTATTTTCGGCTTCGAAAATGGAGATTGTTTGGGATACTGTTCAACAGGAATTTCAGATAACCCGAGAAGGGAATTGACGCGTTTTTATTCTAGATGACGCACCCGTGTCATCTGGGAGCGTTGGTTTTCGTGTTTGACTGAAATTTTTTTTTTGAGCGTGGTCCTTTGGGTATATAAGGCAAAAGAGGTCATTCCGTCATTGCAGAGACGCAAAAAACCCATATTACTGTTTCATATTTATTTCCGCGAAGCTTCGTTATCTCCATCGGCTTAAAGGATGGTGTTCCACTTGTCACCTGGAGATTATCGGATTACTTTCATGGCCGCTGTTTCTAGGTATCTCATTTCTGACTCTTCGAGTGCTGCCGTTTCTTCCTGGAAAAGTTTGAAAACTCTTTCGACTGTCTAAATAAACCATTCTCAATTCAGCGTCATTCATTGGGTTATCTGGAGGTTTACAAATACAACCAGCAGTCCTCAGAACGAGTATTACAATAGTTGCTCTCATACAAGCTGCTCTCTGAATATATCCTACATGGTTTCACCTCCATTCTAGACATAACACACCCTTTCTAAACAAAATTATTATTAACCGGCACCCTGATCCTCACCAACCGGAGAACAGTAAACAAGCTTAAAACGCAGAAGGAGTTCTCGATTTTTACCTGTACCCTATTGAGGAGTCTCCTTTTTTGTATGCGGTCCTTTGGCCATGTCTAGAATTGAAGTCCAGGCATCAGATTAAAATAACAGAGCGCAGAGCTTAACGCTAGATGAACAAAATTGAGGTCTTTGGCGTCATAAGGGACGACAACCTCGTGGGGCTGTGATCGACACAAGATGGCGTCAAATTGGTGTTTATGTAATAAGCACTGATATCCAATTATATGCTTGAAATATATCTTTCGATTATTAATTATTTAGTAAAATGCATTTATGTACAATGTTTAAATCCTCAAATAAACAATACTTTCAGCGAGCTGAAAGAGTTAGATTTAATTATATTCATCAAATTTTTTTTCTGTTGTATTGACGTATTACACTACGAAGGCTTTTTTGGCAGCAAAATAAGTGTAAAATCTGCTTACAGTAAGTAATATGAATATGATTTTGTTCCTTAAACAATCTGTTAATTAAAAAAAAAACCTTAGAAATAGCTTACATCCCGACGATAACAATGAATATGTTTGAACAATGTATTTGATATTTAAAATTATGCGGGGATATTAAGGGGGTGCCCCGCCGATGTCAACGACGACGGCGCCATAAATGTACTTGAGAGAATCCGGACAACCGGCAATAGGGCGCCACGCGAATTGCTTCAAATCAACCTGTAAAGAACCAAACAAGGAATAATAAAAGGAGAATGTTTGTCTGCGTGTTGACAACATTTAAACAGAAAAAAACAGTAAAATCAGCGCCAATGCGTCAATCGTTCAACAACATAGATTTGCATAAAAAAAGTGGTTGAACATATAAATATCTAACCTCTTCATTGACCTTTTGTCCGCTAGTGTCCCCGATGAATTCCTTTATTTGTAATTCGTCTTTGTTGTCGCGACGGAGCATGCGGGAATAAAGTGAGGTAAAAGGGTTCCCGTCTTCTTTAATGTGAATAAGAAGGAACTGAAGATAAAAATAATAATAATTTTTAATGCAAATTCGACATACCGAAAGCTAACAGACGATTCTGGTGCACTGCCAGCCGAACCCAAAAGAGAGAAAGAACACCCATTGGGTTGAGATCAGTCCACTGGCCGGGGTCGCCGATTGCCCGCGGGGAAGTCAGCATCTCCACAGAGTCGCAGCCATTACCAGCCACAACCAGAATGCGTCCAGCAAAGAAAGCTATTCCGTGGTCACGGTGCGTGTGGTTCATCGGCGCCAATTCGATCCACGCTAGTGCATCTCCGTCCCCCCCAAGACTCAGCAGCGACACGTCGGACAGGCCACACAACCTGTTATCTTCTCCCCCTGTCAAGAGAAGATGCGGTGCGTTGGGCAGAATCGCGTCGTCTCCAGACAAGACAATCGCGGCGGCTTTGCAGCGTGCTCGCTCGAGTGGCGTCAGCGGTAGCCAGGATGGACTGTTGGCGAAAGAGAAGAAGACGGTGACTTAGAACGAAAAAGCGGACAGCGAAAACAACGCGACGGCAACAAATAACTCACCTTCCTTCCACCCAGCGCTCGCAGCAAGACAGACAACCGACCCCGTATCCACCGTCTCCACAACAGACAAATAGTTCGTTGACAGACGCGGCAACAGCTGTTGAATGGCGAGGGGTCTGGAGTGGTGGCGCCTGCGTGACGCCTCCCGTCCGGCAATCGATCACTGTGACTGTCGGCAACACATTCATTTGGCCTTGTGTTCCTCCACCAATGCAGTAGACGTTGCCTGAAATACCAAAAGCACGAAGATTTGACATTTTCTGGCTTGCGAGACAAAACGAAAAGGTCGCGATAGACGACTCACCGTTGAGACTGGCTACGCCGCGCGCAACGAGAAACGGGAAACGAACGTCAATTTTTCCGTCTTGCTCGAACTGCGGCAAAGTCGTAAGACACGCGGTTTCGCCGTCGCCGCCTTTTGCCCAGCCGTAAACGAGAAGACGTTTGCGGTTCTTCTCGGGAGATTTGTCTCTAAGAGCGGCAAATTTTTTTCTGAAAGGCAAAACGATGTTCCGTGTCCAGATGCAAACTTTAACAATTGGAACCGCTGAAGACTCACCCGCAGGCCGGATTCAGTCTAAAAGGTGAGTTACCACGTTCGAACTCATCGACCGCCTCTTGAGACAAATCAGCTACTTCAAGGCAGCCAATGAGACGCCTGAAAGTTGCAAACAGCCCCCCATTCTTCTTGAAGTCATCCTCGTGGTCCTCCCCCCAGGTGCAAATGAGACGAAGCAGTTCGTCTGCTTTCGAAGTGGACGCCTTCAGGAAACTGACGGCCTCGTCCAAGTCGAACTGTCCACGGAGAAAATCTGTGTTGGAAAGACTGCGCCACAGAACAGAGTAAATGACTTTGCTCTTCGTCACTCGGGCAATCTCTAGGCCTATCGGTCGATTCTCCGCTTCATTCATTCTAAAGAAAGCGATCACCAATCGACAGGAATCCCCTCACCTTGGGGCCATAAACTCGACACACAATCGCTGAAGTTCGCTGCAATCCAGCATGAAGGCGAACAAGAAAAGCCGTTCAGCCGTGTCTTCTGTTACCTCGACATCTCCAGTGTAAGCATAGTCTAGTCCGAGGTCAACAATCCTATCGAGATACAACAATGAGTCAACAGGGAAACGTGAAGTCTACCTCCTCGGGAACCGCTTCCAAGACAACCGAAGGTGTCCACCATCAATGGCCGAGTGCTTCTCTATGTGCTCACCGAGATGCGCAAATCGTGTGGCTAAAACTCCGCGATGTGCGTTCACCGTGAAGCCTCCATCGACCTATGGGAGAAGAGAAAGGTTTTAGCGTTCGCCCATTGGCTCGCCTCGACCACAATTGACCGATTGTTGGGGGCGTTAAGTGCGCAAATTGCGCGTCGCTTTTAATTCGCAACTGCCAAAATTATCGATCGGTTTCGATTGCATCGGGTGAAATCAATCGCTTCGTAATTTGCAGGTGGCGAAAGCGGTTTATTTAGAGAACATAAATCTAAATACATGGGATTCCCTATGGATCGATTTCAAACCACTTCCACGGTAACCTTCATAGACGAAATTAAGGAGAATTAAAGGAGACTGACAGAGGGCGTCGTGATGGCGCTACGAAAATATCGAATTTTCAGACAATTCTCTTTGTTTGAATGCTTTAGTTTACATATTTAGACCGTATAGCTTATTATCTGCAATGCTGTGAAGTCGTTGTGGGTTCCATCACACCATGTTTCAAGGTCATGGTGTGATTGTTGCACCTCGACGAAATTAAATGTGGGTGTAGTTCATGCGTCATTGCGTTCAACGGCTCAGGCAATCGGGAGATTGCACAGACATGCTTCTTATTGTCATCCAAGTGATTTAAGAAGGAACACTTTACGACGTATAATGCCACAATTACTACCATTTAATCTATCTAGCGCGGTAAGGGTGTAGCAAATCAAAGCATGGCAAAACTGCTAACCGTAGTAATCGCGTTTTTTACAATTTCCATTTGTTCTGCGGAAACAAACATTCTGCCATCAATTATGAAGGGCACTTAAATTAGGGGGTATTGCTTCGATCGGCGATTCTCTAACGATTGGTGCATGAATTCAATAAAAAGTGGTTTTTCGAACTCGGTTGTTCACAGAAAGCATGATTCAAAGTGATGCCGTTATTGTAAGGCTTCAACAAATCGATGTAAGCTTGGCTTATAAAATGGTGTCGTTAACAAGCAGCACGAATGAAGGCGATTATTCAAAGAGCTTGATCAAATCTACTTGATGACTATCGCGTGTGCGCGTAGAAAAATGCTTGACGCGCGAGTTTACTCGGGTTGTCAAAAGAAGGCTCCTTCATATATTTTAGCAAACCAATCTCAGCCAGGATCAGAAAGTTATCGTCGTTCTGGCGTTTAAAATGCACACGCTCTCTAATTGCGAAGATCCTTTTCTCCTTGAGCATAACCGTTTCCAGCGAAACCAATCTTTGACAATACACCATACAGAACGGTCTCTTAGAGTGCATTGATCACATAGAATGGGTCGGTCCCCGATATCACGATTAAATGTCATGGCGTAATGGTGGCACAACGATTCATTCCAATGAATATGTGCCAGGGCTCACATCAAGGAGGGATTCAACACGCTTGTTCAAAAGAAATTAATGTAGGTTGGTCGAGAACAATGGTGTCAGGAGTATCAGCATGTGTTTTAGCCAGACGTTCTTCGATTTCACAAACAATGCGCTTATTAACTAAAATCGCTTAACATCCTCTGAAAAGTCGCAATGTTATCACGTACACAAGGATTATCGACAATATCGGCTGGGAAAAAAACTCTCCAAAGACAACACCAATGTTAAGTTTAAACGTGACGATAAAATTTGGGGAGATTAGAGGTTATGCCGTTCACCCATTGGCTCACCTCGATCCTGAGGTCGCAGTGGCGTCCGCTATTTCTGAGGGCGTTCAGGTCGCAGTAGGGGACCAATGAGGTTGCAGTCTGGGTAGTTTGTACAGCAGCCATGTGAAGTTGTTTTGTCGTAGAATGTTTAGAACTACAAAATTGGACGCATTTAATAGCGTTTTGGGGGTTTGTGAGTCGTGCGTGCGCACTGCTTAGGTGCGCGCGTACACTTATCTGCAACCAATCAGCTTCGAGAATGTCTGCTTTGTTCGGTGTTACAATTGCGACGTTGATCAAATCGGTTAATGCATTAGTCAGACAGACAAATCAGCGTTTCATTCGGTTATGTAGCAATGCTAAAACATTGACATAAATCAAATAGTATGATGGGAGTTTTCTGTTTGAATCTGAGTCCCAGTTTGTAGAATAAAAAACAGACGGATTAGTCTGCTTAGAAGTAGTTTAGCCTATTGAGTCGCTCAAACGACTTTCCGGCTTCACTTGCAAAGCTTCAAATAAAAACAGAAAAAATCGGCTTCCAAAGTTTATACGGGAATTCGGATTGAATCGGTTTCTTTGGCAAGGTCAATTGGCACAGTCAAGCTCGATTAGAATATCTTTGTTTTAATTTTCAGGTAAACGAAGTCTTAAATATAAAGAAATCGTTCCATTATCATAGCAACCGAAATGTATGCGACAGATTCTAAAATCACTGTTATAAATGCACGAGGAACGTAGCGAAAGTTCATGAAATCATTTATTTGATTTCATTTAGATTGCATTGTAAAATGAAACAAATAACTTAATTTATTTCCTTTACACCTAGGAAAAGCGCCATTTCAGCATCCGAAAAAATTTGGAAATTCGAATCTTGCATCGAAATAACTTCTTTAAGCAAATTGTAACTATTATCGGACAATTCTCTTTGTTCAAATGCTTTAGTTTACACATTCAAACCGTATCTACATTGTTCTAAGCCGTTTTGGGTTCCATCACACCGAGTTTCAAGGTCAAAGCGTGATTGTGGCACCACTACAAAATGAAAGGCATGCTTTAAGTGAGAAGAGTGTAGTTAATGCTTCATTGTATTCAATAGCTCAGCCAGCCTTTAAGATTGCACAGCAATACTAGTTATAGTCTACCAAATTTCACTACGTTAACAGTTGTATAAAAAACGGGATTAAGAATTATAAATCTTATGGTGATTGTTTTTTTAATAAAAACGGAGTATGCTCCAATCACTAATATTTAATCTATCGAGGGTGTTGGAAATCTAAGCTACACAACTTTGTTCCGAAGTTATCGCTTCTTTTTACAATTTACACTTGTGCTGGAAAAAAATATTCTCCGTATATTTTTTAAGAATCAGTGCTTACGGGCACTCCAAGAAAGCGTTTTGCTTAGATCTGCGATTCTCTCACGCTTGGTGTATTAATTAAGGTGGCTGTGTTTTTTTAGTAAATACTAGGTGCTTCACGAAGAGCATGATTCAAAGTGATGACATTTATTAGGCTTTATCAACTCTATGTTAGCTTGGCTTTCAAAATGGTATTGTTTACGAGCAGAACCAATTAAAGCGTGATTCAACGTGCATATTGAAATCCACTTGATGACTATCGTGTGTGTGCGTAGAGCAATGCTGAACGCGCGACTAAACTAGAGTTGGCACGAAAAAAGGCTTTCAGAAACACCCCATCTTTGAAAACACACCATAGCGTGCTTCATGTAGAGAGCATGAATCTGCATACATCGATCTTGGAGTTTATTCCGCCAATATTAACCATAGTTTGGTAGCGGAACCTTGAATCTCACACTATCGTTAATGAATAGCTTTTAGTTTTAACAGAAAACCAATTTCTTAACATGTGAATCACGTGTCCATCAAATAAATTCCTTAATGGGCATCGATGATTTTCTCAACGACGACGACTAAGTTCCTAAATGCATTTCAGCCCAGGTGAAAGAGGTAGGAAACGGCAGAGTGTGCGCTGACACACGTTGGCCGAACCCCTTTGGGTTTACCGACAACAAACCATGTGCGCCGACCCTGTCTGCAATCGCCGCGCATGAACAGACATCCTTCGCGACATTAGTGAAGCTGGTTCCTCCTCTCGTCAGTGCTGCAGAATTTTAAGTTATAGGCGCAAATGGTATCGCACTAGGAGTCTTTATTTATTAACAGCTGTTACGTTTTTCATCCCGACCTTAATCTACTTTTCTATTACATGTTACAGTTGCCCGAAATGTTGTGTAAGCAAAGACAATATACAAATTCGGGGAAGGTTTCCGAAAATACCCGTCGTATCGCCATTTCCCACCATCGTCTACATCATCACTATTCCTAGTTTATATTTTTTTAAATGTGCAGCGGGATCAACGGATTTTTCATTTACGCGAAATTTCATAATTATATAGGATTTGCTGCTTTAAAACGGGCGCAGGGAATCCATTTGTTGTCGATAATGTCCCAAACTCGTTTAATATTACGCCGACAAAGGAGATAACAACACCAATTTTCCATTCTTTTAAACGCCATGGGGTCTAGATATCAACTTACACTTAGCCGTATAGAGTTATTTGGCAACAAAATATATATTATTGCCATCTTTAAAATAATTTAATGCACGATTAGCCTTTCGGTTACACCAACTTTCATTTCAATGATTACTAGACACGAGTTTCAAACAAATAGAACAAATTGATATCGTTTAAACGCAGAAAAAATGAATTTTCATCAGAGTGGTCTACTTCCATTCTTTAATCCCAAAGCCATTTCAAACTTGGACTCTTTCTACAAAGCTCTGAAGCAGTTTAGGTTTCCATCACACCAAGTTTGAAGGTCATAGCGTGATTGTGTTACCACGGCGAAATATAAGGACTTAAAAATACTCGGCACCTTATTTAGTAAATCGGGACGATTATCGGACGATTCTCTATAGTTGAACACTTTAGTTCACATAATAATAATTGTAGTTGCTTCTTCAACCGCATTGTTGCTTTCTACAATGTTCTGAAGCAGTTGTGGTTTGAAGGTCATATGTTCAATAATTGGTTTAATTCGGTAAATTTTCCACTTAAAATATTGGACTTTTTTCATGAAATCCTTAAAGGAAACTTGAACAGGGAGAGTCTCAATGGTGTCTTACAAAATATAAACCTCATTATACATAACTTTTCTTTTAATCCAATGCTGTATTTTCAAGTTATAGATATTTCATCGCCACGTTATAGCCAATATTTACCTACTGAACCCAAATTCAGTGAAGCACAACAGGTTGGGCGTAATCATTTTATCAAAAAATAAAGATCAAAGTTGATTTAAGGGACTAGGCGGCCATAAAGATTGATCGATAAGAAAATTGTCGTCTCTCGTGAGGAAGATAAAATAACATATCTTTTGTAAAAAACAATAATGTACGTTTCTTTGGATCTTTCTTCTTATATCTATGAAAATATTTTCCCCATTACGACCAATATTTTCATAACCTTGTAGCATGGTTTGCATAAGTCTTTCTGGCAGTCACCGCTGCGTTACATGCATCCAATTGTATTGCCGCAAACTATCAATCATTGTTCAGGAATGTTTGGTTAATCACGGCCTCTAAGTCACCGAATTGAAGTTACTGAAACTTCGCTACAAATAACAATAACAAAAGGTCGCAAGCCTTATTGTCTTCAGCGCAGCTTACGGGTAAATGTTCCAGTGTAGTGGATAGAGTCGCGTCTCGAACAAAGGCTGTTGACGCCAACGAATAATTTTACTGAAATATGTCTTGGTTTCTTTACGCAAAGAATTCTACGGCAAACCTGAGAAGCGACGATCTTTGAGAATATAGGTAACAATCCACTGAAAGGACGACCCCAAGAACACACAACCAACTCCCTTCTCTCACAGAAATGAACACGTTTGCTAATTGAACGTGACAACAACTATCGCAACATAACGCGAATGCTTTTTCGGATGCAAACTACACGACTGGCGCATCCACGAAACCTGCCTCACCGAAGACCGGAAACCTTATTCGTTAGAACAAGTCAATTTAAAAACCCACAAAAGCAACCTTAAAATAGTCTTATTATTTGGTTCTCAAACAATAGTATCAGCATATGAATACTTATATGTTGTTAGTAGGGCGATATAAGATGCCCCTATGCAAGTGAGTTCGCAGTTTGAGAGATAACTAAACAACCGTCTGCGTCGACCTTGACTCTGATCGCTACGCATGGGCGCCCATGGTTAGCGACAAAAATAAAGCCGGTACATCCTCTCGCTACAGAGATAGCCACCACAAAAAAATGGCAGGACTGCAGAATTCTAAGGTATGGGTACAGATGGTATCGCACGTGGTACTTATTTATAAGCCCTCCATTCTATTACATGCAACATTTGCGCAAAATGTTGTGTAAGGAAATAAAATATACAAAATAAGGGAACTTCGCCATTTCGCACAATCGCCTACCTCATCACAACTCATAGGTGACAGATATTGAAAATGTACAACGCGGTCATCAGGTTTTCGTTGACACGAATCCTCGCATTCTTCAAACCAAGGGCTTTCTAATTTAAAAACTACGTTATTCCTTATACCTTAATTCTATCGTTCAACTAATTACGGCACACGGAATCAATTTAGAATTTCCTCAAAATAGTTGCATTTGCCGCAGAGTAGAGCGACAACAAGCCTTATTTTGCATCCTTTAATGCTTCATGAGTTCAAGAAATCAGCTTACTGAGAGCTGTACGCTGCAGAGTCATTTCGCAAAAAAAAGGAACAATTACGCCACTAATTTTAACACCATAATCGACGATAAGCCTTTTGGTGACACCCACTAGTGTTTGAATGATTATTGGACATGAGTTTCAAATCCAGTCGTGGGTTTGTCACTACAGCTGGCACTACGCTTAGCGTCCACATCCTCAGGATCTGTAAACGTCTTAGCAATCGAGAAAGCTCAAATGATTCCGTGTCGACCATTTGTTTGGGCTCCGTTATCTTTCAAGGAGAGTCTCGTCGGCTTGCAATGCGAAAACGTCCAAAACAAGAATTTCTTACAGCGGAAAGGCCTCGATAACAATACCTTTTCGTTGTATAATTTATAAGATATAGTCTCCGCAAATTTCGAACCGGTCACCGACACACCCCAAGCCAATCATGCCACTTATATAGACGGATCGAAAGTGTGTCCGCTGTGGTAAAGCCTAGGGCAGCGGATGCATTCTCATCTTTAACGGCGTCAACGTACAATCGTCATGTAAACAAAGAACAGCTGTACAATTTACAAAAAAGGAAATTGTATAGCCATTAAAATTACGGTTTTTATAAGACTAGAACTTAAACCACGTCTCCTGAACCGCACACCAAGAAACTTAGTTGACAAAATTTACGAAAGACAGAATCTACACACATAACGCCAGATTTTAAATAATTTCCGCCGAATTCGGATTCTTTAATCGCATTAAATAAATCTGACTATTGTTGTCGAAAATGTTTTATAGTAAAATATTATAATCTAGTATACGCGGAACATTATCTTTCCATACAAATATTAAAATCAGAATTAATTAAAGAATCTCTAAAATAAGTTATAAATACTTTAATATATACTTCAAATATATAAAATGCATGTAACCATTCCCGATTTTCGTCTTTAGCCATCGGGCCATTCTGATTTTTGGGCAACGAAGTCTTCGAATAACAAAAAAAATAATAAAATAAGTTGCATACAATTAATTGTTTTTCCTTTTTCAAACCCTCTATTTTATAAGTTTGACAATTTGGTGTACCTTTAGATTCAACCGCTTTTAATTCGCAACTGCCAAAATTATCGATCGGTATAAAAACCTCGATTAAGCATGCTGGCTTCTCCCATCCGGGTTGACAAACCGGTAAAAGAAAGATTTGGAAGGATAATTCGGTTCGTTGGCAGTTTACATAATTATTTAATGGAAATGCAGCTTAAGCGTGTAAAGGTAGACACCATAGTGCCTGTAATCACCCGCCACCCTGATCCCAACTAACCTGAAGACATTGAAGATGCTTAAGACGCCGGAGGACTTCATGAGAATTACCTGTAAAGCCTCCCCTATTTAGGAGTCTCCTGTTGTTTTGCATACCGTCCTTTGGTTTTAAGAGCCAATGAACACAGAAACAATGTCTAGAGCTTACCTTTTAGCATACAACAATGCAGAATAATAAACAAGAGTTTTTATGATTTCGATGCCGAAATATCGCCTCTTTTTCGTTGTAGTGTCCTGTTTTTTTTCAAGGCAAGCAGTCCCCCAGCGATCTCTTTTCAGCCCTCTCAATCCCTCGGACAATTCAAAGAAATGGTTTTCGTCCCAGTTGGACCTCAAACGGACTTTAGCGTGTCGTGCTGTGTATTATAGTCCGGTAGGCTCAGAGTGCCTGTTGCAGGATCTCTTCAGTCGTCCTTACCGCCTCCACAGATCTTCCGGGTCCGGTCCTTGATGGTGCGGTGCAATTTTTCGACTTCACCGTTTCATTCTGGGTGATAATGGGTCGTCCTTGTGTGGAAGACTCTCTACCTGTCGCAGAGTTTTCGCCGGGGAACCATTCGTTCCGCAGTATAAGAGCCAGCTCTGTCCGGCGCGTGTCCATGGTTGCCTTTGCTTCACATATTTTGTAAATAGGTCAAACATGGTAACAATGTACCATTTTGAGCCGTCGGAGTCCGTAATAGTTTCTGTTATTTCCAATTCGACGAACTCGTTGGGCTTGCGTCGTACCAGAAAGCATAGGGGATCTTCACGCCTCTCGTAACCGTCGCCTGGCACCTGCGACATTCTTTTACGTTCTTCTTGGTTCCCAGTAAAACATCCGGACCAGAAGAAGCTGTCGCGGACGGCTTCATGCGTTCTTGCAGAATCGTACTGTCCGTTCTGGTCGTGCATGATTGCTAGAACATCCTTTCGCATCGTCGGGGGTACGTCGATCTTTCCCGCAGCTGGTCCTTGAGCATGAATAGCCGGTAGAAAACAAATTTTCCCGCCTCTGCAGGTTGTCGCGCCCCATTTTTACCGAGTTCGATTGGTCACCAAGTTCCTTGACAGATTCACTCTGTGAGCGGCCGAGTACGGCGTCGAACAACAGGGCTTGTCCTCGTCAGGCATCCTGGATAGCGCGTCGGTGACTTCGTTCAACTTTCTAGACTGGTGTTGCTGCACGAAATCGTGGCACTAGGCAATTCTAACTACCTTGAATTTCCGTTTGCCCAGCCAATTTTACCGATTCGGGCAGGGGCATGAGAAGATGGCACATTTGATTATCGTAGAGAAATCGCGTCGTTTCGTAGGTCAGTCGATCAATTAAACCTTTTCATGGCGTCCATTCATGGATATTTATACATTTTTATGCGAACTGGAAAGTACCGAAAAAATACCATCATATGGTGGTTCAAGAGTACGACGGACTTGACCACAACGGAGAAAGATGTAAGTGGTCTTTTGCAGTATTGGGTTTACCCGGGAGCCTGACTTGTGAGGTCTGGTTTCTTTAGACCAAACGCTCCAAGCAAAACTGCGTAGCCTCTAAAGAACATCGCTGACAAACAGTGACGTCTCAGCTACTCTTGGGTTAACAAACTCACCCGGTAAGCGGATAGCTGCACCGTAGACTAATTCCGCCGAGCAGGAGTCGACGTCGGGTTTAAAAGTCGCACGAATGCCAAGCAGGACGAGAGGCAAATTATCTCCCCAATGTTCTCGGTCATCCTGAGCCATGAGGGATGACTTTTGTGTTCGATGGAATAGCTCAACAATCCCATTTGCCGTAGGATAGTAAGAAGGTCAAGAAGAAGCGAACGCTGGCCGAAAGTGTTGATGTTTCTTTGATTAGCTGCCTGGAGGACGAAATCTGTGTCAAGGTGTAAACGGTCAGACATAGAGGAACGAATTTCGCTTACGAGAGTGCCGGACTCCAACATAAAGCTGCGACTGCGTTCGACGTCCTTCAAAAACAGAATGCGGCAAAGAGTGCACTTGCAACGCCGAGTTAAAGCTGCACTCAATTCCTGGCTCTCCGTTTCCCGACCAAGAACATGAAGAACAGAAGCGCCTTGCTTTAGACCCGAACAGGTGATGAAACAAACAGAGCGTGTCGTCTTATTTGCGGCCATAAGTGACCTCCGTTGACAATGCGCGCGGTCCTTGTTCTCAAGCAATTTACGCATCTGGTTCCTTAGGTCACGCACATCTTGAACCTCTTCCTAAGTCGGAGTCTGAGGGGGGTTTGCCACAGCGGCGACCGATAGATGACCAGGGTGAGCGGCGAAAATGCAGTCGGCGTACTCGCCTAACCCGACCAACGGTAGTGTGGGTAGGAGGGTTTCCAAGGAAGCTCTGAGTGCGTTCGTGAGCTTCGACGATGCATAACAGCGAATCGTTTAAGAGAGGAGGTCGATAGTGCAGAAAAAATAGACATGCTCGTTCTTTTGGCTAAAATCAGCGCTGAACCATTTTGATTTGTGAAATAAGAAGCTCCTTGCATAAAACATTTTGAGTGCCCATTCGAAGCGCGTGTTTTCGAAAGTTTCGATTACGACAGCATAACAGGATTTGTCGAACTTACTGATGACTTTGTGAAAGAACACATTTCGCATTTAAAAATTGCTGTAAATTTGTATCGAGTAAATAAATTGTTAATGAATTTTAAATAAAAACACATATTTAACCGTTTATATCCGTTCAATAAACCCGTAAATAAACCACCAATGATTTTAATAAAATTTATCGGTTAACCTTTCTAGAGCAACACGATAAAAAAATTTTACTGCATGAAAATACGCTTGAAAGTGTCGATTTCGGATCATCGCAAAGTCTCAGAATCAACAATAAGAAGTTTCCGATAGACTCAATGGATCTATAAAGGCGTTTCGAACAAACACAACATAACAACTATCCGCCTACATGCAATCTTAATTATAATTATTATAACCGCGATATTTGTGTAGAATTCGTTTACTTGTGATTATTCAGTAAAATTTATTTATTATTCTAATTTCAATGGTCACATTCCCATCGACAAAAAACAGTTAATTTTATAATATTCATCAAATATAGCAATTGGTTTTCCTGTTCTTTCTTCACAGGCATGTGTGGCGGCCTAATTAGTAAGAAATTCGCTTACTGTCACGAATGTGATTGACCTTTTGTTCCTTTAAAAGCTAGTTTAAAATCCGTTTATCAAAGCAACAAGCCTTTTACAATTTATTGACAATGAATGTATTTGAAAAATTTATATTATAAAATAAATCATGCAGGGTTAATTAGGGGGTTCCCCGCTGATGTCAACGATGACGGCGCCATAAATATTCTCTAGAGCATCGGGAAAACAGGAAATGCGGCTCCACTTGAATCGCTTCAAATCAACCTGTAAAGAAGCACAAACGGAACACTAAAATAAGAATCTTTGTCGGCGTGTAAACAGCATTAAAGAAGAAACGCAGTCAGTAAAAACTCTGCAGTTGCCATGGAAACGTCTATCAACAAAGTGCATGAAAGGCCAATGAAACATGAAAAACTCTCACCTTCTCGTCAACCTTTTGTATGGTTGTGTCGGCGACAAATTCCTCTATTCGCGATTCGTCACGGCCGAGATCTTCTTTATTGTGAAAAAGAAGAAATTGAGTCTTTAAGATAATAAAAATAGTAATAAATTGTATCACGACTTCGACATACCGAACGCAAGCAGACGATTCTGGTGTACCACGAGGCGAACCCACCAGAGGGAAGCCACGCCTATTGGGTTGAGGTCAGTCCACTGTCCGGGGTCTCCTACTTCCCGCGGGGGCATCAGCATCTCCACAGAGTCGCAGCTCCGACCCGCCACAACGAGAATGCGCCCAGCGAAGACTGCGATTCCGTGGTTGCGGCGCGCCTGGTTCATTGGCGCCAATTCGATCCAACTTTGCGCATCTCCGTCGCACCCAAGACTCAGCAGCGACACTTCAGAAAGTCTTTGGCTGCCATCCCATCCCCCAGTCAAGAGCAGATGCGGTGCGTTGGGCAGAATGGCGTCGTCTCCAGACAAGAAAATCGAGGCTGCCTCGCTATGTGCTCGCTTGACTGGTGGTAGCGGTCGCCAGGATGGACTGGGAGCAAAAGACCGTTACTGAGTGCGAAAAAGCGGACAAAACTATAACTATAACAACAACTTGACGGCCACAAATGACAAACCTTCCTTCCACCCATCGCTCACAGCTCGACAGAAAACCAATATCGTCTCCTTCGTAGCCGCAACAGACGAACAGTTCGTTCGAAGAAGCGGCAACAGCTGCATCGCGACGATGAGTCTCGAGTGGTGGCGCTTGCGTTACGCGTCCCGTCCGGCCATTTACCACTGTTACTTTTGGAAAGATATCCGAATTGCTGCACGATTCTCCACCAATGCAGTAGACGTTGCCTTAAAAACAAAACGCTCGGCGATGTAACCATTCTGGTTCGCGAGACAAAACGGCAATGTCGCGACAGACGACTCACCGCTGAGACTGGCAATTCTGCGTCCATATAGAAGCGGGAAACGAACGTCGATTTGTCGATCTTGCTGAAACTGAGGCAAAGTCATGACACAATCGGTTTCGCCGTCGCCACCATTCACCTGGCCGTAGGCGTTTGCAGTTCTTTCCGCGAAATTTGGCCTTAAGAGCAGCAAAGTGTTTTCTGAAAGGCAAGAAGATGTCGGTCGTAAATATGCTAAAGAAACGAACGCATTAGAGAACAGCTGCAGCCTTACCCGCAGTCAGGATTCAGTCTAAAAGGTGAGTAACCACGTTCGAACTCATCGACCGCCTCTTGTGACAAATCGGCGACCTCTATGCAGCCAATCAGACTCGTGAAAGCGGCAACAAAGTCCTCATTTGTCTTCATATTTTTGTTGTTGTTCTCTCCCCAGGTGCAAATAAGACGAAAAAGTTCATCTGCGTACGAAGTGGACGCCTTGACGAAACTTACGACCTCGTCAAGATCGAACTGTTCACGAAGGAAATCTTGGTTGGAAAGACTGCGCCAAAGAAAAGTGTAAAAAACGTTGTGTTTCGTTGCTCGGGCAATCTCCAGGTACACCGGTCGCTTCTCTGGTCCATTCATCCTAAAGAAATCTCCTAACCTTGGAGCCATAAAATCGACACACAATCGTTGTAGGTCGTCACATTCAAGGATGAAGGCGAACAAGAAAAGTCGTTCGACTGTTTCTTCCGCAACCTTGACCTCACCCATGTAGGCGTAGTCGAGGACGAGGTCAACGATCCTATCAAAATGCAACAATTAGTCAACAAGAAAACGTTAAGTCTACCTCCTCGGGAACCGCTTCCAGGACAACCGAAGGTGTCCGCCATCGATGACCGAGTGCTTCTCGATGTGCTCACCGAGAAGCGGCAATCGCGTGGCCAGAACACCGCGATGTGCGTTGACCGTGAAGCCTCTATCGACCTATTGTACATCAGAGAGATTTAAGCGTTCTACCATTGGCTCGCCTCGACCAAGATAAACAATTAACTTTGATTTGATTAAATTAATCGAGGTGATGGGTTAATTAGTATCGTACCTCTTTAAGCATAAAATAAAAACTGGGAGTTTTCCTAAGAAGGATCTGATGGTTCTACGAAAATATAGAATTTTCGGACAATTTTTTTTTCTTTGAATGCTTAAGTTAACATTATTAAACCATATCCTGTATTATCTGCAATGCAGTTAAGCCGTTGTATACTCAATATTCAAGAGCCGTTGTGGGTTTTATCACACCCAAATTCATTTTCATAGCGTGATTCTGGCACCACGACGAAATGAAATGGTTGTGTGAATAGAAAAGGACGTGGTTAATGCGTCATTGCGTTCTTTAGATACGGGCTGTTTAGAGATGGCCCATGCATGCTGTTTATAGTCAACCGAGTGCAAAAATAAGTAAAAACAAACCTTAACGACTCATAATGCAAATATTACTGAAATGTTATATATCGAGTACTGTGAGGTTCAGAAAATCTAAGTTTACCAAAGACATCCCATCTTTTATAATTTTCCTTTGTTCTGAGGAAGTAAACAATCTGCAATCAGTCCTTAAGGGTACTAAAATTAGGCGTATTGCTCCGATCTGCGATTCTTTCACGTTTGGTGCATGAATTCGCTTGAAAAGGTTTTTTTTTCAAACTTGTTGGTCACGGAAAACATGATTCAATGTGATTACGTTATCGTAAGGCTCAACCAAATCGATGTTAGCTTGGTTTTCGAAATGGTGTTGTTTACAACGTGTTTGTTTTAATCTAGTTGATAACTATCGAATGTGCGCGCAGAACAATGCTTGATGCACTGTTTAATTCGTGTTCTCAAAACATTGCTTTTCAATTGCCAATATATTTTAGTAGATTAATATCAGACAGAATAAGATATTGTCGTCATTTATGCGAATGATAGAATCGCTTGAGCGGATACTTTCATAAAGCACAAGCTGCTTAATTGCGAAGATCCGTTTCTGTTTTAGCATAAGCCGTTTCCAGCGAAACCCTTCTTTGAAAATACACTATAAAGAACGTTCTCTTAGAGTGCATCGATCATCGTGTTTCATAGAGTATTTTAAACGCATTACGCACAGAGACGTAATTTGTTTTTTGTGAATACTCAACCCAGATTCCGAAAGGGAAACTAAGAATCGTCGATGCAGTCTTTTTCGAACAAACAACTAATTAAGTAAAACATATATCCTGTCAATGAAGAAGAGTGTATCTTGTGACCTAAACTACATTGCTTTAACATTCTGCCGTGTCGAAATGCGTTTAATTCGAGACGAATATATGAAGAAAGAAAAACGTATAAAAAAGAAGAAGGGTGATGTAAGGAGCAGAATAAAATTGGTTGTCACAGAACGAAGAGAAAAACAAAGACAATTATTCAAAATAAGAGGGAAGTCTGCAAAATGAAGGTGAATTTAAAGAGAAAAAGAGAAAGAGAAAATAAGGGGTTTGATAGAGAGTAGTAGAAGAAATAAATTGATTAAATGAGGAGAAGTAAGATATTAATGGGAAGATGAAGACAAAGTTTGACGTTGAGGATACGAATAATCTAGTGATAGAGGAAACGTGGAAGAATCAGCCTAAACATTAACGTTAAAAAAACACTCTCCTTAGTCCACACCATGTTTTAAGTTTAAACGTGACGATAACATTTGGGGAGATTAGAGGTAATACCATTCCCTTATTGGCTCACCTCAATCTTGAGGTCGCAGTGGCGTCCACTGTGTCTGAGTGCATTGAGGTCTCGGTAAGGGGCCGAAGAGGTTGCAACCGGGACAGTTTGTGCAGCAGCCATGTTAAGCTGTGTAGTCGTGAATTTTTAGAGCTACAAAATTGGACGCATTAAATAGCGTTTTTGGGGGTTGTAAGTCATGCATACGCAGTGTTCAAGGGCGCGCGTACACGACACTGAAGCCAATCAGCTACGCGAATGGCTGTTTTGTTCGCTTTTGCAATCGCGAATTTAATTAAATATGTTTACGCATTATTCACGCAGACCAATCAACGAAGAGTCTGAAATACAAAGACATCGTTCGGTTATCATAGCAACTGCAATTTATGTGACGGATTTTAAAAACCTTGTTATAAATGCACAAGTTTCGTGGCAAACAATTCATGAAATTATTTCTGTAACTTAATTAAGATTGCATTGTATCCGTAAAATTAAATACGAACGCTTCAGGCTTTAAGAAATTTACTATTTAATGGGCTACGCTAGGGTGCGTTTAATGCACAAATTTTACGCCGCTTTTAATTCGCAACTGCCAAAATTATTGAAAGGCATCAAAAACGTCCATTCAAATCGATCGCTTTGCCACATACGACTTGAAAAACTGGTGCAGTTCGTAAAAGAAAGGGAAATTGGCGGAATCATTCTGTTCATTGTCAAATCTACGGAAATGCAGATTAATACATGTTACAGGGTCCGATGACATTGTATTAAAAAAAAATTCGTATCTACATTATTATTGTGACCTTAATTGATAAAATAGACGAAAAATCTGTATTGAATAGAATCGAAAATTATGTGCATCCGAAGAAATGCAAACCTTATCGTCATCGTTTCCATGCTGCAGTTTTACAATGCAGACGATGTTTATGGCAAAAGCATCGAAATAATTTGCCGCTGTATTTTTTTGACAATTAAGTGAATCAACCGAAAATATTCGACGATTCTCCAACAAATCAAAGCTTCAATTCGACACACAATACTGTATTGTTTAACGGCTATCAATTCATTCAAGTTCATGGCGTAAAAGTGGAATTACGATGTATTACAACGATTGTGGGCCAAAGCTCACATTAACGAGTGATTCAACACGCTCGTTAAAATGCAATTAATGTCGGTGGGTGCATTTTTTTTAGGAGTACCTGAATGTGTTTAACGAAGATGTTTTTTTGATTTCACAAACATAAGATTCGTTTTAAATTGGCTTATAACTCCATTTTAACGTCAGAATATTATACAAGTAAACAAAGATGTGAAGCCGTCAATATATTTTATAGATTATCAGCATTATCGGCTTCAAGAAGCACTTTCATTAACCCTTCAATTATATTAATAGCATTAATGCTTCTAAGGTAACCTTTTGTCTAAATATTAAATTTTCGTAAATTAAAAAATACGTTATTCTTCGACAGGTCTGTATCATTCCCATAATTCTTACATTCCCCGGCTTTACATATTCTGAATTATTCACCCTCCGTAGGCGTGTAAATATCATCATATTTTCTAGATCCCTGCCTTTGGTCTCTATCCAATATTTCATCATTTAACGCAACTTAAATAGTTGCTCAATGATCGCAGCTCGTATTTTAAGTGACACTTAAAATGTTTGGTCCTCGATAAAGCGCCTACAATTAAAATGATAATATATTATTATTATTATCATCATGACAAGGTAAGTCTCTGCGTCACCGTCTAGAGTAGTACAGAAATTGCACTTCTTATTCGCTACTTCCAGATATGATCGGTCGACATCAAAAACATTTACTTTATCCGATGGCTTCGTGACACACAAGTTTAAAAAACAGTAGAGGTGATAAAATAATTAGCGTTATAAGAAGGTTAGCTTTCTGATTTTTACAATTAATAAGTAGAAATGTAGCTAAAAATATGTTCCGTTGATCTAATGAGCAGGTTTTATCTGAAACAATAGCGTACACGAGTACACACGAGGGTATATTGTACGCGTTCTACCAAAAACAGTAAAGACGTTGTGGTTGTTTCTTACTTTAACTATTAATTGTGTTTTACGATGCTAAGTATTGTACTGCACTTAAAAGAATATTCTTTTCGACGATGCTGAACGTGTCTTCATTTATGCGGCAGTAAATCCGCTTATCAAACAAAAGGTCCGGTTTGGTTATTGAAAGGGCGCAAACTCCTTCCAAAGCCTTGGATCGAGAGAGGTCACCCTTTCAAAGAGAATGATATTCGACTGTCTCGCGATCTTATTCTTGGAAGAAGTGGAAATCGTATGGTTACAATCCTCAATGTTGCTCATTCCCTCCGTAGTGTAACGCACGAAATGACAAGATAAGAGGCGGCCATCTTGCCTTTCTATTTTTCTATGGTACGAAGTTCGATCTGATGGTGTTTACGATCCTATGGTTCACTACAAGTGCGGCAACTCACTTTCTCCTGTCATAGAGGTTGCTTTTCGCTTTCCCAACTCTCCGCAACCGGCAACCACAGTCGCTAGACCTCCTCCACACAGCCTACACTGTAGGCCAAACAGCGACATCCTCCCTTCTCCCACACTAAAGACCAGTTGTGGTTGTTACCCGTTATAAGGACCCGTCCCATTTTCGCCAAAAACACCTTTTGTGTTCCAACTTCTTCGTTTTTCGCTTTTCTTATTATATCTTCTTTCGTAAGTGCACTTACAAGATGCCTGTACTTTCTACCAATCTTTCTGCCTAAGTTAAGGTCACGCGCCAATTTAAAACGCCTTATTCATGGAGTTCACTGACGTTTAGGAACACCCTCTGGCGGAATACAGGTTGCTTTTAACAAATTCCATTTTCCTAGATCTCATTCTAACTAGGACATTTTTCCTTCTGAACCAGCTGTCCTTGATATTCATTCCCATGTTCCTAAACCAGCAGATCCGGCTAATACGACTCCATCCATTCCAGACGAATGGTCGCAAGCTCTGCCTCGGAGTGTCTGGAATTGAAATCGCCTGTGGACAACCGCATGCTATCGAAGCTGCTGCACTCAGGTGGATATGGTGATTGCTAGATTAAACTATTATTTGTGGTTTACTATACTGACTATTGTACCTCACTTTTACGAATATACTATTCCGCGTTGCTGCACGTGTTTTCATTCGTTAAAGGTCTCGGTTAGACATTTGGGTGATATTACAGACAATTCGTATATTCTATATTCAGGGTTAATTCAACCCTCCATACAAAACTACCACAGGAACTGAATATTTAATAATCTTGCATAAGTCTTTCTTACAGTCATCGTTGCGTCACATGCATCCAAACGTAAAATCATTATTCAGAAATTGTAATGTCGCACTGAATAAAGCCGAATTGAAGTTTAAAAATAACATTCAAATGTCGAAGGAAGAAAAGATAGAAACAGTAAGCATATTCATAACGGATGCACACAAAACGACAAGCTCATCCACGAAACCCTCCTCTTCGAAGTCTGTCTGCCTTTTTCGTAAGAATAGCCCGCCCTTGGCGACAAACTTAAGAGTCAATTTAAAAGCACACTGTCGCCACATTGTCGTCCCTTTATTTTTTTCTCAAACGATAGAAACAGCATAGAAATACGTATAGATTGTTGGTTGTGCGATATAAGATGCCCATATGCAAACCCAAAAAGGCTGTCAACCCTAATATAAATGCCGACGGAAACGATTGATCGGTTACGTTCTACGCAAGTCGGACACGACTTTTGACAACGTTGCCTCTCGCCATTACCTTGCTAAGGTCGCCGCTTCTTGTGCGAAGGGCAAATAAAAACCTCTGATCGCCCACGGCTCGCGACATAAACGAAGCCGGTTCATCCTCTCGCTAGAGATAGCAACCAAAAAAAGGTCGAAAGTGCGGAATTCGGAGGCTTCGTATCGAACTGTGTCCTTTTTTTATAAGCCGCTTATAATTTCCAATTACAACCTTTATTAACAATTGGATTTCGCGCTTCAGTTGCGTGAAATATTGTGTAAGCAAATGAAATATACCAGATCAGGGAACTTCTCATTAAAATGCCCAGGTGAAAATGTGCAACGCGGTCATCAGCTTTTTGTTTACACGATTTTTTTATCTTCAAAACAAGGGCTTGCAACTTTAAAACATCAGTTATTCTTAAAACCCTAATTCTACCTTTCAACGAATTACCGCTCGCGGAATCAATTAAGAATGTCCTCAAAATAGTTGTATTTGTAGCAGAATAAAGTCACAACGAGCCTTATTCAACATCCTTAAATACGTTATGAGGTCAATCTTAAACCGGTTTCAATATCATCAGGGTATTTTAACTTCTTTGCGATCGAGCTAGCTCGAATGTTTTTGTGTCGAACGTTTTTTTGGGCTCCCTTATCGCTTGCAGAAACGCTTTATCTTCCTTCACAGAGAGTCTCGTCGTCTGGCTTTAATAGCGAAAACCCTTTCGCTGCAAATGTCTAAGCGGTCTCTGACACATCATTAGCCAATGATGAAGAGTGATACTTCACGTGGAATTCGCGTCAATCGATTCAAGTCGTATTCCTACTTCATACGCAGGCCGTTGTGACAGCCTAATGAGTTAGACAAAGCGTTAAAATGCGTAAATTAAAGCAACAAGCCTTTTAATATCCGATATCAGTAGGAAAACAATTGATTGACAATGAATGCGTTCGAACAATAAATTTTATAAAATAAATCATGCGGGATTATTTTGGGACGTCAACGACGACGGCGCTTTCGATGAAATCGAGAGCATCCGGACAACCAGCAATGCGGCGCCACTTGAACCGCGTCAAATCAACCTGCAAAGAAGAGCAAAAGAACCAAATCAAAGTGAGTCTTTGGCTGCGTGTTGACACAACGCAAATGCGTCAGTCGTCCAACAACATGAAAGGCGATTGAAACATTAAAAAATCTCACCTCCTCGTCCGCCTTATGTCCGGTTGTGTCGGCGACGAATTCCTCAATTTGTGATTTTTCATCTTCAATAAATTCTTTAATGCGAATAAGAAGTTATTGAGTCTCGCAGATGATTAAAATAATAAACATTTCTATCACGACTTACCGAAAGCGAGCAGCCGATTCTGGTGAACTGCGAGGCGAACAAACCAGGGGGAATTCACGCCGATTGGGTTGAGGTCAGTCCACTGGCCAGGGTCTCCGACTGCCCGCGGGGTCGTCAGCATCTCCACAGAGTCGCAGCGGTAACCGGCCACAACGAGAATGCGCCCAGCGAAGAGAGCGATTCCGTGGCTGCAGCGCGCGTTGTTCATCGGCGCCAAATCGATCCACAGTGGCGCATCTCCGTCGCCCCCAAGACTTAGCAGCGACACGTCGAACAGACTGCTGCCTTCGTCAACTACCCCCCCAGTCAAGAGAAGATGCGGTGCGTTGGCCAGAAAGGCGTCTCCTGGCAGGACAATCGCGGCTGCCTGGTAGCGCGCTGTGTTCAGTGGTGGCAGCGGTCGCCATGACGGACTGCGGGAAAAAAGCAGATGAAGAAGACGGTGACTGAGAACGAAAAAGCCGGTCAACAACAACAACGCGACAGCTAAAAACAACTCACCTTCCTTCGACCCAGCGCTCGCAGCTCGACAGACAATCGACCCCGCCTTCTCCAATTCCTCCACAGACAAATAGTTCGTTGACAGACGCGGCAACAGCAGCCCAAACGCGAGGGGTCTCGAGTGGTGGCGCCTGTGTGACGCGTCCCGTCCGGCCATCGATCACCGTGACTGTTGGGAAGACGCAATCCGAATTGCTGCACGATTCTCCACCAATGAAGTAGACGTTGCCTGAAAGACGAAAAGCACGGCGATTTGACCCTTCTGGCTTGCAGACAAAACGACAGACGACTCACCGTTGAGACTGGTAACGCCGCGATAACGGAGATACGGAAAACGAACGTCCATTTGCCCGTCTTGCTCGAACTGCGGCAAAGTCGTAAGACACGCCCAGGTTTTGTCAACGACTTTCGCCCGGCCGTAAACGAGGAGACGTTTGTAGTTCTTCCCGCGAGATTGGTCCTTTAGAGCGGCAAAATGTTTTCTGTTTTGCAAAAATATGTCGCGCGTAAAGATGTGACAGAAATTAACGCATTACAGAACCGCTGGAGACTCACCCGCAATCTCGATTGAGTCTGAAAGGTGAGTAACCACTGACGAACTCATCGACCGCCTCTTGGGACACATCGGCTATTTCGATGCAGCCAATCAGACGCGTGAACGCAGCAAACAGCCCCCCATTCCTCTTCAAGTCCTCCTCGTGATCCTCCCCCCAGGTGCAAATGAGACGAAACAGTTCGTCTGCCTTCGCAGTGGACGCCTTGAAGAAACTAACGACCTCGTCCAAGTCGAACTGTCCACGGAGAAAATCTTTGTTGGAAAGACTGCGCCAAAGAACAGAATAAAATACTTCGCTCTTCGTTGCTCGGGCAATGTCCAAACGCATCGATCGCTTCTCCGGTGCATCCATTCTAAAGAGAGCGATCAACAATCGACAGGAATCCCCTCACCTTGAAGCCATACAGTCGACACACAATCGCTGAAGTTCGCTGCAGTCCAGTATGAAGGCGAATAAGAAAAGCCGTTCAGCCGTGTCTTCTGTTACCTTGACCTCTCCAGTGTAAGCGTAGTCGAGTCCGAGGTCAACGATCCTATCGAGATACAACAATTAGTCAACAGGGAAACGAGAAGTCTACCTCCTCGGGAACCGCTTCCAGGACAACCGGAGGTGTCCGCCATCGATGACCGAGTGCTTCTCGATGTGCTCTCCGAGAAGCGGCAATCGCGTGGCCAAAACCCCGCGATGTGCGTTGACCGTGAAGCCCCCATCGACCTATAGGAGATAAGAGATATTTTAGCGATCGCCCATTGGTTCACCTTTACCACAATTGACCGATTGTTTGGGGCGTTGAGTGCGCAAATTGCGCGCCGCTTGTAAATCGCACCTGACAAAATTAACGATCGGTTTCGATTGAATCGGTTAGTAGAAATTCATCTTTACCACAAAGATATGGAGAAAGATAGAAAAGAATGGTTGTGATGGTGGTGGCGCGGAAGAATTGGAGTCTGTGAAATAAAAGGAACGATAAAGAGAAGAAGAATATAAATTAAATGTAAAGAAGATTGGAGAAGGAGTTTTGAAAGGTGAGCATGGTTAAGAAAAAAATAACAGAAAGTAACTAAAGAGCAAGTAGGTTGTTTAGAAGAAACAAGATGAGGAAGATAGAGGATGACGCCGATAAAACGGAGAAGCGACAGATAGGATAATACGGAAAAAAATAATTATGTTGAGAAGAAGGGGATAAAGACGAAAGGGAGGAGGAAAATGAAGAAAAATAATTCGAGATTAAACCCTAAACCAATCGACTCACCTCAATCTTGAGGTCGCAGTGGCGTCCGCTTTTTCTGAGTGCATTGAGGTCGCTGTAAGTGGCCAATGATGTTGCAATCGGGACAGTTTTTGCAGCCGCCATGTCAAGTTGTTTAGTCGTTGAAATTTCAGAGCTACAAAATTGGACGCATTAAATAGCCTTTTGGGGGTTTGTGAGTGATGCGTGAGCAGTGCTAAAGTTGATTAAATCGGTTTACGCATGAGTAAGTAAGACAAATCAGAGTTATAATTCAATCGAGCAGAAATACTGAAAAATGCTCATAGATTAAATAGTATGATTGGAGTTTAATGTCTGTTTCAAAGTTTCCCAGTTTTGTGGGAAAAAAGACGTGATCAGTCTGCTTTGAATAATTTTAGCGTATTGGGTTTTTAGAACCTTCTTTCCTGCTTAACCTGAAATGTTTTAAATCAAAATAGCCTTTCAAAGCTTACACGGTGAATTCGGATTGCATAGGTTTCTTTGAATAATAATAATAATTAATAATCACTCCAACCAATCAAAACTTTATTTCGACACACCGAAGTGTTTTTGTCTACAATGCTCTGAATTATTCAGTATCACATTGAATGGGTCGGACCCCGATATCACGCATAAATGTCATGGCGTAAAAGTAGCACTACTAATGTGCGCCAGGGCTCCGTAGGCTTTTTAATATAATTAAATTTTATAGATCCCTGCCTATAGTATCTATCCAGGAGATCATCGGTTAACGCGACTGCAATAGTTGTTCACTAATCGCTGCTCATATTTTCAGTTACATCGAAAATTGTTTGTCCTCTATAAAGCTCCTACAATTATTATTATCATGGAAAGATTGGTCTCTACGTGTACGTCTATAGAGCTATCCTCAATCTCAACGCAGTGCGATTTACTGCAGTAATTTGTGAGCATAAAACAGTATATAAATTCTAGAACTGACGGGTGTGGAACTTTGGGCGTCACGGTGGCAGAACCCCTAAAGACCCCAGGAACTAGAAAAATACGACTTCAGCAGACGTTTGTCGTCGAGGGGTAGACGGCACCCAATCTCATAACTTTATGACAGTAATCATCACACGTGAGCTTTTTTAAAGTTGGATCCGTCACTCCCACCGTATTTCAATCATCATTTATATTTATGAGAAATGCACTCCACTTTCTATCTGGCCGCCGTCGCTTGGCCAATCGCGCATAACAACCCCCGCGGGGTTAAACTTCGTACGTGCCCTTCGTAAGGTCGGAATAATCTGCCTTATTTGATACAATTATCTGAGTTTCGGTAAACAATTTGGGCGGCCACGGGGTAAACTGAAAATGGCCTTATAGGAAACGATTTATTTGACGTATGATTAGATGTGATATAATTACATATTTCGCTACAATTAATTGGATGTCTGTGGAAGTAAAAAGCGATACGTCTTACTGTCTTTCTGTTTATTACAACCTGGAAGTACGTGTCGATTGGGCATCAGCAACGGTTGCCAAGGTCGATTTTAATTCGTGTAATGTTGAGTCATACGGGGAATAAGGATTGAATCGGTTTCTTTGACAATGTCAATTGGCACAGTCAAGCTCGATTTTAATATCTGTGTTATAATTTTCAGGTTAACGAAGTCTTAAATACAAATAAATGGTTCCGTTATCATAGAAACTGAAATGCATGTGAAACACGAACGCCTTAAGCTTGAATAGATTGATTATGTAAGGGTGTACGCAAGGCTACCGTTGTTCAAATTTGTTGTGACCTATAATGGTGTGTATTGATTCCAGAAGCATTGAAGGGCCATTCTCGTCCGTTGAACCCGTGCTAGATAGAAGGGATCCCTTAACGTGAGTTTTAGACGTCTTCTTTCCGTGGTCTGACATGTGGCAAGCAAAGAAGAAGAGGTTGATGGAGTGAAAATACGGTATCTTAACTCGGATTATCAAAGATTATGACAAGTGGGGATAATTAGTTGTCAGTATGGGAATCAGCGTTGTAACTGGGTTCACGTGGTGCGGGTTCGGCTTCTGGTTGAAGATCTGCAACACGAGCACTATGTGTTGACGCCAGGCGTGGGTTACGGGCGGAAGTTAATGGGAAAACCCGCGTCTGTCCTGAAAGGTAAAGTATCACAGTAAAACAATGGGTGTTACATTACCCCCCTCCAGATGGGGCACTGTCCTCAGTGCTCGTGGTATGGACGATCTCCTCATGATCGACCGGGTGATGGTCGGATTCCGGTACGAATGGGGTAGCATTGGTATCCACTGTAGCTAGTAGTCCTCTGAAAGGAGTTAACTTATTGTGGTGGACCGTCACAAGGGGGGCATGGGGATGTTCAGATGCACGGATGACGTAAAGGTTGGGTTGCAAGACCCGTTCGATGTTGTAGGGTTCTGCACTCCAGGGGGTTGGAACTTCTTAGGCACGCCGGGTGGGGGCACAGGTCGGTGTCGGCGTACTAAATCACCGATTTGATAGGTCATAGGCCGACAGTTGCGATCATAGAGTGTTTTCTGGCGATCGTAGGCCCTTTCGAGGTGTACACGTGCCAGGTTGTGGGTGTTACGGAGGTCTTCCTGTTGTTTAAGGATGGCGTCTGGTGGCTTAAATGAGGGCGGGCGGGAGCCGTGTTTACGTGATCTGTGAACTTCTTGGCGATCGAGCTAGCTAAAATGTTTCCGTGCCCACCGTGTTTTTGGGCTCCCTTATCGCTTGCAAAAACTCTTTCTTATCCTCCACAGAGAGTCTTGTTAGCTGGCAATGCGAAAAAGTCTAAAACAAGAATTTCTCACAGCGGAAAGGCCTTGATAACGATACCTTTTCGTAGTATAATTTATAAGGAATAGTCTCCGCAAATGTCGAACCGGTCCCCGACACAACCCAAACCAATTATGCCACTTATATCGACGGATCTAAAGTGTGTCAACTGTGGTGAAGCCTAGGGTAACGGATGCATTCTCATCTTTAACGGCGTCAACGTACAATCGTCATGTAAACAAAGAACAGCTGCAGCATTACTGAGCGCGAATTCTTTTAGTAAATTCGGGGGTTCACATAGCTGGAACTCCTCCCGTCAACGGGCAGGATGCGATTGCGTTCAATACAGGATGCAGAAGTTTCTTGTTGGCTAAGGAAACCGTCGCAATCATCTTAAGGGATGGTTTGAAGGTCCGTCCAGATTATCACCAGGATGTCCGCGCCGAATATCACCATCGTCTTGTCTGCGAAGAAACGCTTCCGGTTGGTCCTTTACAAATGCAAAAACACCGTCGAGATGCCTATAAAAATATAAAAGTCAATACCTAAGTAAAAAATGGATACATACGGAAGAATTCCAATCCCCGTGTGTTTGGTATCCTTTTATAACTAAACTCGAACCTCTAGCTCCACAAAGGCTTCTGATAATTTTACGTTGCAATCTATCTTACAGATTGAGAGTTGTGACACAGCAATCCACCAAAAACAGACGTTCGCCTAATCCGTAACTAGCTGCTTTATCGTGAAAAGAAAATCGTATTCACCAGTCTCGTCAAGTCACAGTTGGTTTAACGGTATTGTTATTCTTCTCTCGTCCAGCTACACAGAAGCACCGCCTTCTTTACGTCAGCATTGTAAATAAAAGAAGCCTAAAGCTCTTATTTTCCCCACGAAGTTTATAAAGACATTTTATAGAAACATTAAACCAAATTTAATTCGTGGAAACGATAATAAACAAGGAAAGAATATACATGAAGGGTCGTGTAGCTAAAATTCTATTAAGGCCACCTGATGCAATGCACAAGGTTCGCGATACGTTAGTAAAACGATAAATTGTGAAAACGTTGAAACGAACAACCATACCATGAATTGGAGCCTTGATACTCATTACATACATCAAACCGTGAGGCAGGACAGAAAAGACGTTTTAACCGCGGTTGAAAATTCCCGGACTAATTTCCCATGTTCCTCCGACACGTGCAAAGGCAATTCTTGTCGTACCTTGTTATAGGAAAATTAAGGGTAAGCAATCCCTACCTATTACAGACATTAATTTTGTGGTCATCGTTAACTACTTCTACACTCCGCAACAACGAAATATAAAATAGAAATATCTCCGCATCCTATTGGTCAATTTCATGCATCACCATATATTAAAATTTCGCGTTTAAGTCTATAATATTAAAACACTTTGACGTGTCAAATATTGCGTATTTTTATTAGTTAATATATAAGTGTCGTTTTTTCTAAATATGTATATAAGGAGTTATTTTGTTTTAAACAACACAATTCACCAGATCAGAAAACGCATTCGCAAATTCCCGTCTTATCGATAAATTAATTCGTAATTTCGCACAATCTTTAACCTCATCACGACTCCTAATACAACATAAGCGTTAATTTCTAGTTGGTTGTATAACCAACGGTTAAATCAGGCAAAAGGAACATTCTTAGTCCGCTTTCTTTTAGATTTGTAAAGGTTCGGCTTATTCTTGATGCGTTATTACAATTATAAACCACCAGCAATTGAGATAGCTGTAAACGCTGCGACACATGCCACAAAATATGAATCATAGTTTAGGAATTTGTGTGTTATCTCCACCTGAAAAAGCAAAGAAAAAGCGTATCCATTGCCGGATGCACACTACACGACGAGCGCATCTTCGAAACCTGTCTCTCGGAAGTCTGGCGCCCTTATTCGAAAGAAAAGCATTTTAAGGTCCCAACTCTTGGCGAAAATGAACGAGTCAATTTAAAAACAAACTATCGAAACCTATAAATATTCCCGTTTATTTGGTTCGAAAACGATAGTAAGGGTAAATGTCTTCTAATATGAGGGAAGTCGTCAACTCTAAATCTCCAGTGGATCGGCAACGTTCTACGCTGGTCGAACACTGATCTTTTAAATCCACACAGAAGTACAGGATAAGTTTCTATTATGTATAATTAGAGAGAAAACCAGCACTGTGGAAAGACTCACCGTTTTTCTATGGCATGCATTGTAATCACCGACAAGTCCTTGACGTAAAATTCATTTGATTATATGACGTGGTACTTTCAGAGTCATCCGTTTAAAATCAAAAGCAAAAAAACGCAACTGCTGCAGGACTAACTCGTCTATTTCAATGGCTTTATCGACCGTTTCCAACTGGACTCACATTTGCTAGCTGTTGTTGATGTTCGTCAGTGTATCCTTCTATGGATTCACTCGCAAAAGCTTAGAAGAGTATTCCGACTATTCCGACGATTTGTCGATTATAATGTGGCGGTTAATCCGCTGATCAAGCAATTACTGGTAAATATCCGGTTGTGTTATTCAAGGGGCTCAAATTCGTTCCAATGCTTTGGTTCGTCTATTTCAATGGCTTTATCGACCGTTCCCAACTGGACTCACATTTGCTAGCTATTGCTGATGTTCGTCAGTGTATCCTTTTATGGATTCACTCGCAAAAGCTGAGAAGAGTATATTATGCAATCATAGCTTGCAAGATTAATAGAAATAAGCGCTTTTATAGCAATCTTTAAATTGACCTTAACAGACCTGCATTAATCCCGAATACCATCACCGGAGACCACCTGCAAGCGACAACATCGAGGTCAACACCAGGTAATCTCGGACGGTTGTCGTTCGCTCGGCAACACGTTGTGTGATTATAAAGGAGCATCCACAGACACGCCTCTATTTCGCCTGAGTGCTTTCTTAATCAAACGGTCGTCATTCAAACTTATTTGTGCAATCCAGTGTCGAAATAGAGCAGAAAATTCAACATTCTTTTCCACCCATCTCGCATCGGGCTTTTTGTCGATATAGACACCTGATTTGCATACGTTGTGACCAGTGGATTTGATGTTTCCATTTAACACGTCCGCGAGTTTACGTAAAGATTTCCCACGATGACAGCATCAATATATTGGGTGAAATTAATATGGTACTCAAATTGTTTTAGTGAAAAAATCGTAAATCGCAAAGTAGTTTTGGACTCATTAACCTCGTCGTTTAGAATCACATAATGTTTTACGCAAAGTAGGCGTCGAATTCGCATATTAATAAACCAAAATGTGCTAGCTAATGTTTTCATTTAATTTGTAGCGCGCTGGATAAATCTGATCGGAATTTTTAGCGGGAAAAGGACGCCTTGGGATTGGTTAGCAAATGTAAAAGGGTGTGCGTGCCTCGCCTGAATATATTGTTTAAGAATTTGACATTAATGGGCCGTTGTTCGTATGGGTTGGCCTACGAATAATGCGATATATAATGAGGCCACGGACGCTATAATCGATTGTGTTCTGTGGTATCCCGGGGTCTGACTGTCACTTCAAATTCTCAATGCTAGTTCCCAAATCCCGTAGCTCAGTTTGCAAACGCAGATATCCAAGCAGTCCTATGTAATCTCGGGTGTTCTCCTAATGCTTCTGATTCCGGTTGGTTCTCGGGAGGATTTGGGGGGTTAACAATTACACGTATCACGGAGAAATCAATTTTTATTTCAACAAATGTGTTCCAATACCAAAGCGTGAGCATCGTTCTAGCATTGTGCAAACGAAAAAATAATTTTCGTGGATCTTTTTTTATAGAGGCGAGTTTTGAATCACCAATAATTAACTAGACGCACCTCCCACCGCCTAAGCGATTTCTTGCCAAAATGAATAAATTGACCTCAGAGGTGCCCTGTGCAGCTTCGTTTGAATGGCTCATTGGCATCTCCACGGTGTCCAATGTAAATGTTGCAGATGCTTATTTAGACCTCGACTTTCTGAAACTTGATGGTCGCGTCTATCTCCTATAGGAAGATAAACAAACTCGGTGAATGAGAAAATATTTAGAAGAATTTTGTCACAGGATGCGTCATAACCCGGTTGTGTCGATGGATACGCCTAGCCTCTACATAGTTAAGTGTATCCCACAAAGCTGCAGGGATCCCTGATTTCGCCCAGTGCGACGGGGTTTTACTTTGCGGGTTCACCATGAGATCTATTTTTTTACTGTTTTACCAGGTTGTCCTTATTCCTTGGTGTCCAACTTATCCACATCGACGATCTGCCCGAGTTGAAACGAGGGAACGCTTGTTCGCGAAACACTGTCAGTTGTGTCCACGCTGTCGATGAAGCGACTAGTTGACTTAAACACGCATGCGTACACCAATGGTAGTTGATAGTTTTTTAATCGCCAAGCGACATGATCGAAGCTGTCCACTCGGCGTACTTTAACAGTCGCAACCTCCAGAGAAACAAAACGATGAAAAAAAGAAATTATAATATCTGATTTGCAACTCTCAGCCTCTATCTCCTCCTACTCTACCAACCGCAGCAGCCGCCACCATTACAATCACCCAAAACGTGTGGTTGCGCCGACGATAAATCCAGCAGAAGCAACAGCAGCAGTAAAAGTAGTAATCCAGAGAGGCAACTGACTGCAGAAGACGGGGCTCTTCGGCATTTGACAGAGAGGGTTGTCGGTGAGTTGGACAAAGTGTAGTCGTGGTGGGGGAGGGCGTTGGAGCCAGGAAAGGAGGTAGCTGAGTATTGGGGACAAATGAGATTACGTTGATACACGCGCTTGCGTCGCCACATTCCACGCGTCACATTATCTGTACACGCACGCTCGGCGGCAGAAAGACATTGGCTGGGTGTAGAAGGACAACGACGTCTCCCGGGGGTGTCTAGTCGACTAGTGGCGATGGTGGCTGGGGTTGCGAGGCGTTGTTGCTTTTCATGGTGGAGACGGCAGCTGCTACGAAGACGGGTGGTGTAGAGGATGGGGTAAAGAGGGGACTCGAAGAGGAACCACCTCCTCCTCCTCCTCCTCCGCCCCTCTGTGTCGGCCGATACTTCCTACGCCGAGCTGCCATCGCTCCTCGGCCTGCGGGGGACACGGGAAATTCCGGTGGACGCGGCGACAACACGCCTGCATTGTTACTACTCGCCAGGGAACAGCGTCGAAGTCGTCCGGTGGCCTCGTCGAGATTCTCGTCCAAATTTGTCGTCACCTTATCGCCTTCCACCCCAACGACAACGGCTGCAGAGGGGAAAAAGATGCGCGCGCAGCGCAGGTTGTGTGCGGGCGGCCTCTTTGTCGACGACTGCGACGATGACCTTGACCGGGGGTGCGGAAGTCCTGCGGCGGTGGTTGGCGCTGGCGGAGAGTCCACGTCGCTTGACTGGTAGTGCTGATTGTGATTGCACCAGGAGCAGTAGGGCGACTCGGGTTTGGCGATAAATGCGGGCGTAGCGTAATTGCTGTTGTTACTGCCGCCGCTACAGCAAATGCTTCCACCGTGAAGGCCCAAGCAGAGGACGTCGTTGATCCTCGTGTGGCTGACGGAGCGCCGAAAACTCCCGCCATTACTGGCGTACCTTCGCAGACTCCCTACCCCACTGAAGGGTGGCGTGCGCTTGTAATCTAGCAACCTGGAGGCCGGGTGGCGGAAACTGTCTCGCGCGCGTTATGGAAAAGGCCTTCTATGGCCGCCATTACCTCCTTGTTATTTCCTCCATTCCTGTTAAACATTAAAATGCTGAAAGTTCTGGTCTTTGTAACCTTAATAAAGCGTAAAAAAAATAATTATTATTATTATTTATATTGTTGTTGGTCCAGTGGGCGGGGGAATCGCATCTTCGTCGGCGAACTGAGTTGGAAACAGAGTTGTTGTTATTGTTGTTTGACTGAGGAGGCGTTGATATTCGACTGAGGCCGTTGCAACGAGAAGCGGGTCGAGGGAATCGCGAAACGGCTGGATCCGCGAGGGAGGAGGAGAAAGACGTTGGCTGCTGCTGTTGCTGAGGAACACGAAGCTGTTGTTTGAGAGGCTGTGAAATTGACTTGGGTGTCAGCGGAGGCTCCGTACTGCCGTTCAGGGGATCCTCGGACACTCCGCCGCCTCCACCCAAGTCGTCGCCAACGAAGGATGGAATGTCCTGAGAGGATAGACCCAAGCCGGCCATCTGGGTCATCGAGCCGCTGTTAAGTCGACACAGCCGCGACGGGTACTTGGAGTTATTCTGAGCGATGCTCAAGGCCATAGCATGTGTTGCTCCCGCCACCGACTCGACGCTGACATCGGCTGCACTCCGGTCCACACCGAGGGGGTCACACGGGGTCACGCCCAGGAGACAGGAGGGAATCCTGCGCTGATTGGTGGCGGCGGAGCGGTAGCGCGAGGAAGGCGGTCCCGAGAGTGGCAGCGAGGTGGCTCGCGGGAAGTCTTCGACCTGGCGGTGGTGGTTGTTTGTGTGTCGCACCTCCCCGCCTGCGTGGTGGTCCCGACTCTTGCGCATCGCCAAGGGGGGTATTGCACCCCCACCTCCTCCTCCTCTCCCTCCAGCCACCACCTCCGACATGGATAGCTTCGGTTTCTGCGATCGCTGTCTTCCACTCGAGGTCACCATGTTGTGCTTGTGGACGGCGGAGCTTCGACTCGTCACCATGGAGGGACGCGTGTCGCCGTGTTTGGTGGTGTTGTAGTTGGCGCGCGTGTTACTGCTGGGTTGACGCGCCCGCGATGGTGAAGTGGGCGCATTGGAGCCTCCGCCCGCATTCTTCTGCTGTTTCTGCTGCTGTGCGTACAAAAGTGCCGTCCCACCCTCGCCAATGCCCGACTCGGCGTAGGGGTCGGAGGTGCGGGTTGCCAGGCGGCCCCGGGTCCAGCAGAGCGGGTCGTTGGCGGTGGCTGTCACCGCCATCGTACCGCCACCGTCGTAGTTGCCGCCCGCGTGAGTCGTCACAGCGGCGGCTAGGGCGCCTCCGGCCGTCTCCACGTAGCTCGCAGCGCCGGTGTTTGGCGCCAGGCCGCTGTCAACCTGCTGCGTCTGCTGCTGTTGCAGTTTGTAGGCTCGCTGCTGGGCCGAGTTCTTCAGCTGCTGGGCGGCATCCTTGTTGTTGGTGGTGGAAGATGAGCAGCCGACTTTCTGGGTTTCGGCGTTCTCGGGCGTTTCCCAATCGAATGGGTCGGAGTCGCGGATGTCGCGGCGCAGCATGGCCTGCTGGATGAGTGAGCGGATCATGGCGTAGTCGGGCCGATCGGGGTACGCGCAGGTCTCGATGTGGTCCAGGAAGCCGCGGTACTCGCTGGGTAGGCATCGGGCAAGATTAAGGTTGTTGTAGCTCTGTTTGATGTTTCCGATCTAGAAAGAGAGAGAGAAACGTTATAAATCACACACGTACACACACACACTTGTAGCAGCTAGATCACTATTAAATGGGAAGTGTCTGTGGCGAATTGTGAAAGTGGACGAACGTGTCCACTTCTACAACAAGTAAAAAAGGCCTCGATGCTCAGACGACAAGCGACGTTAACGGGGAAAAACGGTTGCCAGGGACTACGGATGTCAACAACCCCCGCGAGGCAGAGGTGGCGTTGAGCCGACGAAGTGGAGATTATTGGCTGTTGGGAAGATGTTAACTCTCTCTTCTATCGACACTTTGTGAATAAAAGCCACCGCTAAGTTTGATTTAAAGGAGTATTTGGCGGGAGGAATTCGAAAACAAACCCAAATAAAAACCTCCATCCCCGACACGAGAGGAGGGCTTCCCAACCAATAGGAATTTGGCTTCGGCTGCTCGCTTGCCACATTCTATTGTCTCGTTGCAAAAAAACACCAAAAGAACAATCCATTGCAGCACACAGGAAGCGTGCGCGGATATGCGGCAATCTGTTATAGTTGGTAGGACTAAAATGCTGTCATGACAACACAGTACCCATCACACGAGGTCCTCTAAACGGCGCAGATTGGCCAAGGTCACAGCGGCAATCAATAATGACCGGCCTCGACGACGGCAATAAAAAGCTGTAAAACCTCCGAAATACAAACATCCACCTAATCCATGACCTCGCATGAGGGGCAGCGTTTAAAATGATGACTCCGCCAAACCTTCTATCACGCCGTAGACTGCTGCAGTGGTTCGGTCATGTTCTATTCCGATACAGAGACAGGTTCGTTGCAGACAGATATGGATCACTAGCTCTTTTGACCTCACCTTTGATAGGCTCGCGTGGAGAAGCTAGTCGCCGGCCGAAAGAAGAAGCGCTAGTTGTGTTCATTTCATTAGAGTTGCTCCTTTCGTAGATTATTCCCAAGAAATCCTCAGGCAAGCAGGTTTCGTACAAGGAACGCAAACATCCTGCTAAACCACCTCTGTGGTAAATCGCATGTCTGAGACTCACCGCAGTTCTGTTGCGGCACCTTCGAATCGACCTCATCTTTAAATTCCGGTAACACGACGTCGATGGTAAACTATGTCAGCTCGATGATAGAATAAAGTCTACCGCAAAAAAACATGCTTTGCGGACATGGTAAAATTGGCTTTCAGTGTCGAATTGCTAACGCAGACAGTGGTGCGGTTATACTATATATTCTCAAAGCCGAACAAAATTGAAGTTTTTTTTAATATTTATGTTGATTGGTACTTGTAACAACCACACACATACAATCTGAAATTTCGAAATACCATAAAAAATGTGGTCAACAGTTGCCAGACCTTGGTATTCACACAAATGCTACTCTTCCAATCACACAAACATCGACGTGAATCATCAGCTGGCCAAAGCGAGCAAAAGTCATCAGGTGATAAGGTAGTCGCGCGGACAAAAAATCGATATGAAACAGCTGATTGGTGGCGCACTTAACTGAGCCCAACTCACTTGTTCCTTGTCCTTGAGTCGTCTCCAGGGCAGCTGTCCCGTGACGAATTCGACCAGCATATAGAACATCGACCAGAGGTCATCGTGTCGACCGAGTTCGCGATTTGCGTGGGCGTTGCGCGAGGCATAGCGCACGGTTCCCCGGAATCCGGCCACGGGTCGCGCAGGCCGCACTTCGCCTTCCGAGTTGGTGTACTGACGAGCCAGACCGAAGTCCAGGAGGTAGAGGGTGTGGAGTTGGGAGGGCAGGCGGCCCATGGCGAAGTTGGAGGGCTTGATGTCGCGATGCAGGAAGCCCGATTCGTGGACCGACTCGATGGCGTCCAGCATCTGGGTGGAGAGTCTGACCACAGTGCTCACCGAGAAAACGGCTTGTGGCATGCTGCGACGCAGTTCAGCAAGGTTTCGACCCTAATTATAAGCAAAATAGCCACTAAACAAATATCTGACGGTTAATTGGTTTCAACAGACAGGTGGTGGCGCTGGAGACGAAAGCTGTAGCAAATACCGACGAAATTTCACGAACGCGTCCCTAATCTGGGTGCTTATCCTCTCTTTAGAAATGAATTAAAGCAATTTCTAGAGTGGCAGTGTAGTGACACGCCGCATTTAGGATCTGACGGGGTGGTGCGTGCACGCAAAACGGGAATTGTGAGGTTTAAAAATAAAGTGCTGCTGGTTGGAAAAGAAACTTAAAAGAAAAAAAATCCAGTTATTCGCCTAGAGATGACTTTATCGATTTAGCCTGCCAATGTACTATTGGGGAAACGAAATAGATTCCATAGATACCCAAAATAGAAACGCGTCTTTCAATTAATCAAACAACCGGGTCATATTAATAAATATTCAAAATTGTAAATGCGTGTACTGATTATTATTCCTCGTGGGGCAACCAATCAGCGAAACGGGGGTTAACCCAGTCTTAAATATGATTGGCTAACAGATATTTAAAAAATACAAATGACGAAATCGAAGTTTCAACACAGATTAAAGAAGTGCTTGCCCGTGCTTCATTGTGTAGCACAACCTGGGTACCAAGCAAGACCATTGGGAAGGTGGACGAGTCAATCTTAAAGGGTACTTACTATGAAGATTTTCAGTGCAACACCTGGTGCCACAGTGCCCTGGGAATTCGACAACAAAGCCCAAGATGCTGTCGTTTAGTTTGCGATGGTGAAAGGCTGCTTTTCGCCTCCAGCCGACAGTCGCAAAAACGATGACCCCCAAGGTGACTGGGAAAGTTTGATGATACTTGGGGGGGGGGGTGGTAGGTACATTTGTACGCGTAACTGGAAAAACCTAGGCGGTCGGGGAATTCGATTCTGTGTCCACGTATACACGCACATCGCTGACATTTGATTGGGTGCCAGGTAGAATCTGGCTCTACTTGGACACAATGTCCGTTTTACCTCGTCAATCAAACGTTTTGTATAATTTATTATCCTAGATACCGAGAAACTGTCGCATTCCTCTGCGGTTTAAACGAAAAACAGGACGCGTAAAAAAAGAGGATACATCGGCTTCTTTGTGGGGGGGGGTGGCGTTTGCCATGAAGAATATTTTAACAGCTGCCAACGACACCAGTGCCACCCGTAGTGGCCTGACCCAGGAATCGAACCAAGGTCCCAGGAATCACCAACAGAGCGATGACGTTTTCCGTCACACCACGAAGCGACACAAAGACGTACGAAATGGACAAGTTTGTTGAAAAAAACCCTACTTATAATCGCATCGGTTTCAACGAAGTTCAACACACGATGGGAAGGTATCCTCGACCACCCACTATTTAGCAGAAAAAAAACATATTATTTTGAAAGTCAAGTCGAAATTGGATAACAAAAAAGGAACAGCAAATAAACCTGATAAAAATACCATAGGTGATGACTACTACAACATCACGACAGTAGCTTCTGGGTGTTTCTGATGGAAAAATTAGATAAGCAAACAAAGAGGAAATTGCGTACCAAACGAACATTTTGATCGTAACGGAAGACACGTCCGCCCTACTATTTACTGCATAAAATCCCACTTTTAGTGCAAACATTCTTGTTGCCTGTACACCGCATGCTTCACGTTAATGTAATTAACATATCAATTTTAGGAAGGAGAAGACGAAGATGGTCTTGCAAAGGTCGATGGAGATCGGTAATGTACAGATTGGCATCGCCAACATGGCCAGCGGAATGAAAAGGACATTTCGGGTGATCGCGAGACAGTGGAGAAATAGGTAAAGTACAACTTAGTGGCATTCTCCAATAAGCATCCCGGTAGTGGCGTCGTCTGCTGAATTTAATTATAATTAAGAGTATGGAATGCAACACAACTAGACGCCGGATACCAAGCCTACTCAGAATAACAAGGAACGAGGGTGTCGCTCGGGCACAAATAGGTGCCAAGTGTCAGATGAAGAAAATTGACCCCTATAACAGAGGACGCGATTAGAGAATCGGAAGGCCAGTTAACAACCTCGTTTTTTTAAAAAAACCACTGCCTCGTCAGGCTTGCAGAGGAAAGAGGAAAAGTCTGAATCGAAAAGATTAAAAAAACGAAAGACTCCGCTTACTGTCTCTGCAACAAAAACGCAATTTTCTCGCAAAGGCAGTTAGAACAGACGGTGTCTATCCAATTTTGCTTTCGCTCTCTATTAAGCGTTTAGGAATGTTTTGTCTGAGGTGCATTTCTAAAACAAGATAACCCAACAAACATTCTTCAGTAATAGACGAACTGAATATCCTCGCTCGGCGATTTCTCCGGTGTGATAAACTCCACAAACACACCTTTGCCGAGAGGTTGAAAAAGTAGGACAAGAAAATTAAACTTGGCGAAAGAGGAAAAAGACCAAAATGCAATCACTATGGCGTATAAACACGAGCGCGTCGTGATTTATTTGCATGAATAGCTTAAAAGTAAACGACGAAAATGGAGAAGTCTACCTTCTTGTGTGAAATTTGTATGCAAAACTGCCCGGATAAGCTTTCATTTATTTGTAATCGCGATTTTTCATCATTTCCTAGCTATGTTTAATAGGTGTTTTAATACAAATATAAGATTTATAATGGTATAAGTCCAATTGCTGGAAGCTATGCGGGTAGAATTCCAATCCATAAAAATATCCATTTGGCATTCGTGAGCTTCGACGCGGCATAACAGCGAATTGATTTAGAAAGGAGGTTTATAATGCAGACAAACAAAATTTGCTCGTTATTTTAGCTTAAAAGCAGTGATATAACCTTTTGATATGCGAAATCAGAAACTTCTCGCATAATACCGTTTGTGTTCCTATTCGAAGCGCATGTTTTTGAAACTTTCGATAAAGACAGCATAATTGGATTTTTCGAACTTACTAATGACTTTGTGATAGCTGCAATTCAATAAACCGATAAATAATCTACCAATGATTTTAAAAAAAGAGTTAACCTGATAAACCTCTCAGCATTAACGGTAACAGGAGAGCAGCTAAACAAATGTCACGATAAAAATGTTCCTGCAAGAAAATACGCTTACAAAGTGTAAAATTCGGATCATCACAACGTCTAAGAATCAGCTAATATAGGTTTCCAATGGACTTTCTGACAACGACATACCAATTATCGGCCCACAAGGTACACCTGGTCCCAATACAATAGCAATTTTTCACAATTAAGATTATTATTCATCGAATTTCAGTATTGAAAATCCCACCGACCAAAAGCTGATATATTGATCAAATGCATCAATTATTGCCGGATTCCACTTCCTTCGAATGCCTTTGTTGCAGCCGTATTAGTTTGAAATCCGCTTAAAGTTTCCAATCTGTTTTTTTTCTTTAAAAGCATAAACATTGGTAAATGAAAGCAAAAAGCTTTCTAAATAGCTTATATTTCGAAAAAAACAATTGATTGACAATGAATGTGTTTGAACAATGTATTTGATTTAGAAAAATCATGAGGGATTATTTGAGAGGTGCCCTGTTGATGTCAACGACGACGGCGCCATACGTTTCATAGAGAGCATCCAGACAACTGGCAATGCGGCGCCACTTGAACTGCGTCAAATCTACCTGGAAAGAAGCACAAAATTAAAGGTAAATTCTTTTTTGCGTGTTGACAACATTCAATCAGAAACGCTGTCAGTTGCCACGGCAACACAAATGCGTGAGTTTTCAAACAACATAGCAGTGCAAATGAAATGTGACAGATGTCACCTCATCGTCGGTTTTGTCGGCGACGAATTCGTCAATTTGTGATTAGCCATGACCATTTTATAAACATTATTTAATGTGAATTAGCAAAAAAATGGAGTCTCGCAGAAAGAAAAAATAAAATAAATAATTTTCATCAAGACAAACCAAAAACGAGAAGACGATTCTGAAAGACTGCGACGTGAACCCACTCGGGAAAATCCCCATCGAATGGGTTGATTGGGTTGAGAGCGATTCCGTGGTTGTAGCGCCCGTGGTTTATCGGCGCCGATTCGATCCACTGCGGCGCATCTCCGTCCTTCCCCCTAGACTCAGCAGCGACACGTCGGACAGGTCATGGTCATCTTTACCATTACCCTACCCCCCCGGGTAAGAGGAGATGCGGTTCTTTGGGAAAAAAAGCATTGTCTCTAGACAAGACAATCGCAGCGGCAGCGCCAAGTGCTGTCTTCATAGGCGTCAGCGATCGCCAGGATGGACTGCAGGCGAAAGAGAAGACGGTGACTGAGAACGAAAAGAACGACAACGCGACGGCAGAACACAACTCACCTTCCTTCTACCCAGCGCTCGCAGCTCGACAGAAGACCCGACCGATAGTCCACAAATGCAGTAGACATTGCCTGAAAAACCAAAAGCACGGCAACGTGACCTTTCTTGCTTGCGAGACAAAACGAAAAAGTTAAGACATACGACTCACCGTTGAGACTGGCGATGCTGCGCCATCTGAGAAGCGGGAAACGAACGTCCATTTGCCCGTCTTGCTCAAACTGGGGCAAAGTTATTAGACACGACCCGGTGTTGACTTCGCAACCGGTTTCGTCGTCGTCGTCGTCGTCATCACTTGCATTCGCCCGGCCGTAAACGAGGAGACGTTTCTTCGTCTTTGTGACTGCCAAACAGTGTCTGCTGAAAAGTGTTTGCTAAGAAATGACAATATACAAAACCTGGGAAGGTTTCCCAAAATACCTGTTGTATCGCCATTTCCCACCATTGTCTACCGACATAATAATAATAATTGTAGTGGCTTTATTGAGGTCACGAGGACCAAAACTTTCAGCATTAAAAAAGGCAGGATAACAAATATTAGATGCGAAAATTGTCTTGTAGTTCCTGTTTAACCTGGTCTGGTTAGACTAAAAATCGAGACAAATAGGGAATGACCGAATTGCGATATGCCGCCGTTCTTGTTGGAATTGACCGGTTTTGACGGCGCATTGGTCGAAGAGATTTACATTCCGATAAACTGGAATAGAGGGGATGGGAGGGGTCATTTAAAATTCGGGCAGCGATTAATGAGCAGTTATTGAAGTGGCGTTCAACGATGATTTCTTTGAAAGAGAGAATAGGCAGACCGCTAGAAAACGAGATAATTTTAAAAAGTCTATGAAGGGTTGAAAATTCAGAACATTTAAAGCCGGGAAAAATTATTCGAGAGCAATATACAATGAGGGGAATTATACAGGAATGGACCTATGTTTTTATGTTGCTAGAGCTTAAGCCAAGTCTCCTGCACCGACGAACAAGTAAGCAGAGTCGACGGCATTTATCAAAGACTGCAAAAGGGTCATCGGCAGCTTTAAGCGTGTCATCTAATTTAGAGAGGAGGTGCTTCTCAATCACTTTTAACCACACGGATGAGTTGGCGATGGGTTTGTACTTCCGTGGTGGTGAAGCCTAGGGTAACGGTTGCATTCTCATCTTTAACGGCGTAAACGTACAATCGTTATGTAAACAAAAAACAGCTTCCGCATTACTGTGCGCGAAATGTTTTAGTAAATTCGGGGCTGGAAATCCTCCCGTGAACGGGCAGGATGCGACTGCGTTCAATACAGGATGATGAAGTTTCTTGTAGGTTAACGAAACCGTCGCAATCATCTTCCAGGATGGGCTGAAGTTCCGATCAGATTATTAACAGGATGTACTTTGCGAATATCACCATCGAAGAAACGCTTCCGGTTTGTACTTTACGAATGCAAAAACACCGTCGAGATGCCTTTAAAAATATCAAAGTCAATACCTTAGTTAAAAATAGATTCGTACGGAAGAATTCCCATCCCAAAGTGTTTGTTCTCCTTTAATAACTAAACTTGAACCTCTAGCTCCACAAATGCTTCTGATCATTTAACGTTGCAATCAATATTACAGATCGAGAGTTGTGACACAGCAATCCACCAACAACAGACGTTCGCCTTATCCGTAACTAGCTGCTTTATCGTGAAACGAAAATCTTATTCACCAGTCTCCTAAAGTCCCAATTGGTTATACGGCATTATTATTTTTCTCTCGTCCAGCAACACAGAAGCACCGTCAGCATTGTAAATAGAAGAAGCCTAAAACTTTCAATTTCCCAACGAAGCTTATAATGAAATTTTATAAAAAAACATTGAACAAAATTTAATTCGTGGAAGCGATCATAAAAAAGGAAAGAATATACATGAAGGGTCGTGTAGCTAAAATGTTATTAAGGCCACTTGATGCAATGCACAAGGTTCGCGATACGTAAGGTAAACACGATAAAATTGTGAAAACATTGAAACGAACTACCATACCATGAATTGGAGCCTTGATACTCATTACATACATCAAACCGTGAGGCAGGACAGAAAAAACGTTTTAACTGCGGTTGACAATTCCCGGACTAATTTCCCATGTTCCTCCGACACGTGCCAAAGGCAAGTCTTGTCGTACCTTGTTATAGGAAAATAAAGGGTAAGCAATCCCTACCTATTACAGACATTACTTTTGTGGTTATCGTTAACTACTTCTACACTCCGCAACAACGAAATATAAAATGGAAATATCTCCGCATCCCATTGGTCAATTTCATGCATCACATAAAAATAGAATATTATATAATAAAATTTCGCGTTTAAGTCTATAATTTTAAAGCACTTTGACGTGTAAGTACGGGGAAGCTGAGTACTGGAGCAGCAGTGATGGTAACAAGCGCGGTCGCCGTCAGGGTTCCAACGAAACGGGCGGGACTTCTCGTTTAGTCGTGTTATTGGTAAGGCAAGGCGGGCGTAGGTTGGGCTTAAGGACCTGTAATAGCCTGCTAGTCCTAGGAAAGAGGAAAACAAACACGGCCTTGACCTTGTCTGGGTCTGTTTGGATACCGTCGCGGCCTACAATGTAACCGAGGAAGCGGAATTGCGGTTGTAGAAAGGCGCATTACCGGGGGTTCAGCGTTAAACCTGCTCGTGCATACCGCGATAACACCTTTATTTGGTTCAGCAATAGGTCTTCGACTGTGGCGCCCCACACTATTACGTCGTCTAGATAAACGAAGACGCGGGAATGAATCAACCCCTTGGAGTTTTTTTTGCATCAAGCGTTGACGCGTGGCCGCCGCGTTGACAAGGCCATAGGGAGTGTGATAAACTCGTAGAGTCTTCTAGGCAGTGTGAAAGCCGTTTTGGCACGTTTTGTCTTCGGGGTGTACTTTAATCTGCCAGTAGCTGGAGGATGGATCTAGAGATGTAAAGTACTTCTGATGCCCCATGAACGCTAACAAGTAATCCATACGGGGTAGGGGAAAAACGGCGTTCAAGCGCCTGTAATCGATGCATAGTCTGAGGAAATTGTCCTTTTTCTTAACTAGGGTTACGGGGGCGGCCCATGGGGAGCTCGAGGGTTTGATAATTGCTTGTTGTAGCATTTTGTCGATGATTGGGTTGAGTTCGTCGCGGAGGTGGAAGGGTATTCTTCGCGAACGAAGGTTTTTGGGGATTTAGGAACCTGTGTCTATCCGGTGTTGTACAAAATTGATCCGCCCGATGGCCTGGTCGGCCCAAATGAAAACTTTTGTGAACGGAACAAACGCCTTGTAAAGGGACTGGCAATCGGTCTCTGGGATGTGGCTAACATCGTCTTCACTGAGGTCGCGCGTCTCCTTTTCGTTAGTCAGGAGTAGACATTCGGGTTTTTTGGACCGTACTTGTTTCCTCAAGAATTCGCAGCCAAGGATTGCGTTCCACTTGATCTCGGTTGACACAAAAAACGGTGGTGGAATGTCCGGCCATTGAAGATGATGGGAATTGTAGCAGAACCGGAAATCGTAAGGTTGGAGTTATTCGCGGCTACGACTTGTATTTGAAGAAATTGGGAGAGGATAAGTCGTGAACGACGCAGGATTCGTTCATTGATAATGAAAATACGGCTGCACCAGTGTCTACGAGGAAGCTAGAGTTCTTAGCCAGCATTCTGCCTGTAATAGTGAGCGGCTTAAAACTCGTTGAGAGTTGGGTTATAACGAATAAAGGTACGTTCGAGTTACCTTTGTTGTGGCAATACGATCTGGCGTTTCTGCCGAATTGGGAGCAATAGTGGCAGTCTGGGTTTCTGGGAGGGGGCGCGCGTACCGTAGAGGGGTTTTGGGAACGCGTACGTCGGTTGTGGTTTGGTGTGGATTGCCGGGGGCAGGCCTGTCGGTTGCGGTGTATTGACGATGGGGTTGGCGAAAGCAAGCGGCATTTGGAGCTGGGTTGCTGACGCAAAGGCAATGGCCTTCTTCGAATTAGACGCCGTCGTCCCAACCGGTCGACTGCGAAGTGCAAACGACTCGAATGATTGCCGCTGTCGATGCTTGTTCTGGAACTAGTTCAAGATAGGTATGGGCATTAGGGATCCATTGGCCGAAATTCTCGGTCATTTGAAGGGTTAGCGGTTGGAGGTGTTGTGGGGGAAAGATGCATGGTTGTCTTATGTGGCGGTAACTGGGAGAGTGGGTTTGGCGGGGTTGGGGGGAATTGTATAAAGTTGGCGAGTGTAGCCTGTGTAGTAAATGTCGGGCGGGGAGAATGTTGTTGTGGGGATTGTTTTTCCTTCGAAGGGTAGGGTCTGCGAAGCATCTTGATCCGGGTGTTGCTCAGCTGGGTGCATATTGATGAAGTAGGTATACGTGCGAGAGGGCGTGTAAGTAGTAAAACGTGGTAACTTTCACGTTTATCAGAGCTATAACGAAATGTTATGTCCTCATAAGTTCGAAGACCTTGAGAAAATAGGGATGAGTATGCACATTGTATGCACATGTTCAACTACCCTGGGCGTAGTTCCAGCGTATGCATATTCACACGACTGGTTTACCTGTTCGAAATACCTATCCATCGGTGAGAAATAACCTAACCAACGAATACCCACAGTAGATTGAGTAGATGTCGGAGGCGATGGTTTCTACACCCAGTTCTAGTGTGCACGGAAGGGGTACAGAATAAACAGCTTGCTTAATACATTCATTGAATGGAGGTCATGATTCCAAGAAGAAGGTGTATAATAAGATACATAATAAAATGCAGCTGTGTCCTTGTTTGATCCAGCGTGAGGCATTCTGTGCTGATTGAGATGGTGTGTTTTCTAACTCAAGGTGAAACAATATGCAATGTTTACCGACATAGAAGATTATCATCTTGTGCAAAGGGAGGTTGATAGAAGGTGAAACGAGTCCACTTGGCGAATTGTTACTTTTGGGTGGCTGCAATCCCGCGCAATTTCCATGTAAAATAACGAGGGTCACCATCTTTACAGTTTATTTGCACTAAGGATTATTGCTTGCACGAAAGCGCAAAGCTCGCAGCAGTTTTGTGAATCACCATAGGACCTAAGCATTGCAAAAGGGATCTATTGGTCGAAATTTTAGGTCATTTGAAGGGTTCGTTGTGTTGTTGGGGGAAAGATGCCTGGTAGTTTGATCTTGCGAGTCGGTTTTGCGGGGTTGGCGGGTCTAGCCTGTGGAGTAAATGTCGGACGGGGAGAATGTTGTTGTGGGGATTGTTCTTCATTCGAAAGGTGGGGTCCGGGTTTCGCTCAGCTAGGGGCATATTGATGACGAAGGTATACGCGCGAGAGGGCGTGTTAGTAATAAAACGTAGTAACTTTCACGTTAAACACCGTTATAACCAAATGTAATGTCCTCATTAGTTCGAAGATTTATTAACGATAGGCGAACAGGGGATCACCATCTTAACAGTAAATTTGCACTTTGGATTATTGCTTGCTTGAAAGCGCAAAGCTCGCAGCAGTTTCTGAATCATCAAAGGACCTTAACATTGTCTTACAACGCCTTATAATTCCCGGAAGATCCTATGCTTCACTGCGATGGACACACTTTCGATGTGTCGATATACGAAGCGTGATTTGCTAGGAATGATTCGGAAACCACACAGACATG
>JAPUBX010000084.1:0-17099 GCA_028672205.1 Proteocephalus fallax
TTTAACTTTTTCCTGTAGCATTACGTTGATCATTTTGCACTGTGTTCACAAAGAGCAGTGATAGGTAGAGAGTTTACGGGACTGTCTTTTTGAGGAAGATCAGCAACTCTGACTCTATGCGGTGGCGCCTGGCGTGCGTTGAAAATGGAAGTCCTTGGAAAAACCAGCGTCTGTCCTGAAAGGTCAAGTAACAGAGTAAAACAAGGGGTGTTACACATGTAAGTATCCTTTTTGTTTTTCTGAAAATTGGTTATTTTAAAATTTATAATCGCTATATGGTTAAATTACATTATTTGCATGCATCTGATGAGTTAAAAAAATAACGAAGAGATAATAGAATTCGCTTTATTACGGTCACAATAAGTGAAACGTCTATTCGTCGAGACGCCTTCAGCATTTCTACTGACTGCGGCGTGGTTTATTCAAGCGTCTCGATTGGCCTTTTTGACATTTTGGACCAATTTTCTCTAAAGGTGTAATATATAGGTGTGCCAAGTAAAAACTCGCTTGTCTAGTGAAGGCTGAAGGGTCAAGGGGTCGTTTGCTCTCCTTCTTTGGGGCGGCTTGCTGCTTCTGCCAGAGAATTAGCCAGCTTCGTAGAAATGGCAGATCGTAGTCGTCCACGCGTTGCGTTCGGAGGCAGCAAGGTCAGTACAGATAGTGATTCTTATACTAATCTTAGTCCAAAGACTTATATTCACTCGAATCCACAGGTTTGTTTGCAGCTATTGGAAGGCGTTCATGGCGCTTTGGAATCATTGTTGGGCCGCTTCCTTCGTTTGACCATTAGGGAATATTTTAGATCCGCGGTATGTGAACACTGGAACATAGTCGACCAGCGAACTCCAGGTCACCGATGAAAACGTTTGGGGTCACTTGCATATCGCTTAAAGCGGCGAAGACTGGCTGAATTACAGAGCCTACTACGAAGTTCAACAGCACTGGTGAAAGAAGACAGTCGTGTCGGTCGCCAGCGTTCAGAAGTAACTCTTCCGACTCTCCACAATGGGCGTTAACTTCGCTCAAAAGTTCGTACACCACCCATTGGTTTCAGATAAGTTTCACCATGCTATTTTGTAGCCAACACGATCGTGAGAAAATCGTGCTCGATCGCGGAGTAATTGCGCTCGGCCGCGTTTAGTGTTGGTGAGGCGAAGCGAATCGCTTTTTTCTTGTCTTGTCACCGAACAAACGGCGTTCTCTTCCTTACAAGTCGGTTAAGGAGTTTTGCTATCTCGGCGTGCCTATAATTTCCTCGGAATTGTACTTTACGAATCCGATGAATTACCAGATGTCTCGTACGTTCGTCGGTATTCCGTATTTGAGTACGACGGTTGCTGATTTGGGAAAAAGCCATAACATTTTCTGTGGAGATAAGATGTCCTACGTATTTCACTGTTGTTTAGAACCATTGGCAATTTGAAGGTTTTCTTTAAAACCGGCTTCCTAAAGGATCTTGAGCGTGTAACAAGAGACGTCGTACGTTATCTTCGTTTGTTTTGTGAGCAGACTATTATGTTGTCCATGTAGGCGGACGCAAACTTTTGCTCCTCGAACACCGTGTACATGGCGCCTTGAAAGATGGCAGGGGCGTTGGTAAGCCTGTGGCTGCCAAGGCAATACAGCCCGCACGGAGTCACAAAGGCTGTCTTGTGTCGATTCCTTCGTGATTAACTCTAATCTGCTAATATCAACAAGCTAGGTCCATTGTAGTGAAGACGGTTTAAGCTCCCAGTTTCGCCATGATGTCCTTTAGCTTGGGAAGTGGAGTCGCCACCTTCACGGTTTGGTTGTTCTGTTTTTTCTATCGACACAGAGGCGCCAGGTTCTATCGCCCTTTCGCTGGAACTGCACCTGACTGGCGTAAGGGCTCACGTTGGTTAAATAGCCTTGGCAACAGCATATTGTTGACCTGGCGCTAAAACTCCCCTTAAAGGGTATAGGGTATCGATCGGTTCGTGCGGCCGAACGTGTCTTCAGTTGTAAGGATGTCGAACCGGAACTCGAGGGATCGACCCAGCTCGTTCGTTGAGCGGGCAAAAGTAGTCTCTTAATGCGTCCACGAAGGCTTGAACCTTTTCAGGTACTCCGGGGATCTCGACGGGTTCGGTGTTTGCCCGATTCCTTGGTTCTACGCTCGATTTGTCGAAAGTTACTCCCCGAGTCTTTAAGTTTAAGGTAGAGGCTTCCCTTTCGAGGTAATCCAGATCCTCAAATTAGGTCGATGTAAAGGCCCGGCTGTCACTACGATGTCCCACGTGTACAGCCCTCCTTCGTGCGCGAAGCTGGTGGTGGCGACCTCGGAACTGTTTTACGGCAGCCATATGAACTCTCGAAGGCTTATTCGTTGGGAATGTCTGTCGCGGCTTGGGGTCCCAATTAAAGTGGAGCACAGAAATTGGCTAGACCCTGAGTTAATGAGACTGTCTACTTCCTTATTGTTTATCAGTGCTGTAATTACGATAAGGTCTACTGGTCTAAGACCTACGAAATAAACGGATATAGGTAAAACAGGTTACTTACGTTGTCTGTTCGTGGTCATCGCTGGGCAGTACCGCTAGATGCGTCTTCGTTGATTGCAGTTCTAACAGCGGTCGTCGGTCGAATCACTCCGGTGTCAATCTTGCTTAAAATGAGGGCCCATTCGGCACAGAAGGCGGAGAATCTGGGTCACGGCTGCAGAACCGGTAGTTCGTTAAGCCTCTGACGCACTTTTATGCATGCCTCGAAAAAGAAGTCTCTAGTTTGTATCCTCGTAACCTCCTGAGGTTAAGGGGGGGCACTTTATGAGCGTCGTCGATGTCCTAATGCAGATTTATCCCCGCCAGACCCATAACCGACTTGGTGGCGTCATCATCCTGCCAAGTTGCTGCCTTGATATTATCAATATTTTCGAGCAGTTCCGATTTCACGCGCCTGGATGCGTCGTTCTTCGAATTTTTACGGCGCCAAGAGAGCACAAAAAGTCTATTATGTCGATAAAAATTGATCTTAGCGCGTTAAATCGCACTATGTCGAACAATCTACTCCGATACACCGATGAACTTGCTCGTCAGACTCGAACTTAAGACGTTAAAGAAAGTTTGCCGCAATCAGTTGGCCAACAGTGTTATCCCCGAACCCGATGCTCAACCATGAGAACACCCTTCAAAGGTCTCCTGATTAATTTGAAATAAGTTGGCAGCATTATTGGAGAGCAACGGCTTCATTAAGTAAAAGCTTTGCTTCGTCCAGTTCAGCAATATCGTACCATCGAACAGCTTGATTGCTCTAGTACATTGAACAAAGTTTATTATTTAATTGCTAAAGTAGGTAAGACTTTTAAAGGCTTCTTATAAAGGCCGTTATACTTTTAAATTTCGACAATAAGACGTCTTACAATGGGTTCCTCATGCGTCAAAATGAATGGAAATGAAGCCAGGTCAATGGAGGCAAGAGCCGATATCTTCCATTGCAGTCCTACTTCCAGCCCAGTCGTGCCATTCAAACTCCGTCCAACTATGCGCCCATCGTCCTCCATGCCTCCATACCTTCCTGTTCTGCCCCCTGCAGTGTTCCCCAAATTACGTCCTTGATGCACGTCCCAGCCAGCCCCGATAAGAAGACGTATTTTTTAAATAAACAGACGTGTCTCTCTTGAAGTCTCTGCACACCTTTTGGAATTTTTGAGTTGTTTGTTAGAATGGGCTCGAAATTTTTTTTTTGTAGCTCCGTCGTAACCTTGGTCGGTTATCGGTCGTTTACTAAAAACATGGCGTTCTTGAGTGTTCTACAAACAGTTGACGCCAATTGGATGTCCGTATCTTTTAAAATAATCGCTCTGATTATAATGGAGACCTTGTCACGCACATTGTCTTCGATAAACATTGTGGTGTTAATGGCGTCATGCTCTGTTCATTCATTGTTACCGATTAGACAAGATAATCCACCGGCTTTGCAACATAACCTGTGTCGGTATTTGAATTATAAAAAAGTATCAACCGAGAATGGCTGCTTATCTCAGGAGACAATTAACAGAGTATGCAGAAATGTTTTTTGAGCAAAAGATCAATAGCATTCGCTTGCTATCTTTAAAAAGGGTTAACTATCAGCCATAACACAACCTGTGATTAAATCCGACATTAAAGATTTTTATGCGTCAGTTATTTGCATTATGTCATTTTGAAACAACTCGAAGAACATTAGAGATGACAGTTAAAATACTATAAATAGAAGCGTCGGGTATTTTGTCAATAGATTTTTCGTTAGGCTTGGCGTAGTGTGATTCAGGCAGAAATGCACTGTTGAAACAAAAAGAACCTGAGGTGTTTACAATTGAATTAACAGTGGATATAACTATCAATACATTTATTTGCACCTTGTAACAATTCGGATCTTTTACATTCGTTTAGATAAAGTTTAACAATTTTGAATCCAAATTGAAGCACTGTTAATGACATTGTCAACAGAGCCAGAGTTTGAGTTGCATTTGGTGTTGTGTGTAGCCACAGCGTCGGCCGCCTACGCGTCATTTCGAAAACAACACTGCGCGTAAGCCAATCCCGGGGGCGCAAGCTAACAGCATCAAGCGTTCGCTTAACCTTCATTGGAGGCGAGTCTCCGGGCGAAGCTTTCGGCACCCGTTGGACGAGATCCTTGACCACAGCCTGTCTTAAAAAAAATTGTAAGTTTGCAATGCAGCCAAAATCGATTTTACGCCAAAATGTATAATCTCTGCTAGATAATATATCCTCAGCCTATTGGAATGAACACAAGGTTTATTTGATTCTCGCGAATTATGCCTTTATATATACATTTTACAAAGAAGGACGATATTGTTTGTAGGTTAGTCGATATGCCATAGTAATTAATTAACAAAATTATTTATAATAATTTCAACTCAACTTAATTTTTTTTTAGCAGATGCACAAATCACACCACGAAAACAACTAATGGTTCTAATTCGGAATTAGCACGCAGTTTCGTGACCGCGAACTCCTCGATGGTACAGAACACACAGTTTCTAAGTCATCTCACAGTCATTATTTCTCTCGAGCGACTCCAGCTTTCGCTCCTGTATAACAAAAACGTAAGGATGATATTGATGTTGGCCAACAGTGAAGCCATCGCATGGGCGTCGTCTTCGAAACCCTTGTTTGTCGACTCTATTTTCATACAAGTTGTTTCGGAAGCCAGGTGGCTGCAGCAACCTTAGTGATGTATTTGCAACTGAAAGGCACGTCCACCCCTTGCAAGCAACAGGTCAGACGAAGCAAGCGACAACCATTGCGGTTCCCTTCGTGGTTCTGAGCGGAAGTAACGAAGACGGTGGCGTTTCTTCCGAGGACACCGGCGTCGGGCCCTGTTTTAAAGATTTACCCGGTTCGGATTTTGAGGAGGCCAGAAGTTGGTAATCGGGGACACAGTTGAATTACGTGGATTTTAAGAAGTCGGAAAAAATAGCTTTGCATGCTCGAGCGAATGACGATTCGCGTGTCGCTTTACGCGGAATCAGTTTGAGCAAGACGAACTTTCCTAAATAACCGACTAAAGTTCGAGCATGTAGAAAGGCGATTGTGATTTCATACTTTATAAATAGACTTTGAATCTGGTTTATTGGTTACCAGGCGGGGGGTAGTATATCCGGTAATCGGGTGTGTCGTGGTGATTCCCAGGAATTTTGTCTCATTCTGTACCTACAAAAACGTTCTCCAAAGACCATCGGCCATCAAGCTTAAGCGCATTGCAGGTTAAAATGAAGCAACATATTTGCTAACTACTATTTTCTCAAAACTGTGTGGGTAGATTGATCGGTGTGTATGATGATAACTGCCGTGATTCATCAACTAAAATGCAGTTTTATTTGATCGCCCTTTCCTTTCCCTTTCCTTTCAGCATTTCGTTTTTTTTACGAAATGGGAGTGTCAAAATATGTTCCCGATTTTGTAACTTTAAACAAAATATCTACGCACTACTAACCTTCTCTTGTAAAACGGAAACCCAAAGCGTCGAAGACACAAGAAAGTTTAAAAATATCGGACACGAATTCCTGCGACACTCTCTTAAGCGGACTGTAGAAACCGGCACAAAAAACAACGAAGTAAGACGTCGCTGCATTTTTGAAACGCCATCAACTGGTAAGCGTAAAACGAAGCTTTTAAACCCTTTTTTGTTCGCGGAAGGACAACGATACACGTCGATTACTACTGTAAAAGGGTGCGTTGGACACAGCAGTCGTCTATCTACGGTGGGCGACTTAGTAAATCTTCGCAAAATAATATAAATTAGGGTTCATTTCCGTTTGTTTTACAGTAAGAACTTAACAGTTAAACTATACAAAATTTTAATTTAGTTTAACACAGGTTAAAAGAATTCTAGGTTTAACAATTACACAGAAAAAAATCGGCTTCGAGCTGTTTTGATGCTATCGTATTCTCAAGGAAACGCGAAAACCATGCACTGCATTTAAAGAAAAGCCTCCAGATACTGCGGGAGGCTAGTTTTCGAGTCAAACTCTCCAAATAAAAGTATTTGATAACCAGCTTGAAATATGTTAAGTATCTTGGTTGAAGGGGTTAAGGCCATTTCCTAAACTGACAGCCGTAATACTCTAATACGGCTAAACCACAAACGCGCGAGACATCGTGCGATTCCTAGGGTTCGTAACGTACTATTCCGAGTACATCTATAGTTTAACCGAGATAGCAAGAGCAGCAGGAAACATAAGAAAAGCTCAGACAACTAGTCAGAAACCCCCTAATGATTAGCCTTCCGCACTTTTACCATTAGATTAAGATCCGGGAAGACTCATCCGACACTGCTCCTTGGGCATGGACTTGAAGCTGTATACGACCAACCTGCGAGGATAAACGGCTTGCTGGATCTTAGGAACCTGTTTCCGCTAAATAAAAAACAGGGGCAGATTCCCTTAAGAGAATACTGCATCAACTTAATCAATCCAAGTTTACCGCCGCAAAAGAATTTTGATCTTAGACTGGCGGTTTAATTATCGAGTGAAGCAACAGCAGTCACAGTATTGTCTTTTTACTGCTAATTGAACGTAATAGGCGTGGCTTTGAAGTAGACATGTTAGTGAACTAGCTATTCAAAACCCCTTTGTAATGGAGGAAATCTTAATGGAGAAGGCGGTTCACACACTTCCGAACAGATCCATGTTGCAAACTTCCGACAAGCAAACCTTCTGCAAACTTTAGAAAAACATGCGTTTCCTGAGTGTCAATATCGATTCACAAGCAATTTACACAGGCATCGATTTTTTTATATATCTTACTCCACAGACGTTGTTCTAAGCAAATTGTGGAAGATTAAGAAGCGCGTGTACTGGAAGCTGTATACGCGCCACCTTAAAGACTAATAGGATTCGGTTAACTTAAGCCCTAGAACATGTTATAGGAATTAACAATAGCAATCAATATAAATGATAAGCAAACTACTCCATCGCTTAAAGCAGCAATGAGGGTTTGGTAACACTCGATGCGCTGGTGCAATGCTAAACAGCTTCGTATTGGAAACTTTATCTTTCTCTTTTGTAGCCTTCTTAATGTACCACGACCAAACAACGTTGAAGGTATTGAGGGCCTACTGGGAGTAAAGACGCGCTTCCTTTTAGTTGTGGAGTACAAATATGTGCATGGGTTTGCTTATTTGAGCTGTCAAGGGGTTTTCTGCAAAAACCCTAGACGATGTGTTTCTGAGATTTGCTTAATGATTAAAACATATTTCGTTAATAAGCTTTTGCATTAAAAAAACGAATGTTTGCAACTTGCGATGCATTTATGAATAAAAGCACGTAATCAATAAAAAGTGATAGTTTGAATGATAAACACAACTGTGTCAATAAAAGTTAAAAAAATTAAGGCCGGAGAAAATAATAAGAGTAAAATACACAATAAAGGGAAATTTTACAGGCATGGACTTAATGTTTTATGTGGCTAGAGCTAAAGCATAGTCTCCTTAACTGACGAACTAGGAAGCAGAGTCGACGGCATTTATCAAAAAAAGGCATCAGCGTGTGCTGGAGAGGGTTCATTTACCGACATCTCTTATATCCAAAATGGAAATTTCGATGTTTGCTTTGTCGGCTGTGTTTATAGTACTGACTTAATAACCTCCTTAATAACGTTGCAAGTTTATTCATCGATGCGGTTGAGGAAAAAAGTTTGCGTGGGCAAAAGGTTTCATAAATGGGCGATGCCATTTAAATAAATGACAGTTAACAATTCACAATAAAAATAACAGAGAGTACTTGAGTTCCTGATTAATTTAGAAGCGAGATTAACTTTGGAATGACCACGAGGCCTGTCAAAGCGTTTTTTAACAAATTAAGTCGATAAAATTGCAACTCAACAAAGTATATTTAACAAAGCGGACTCAAACGGCGTTCCTGGAGACAGTACAAACCCTTTTAAACGCTGATCAAACTTTGTGCCTGTTTGAGAGTTATCAGACACAATTTTAGTTAAAAAAAATGACACTTGACAACTTACAATACAGAATAACCGATATTGCATTAATTCCCGATTGATCGAGAAGCGCGACAAACTTCGAAATGACAACGAGGCCTGTCAAATTGTTTTATTTATTTTTTCGATTGAATTGCAACTCACTGAAGTAAACTTTACACAGCGGACTCATACGGTGTTCCTGGGGACAGTACAAACCCTTTTTAAAACCCTGCTCAAACTTTATTGGTGAGTTTTCAAACACAATTTTATTTAAACAAAGGACCGTTTTCAACTCACAATAAGAATAAAAGATAGTGTTTGCGTTCCTAATTGATCAAGAAGCGCAAATAACTTCGGAATTACCACGAGGCCTGTCAAAGCGTTTTTGAACATATGTAATGGATTGAATTGTAACCCCCCACAACACCTAGTTCCGTGACCTTTTCAAATTACCGACAATTTTAGCCGATGGATCCCAAACGCCTGTTACAGAGCACTACAGATGGCTTGACCTCGGCGCAATCCTCGCAACTCAAGAAGCTTACCAAGTACACCGCATTGCCCTCTCTTCCATCTCGCCTCATACTCTGAATACTTGGAAGCCCTAGAAAAACGGAAACAGTTGCTTCAGTTAAGTTTGGGCACCAACGACGCCTTCTTTAAACTCCTCAATCGGCCCCATTGAAAAAGGAAGTGCCTGCGACACTTCTTGATCGCGCTGAAACACCTTTGGTTTCACGGCTTCCCTACACCAGTCTAAATTACTCTTGTCGACGCCATGACCATTTTAGACGCCAGGATTTGCACACATTATTCGGTAGTCGGAATAGCAACCTAAAATATCTAACCAGTAGAAGAACTACAGAACTTGATAAAGATCGAGATAAGTGTTTCGATATAATGTGAAGACGTCACTATGGCTTTGCAATTGTAAATGTCACTTTGCCGTGCGGACTGTTACTGGCAGAAAACAGCTTCTTCCACATGTAAGCCAACGATTCTAGGACGTTATTCTGAAGACTTGAAAATTTCGGGCTAAAAACGAAAATCATCAGTTTGATGTGGTTCAGATGCAACGCAAAGAAGGTTGATGAGAAGGCTGAGACAGAGTTGTGTGAGGATGAATAAGAAATGGGTAAAACAAATGAGGATTGGAGCAAGGTGGTGAAAAAGGATGGTGTTCAAGTCACGGCGACTGTGTTTTTGTGTGATTAACTTGCAGGCAACCTGTAGTGGAAAAGAGAGATTGTTGCTTTAATTCTAGATGAACCAGATGAGATTCTTTGACGTCATAAGAGACGGACACCCGTGAAATGGTTGATGGTTGATGGTTGTTGACATTATGTGTCCATGAAATACTATGTGATATTTTGATGAAATACCGAGCGTTAGATACGTATCTTTATAGAACGCAGCAAACGTAAACTGTCGAAAATAAATGTATTGTTGTATCCATGATAAGTTTAGTTGTAGTGTGTGATTGATAATGCAGGCGGTATTTTTATGCTGCGATATCATACAATATTACGAGATTTGCGTTTACTCTGACGGTAAAAAATCGCTCTTTGTTACAATTTGCGTAAGAAAAACAGCATTTTTTTTATTCAAATTCTTTCAGTTTTTCTTTTTTCGAGGTAACCATTCGAAACAGCCTTTTGTATGTCAAATTCGAAAAACTTAAAAAGGTTGGGAGCGCCACATTCTGTTATCTGATAAAAAACTGAAATTTATTATGCACTGTGCAATTCCGTGAAACTATAATTATCAGCTGGACATTGCTTCGTCCTCTGAATCTCAAAAGAAAAAAAAAGCCCACAGAGTTGAGTTTTGGCTACATTTTGTCCAAAAATGTCTTTAGATATTTTAAATCAACCATGCTCCCCGAACCACCTTAATTTATAAACAGAACCTGTTTTTTATCTGCGTTTTCCAAAGTCTCGCGAGCACTGAGAAAACTTCCTAATGTTTATTTATTCCATGGACATTTCTAAATTAATTTTGTCGATTTAATCTATATTTACTCAAATTGCCCATGAAATATCGTTTTCCAACGCCGAACATCTGTGCGAAGGTTGCACTTCCCTACCGTTAAATTCGATATAAATTTTATACACCGAGATTGTGTTCTCATCAGCTCTTTACGTTAAAAACGGCTCTGTTTAAACGAATAGGAGATGTCGGCATTAAACAAAATATTTCGTCTTGACTTTTTGTCGAAACCGTTCGCATTATTCCGCAAGGATAACGTAAGATATATTCTGATAGGTGCTTGTGTAGAAACGGAAATAAATTTCGGTTTTAAAAACTCGCAGAAACAGTCTTTGCTATTTAATTAATAACATCCATAGAATTTTGTAAGGCGTCATGCGCTGTTCAGTTTTAACTAAAAATATACAACATTTTTCAAAAATAGTTTTTTTGTTCAGTTTGTTTATTTTTAAACAGTCTGCTTCTAAAAAAGAGCGAATTTAGTCCAATAAACTAAATCTGTGTATGAATGCCATAAGCGGATTTTCTAGAACTGTCTTTTATATTGGCTAACAAAAAAAGGCAAGTTAACCCATATCAATTCGCGGTTTCTTTAACCTTACACGAACACGCCATTACCGAATTATTCAAAATGCATTATTTGTTAAGTAATTACATCGGATATAAATATGTTAAACCATTTTTTTCTCGGCAACCGATAGAAATCTTAACATATCGAACAGAACCGTATGTAGTTGCATCAATGCTGCGTTAAGTTATGTTTTACGAATTGCAGTTATTAAACTGGCACAACATTTGCTAACGCACAAAAAACCGCATGCTGTGACCTTTGCGTGGATAAATTAAGATAACATCGACGAAACCTTACCGGCCCTGATAACTTCAGACGCTCTTAAAAGGACTCACCGACATTGACTCTAGCATCGCGCCTAGTCGGCGTTTACAGCCCAGGATTTAATAATAAACAATTTTATGAATTCTCTTCACTTGTAGCCATTAAACTATAGCAATTATGGGGCAAAAAAGTCGATGTATCGGAATGTAAATCTCTTAGACCAATGCGTAGAGTTCACTTTTCAAATCCCACAAGAACGGCGGGAAATCGCAAATCGGTCATTTGTCTTGATTTAAAAATTCACTAGAGCAGGTGAAACAGGAACTTAAATAAACTTTTTACATCTAATACTTGTAAAATTGTATATTTTAACTGCTGAATGTTTTTGTCCTCGTGACCGTTATAAAGCAACTTCAATTATTATTATTATTATTATTATTATTATTAATATGACTCTATCCGTTCAAGACCAAAGTATACAAGCTCTATCTCGGCACTCGAAGCGTCTGGGTTTTAAATCGCCGTCTGACTACCGCATGCAATCAAAACTGCTTCACCCTGGTGGATGAAGTTGTTGCTAGCAGTAACCGTGGGATTTTTCATTGCGTTTAACTTATGCTGAGTGTTGTTCTAAACAGATAAGAATATTCTAGTCGACGTAGCTGCACGTTTTCTCATTTATTTAAGGTCTTGGTTAGCAATACGAAGTATACGTTTATACTGACGATTTGTCAACTCTCTATTGCGGGTTAATTTAACCTTTCCATAAAATCCTATCACAGAGGTCCGATAGCAATAGGATGTAGGCGATTTGATGCGCTGTATCGCCATCGTTGGATTGCCGTGTTAGCTTTGTTTTTTTGGAAATGGAAGCGCATATTAGAAACGACAACCTTATTGTAATGCGAGAAGCCATTTGTTGTAGGAAATTTTTGCATTGCTGTCCGAGACCGAATTTGTCTAAGAATGTGTCAGGTAAACTGGTTCGATATACTAGTGTGGACAGTCAAGTCCACTGCTTTGGATGTTTCGATCGGTTACTCGGTTCACTACCACCGTAGAATTCGTCGATCGACTAAGAGTTTGATTGCAAAACTCATGGTTTACGTAGCAAGCCCAGCTCTTACTTATACCGGCTTCAACCCTAGAGTGAGTGTTTGCTGTAATCCAAACGCCAGTGTTCTCGGTTTAACGATGTAATCTGAGTTCGAATTGTGTGCTTAGTCGCACATTTTTATTGGCCATTCTTAAAAATGAACTCATTTACACCAAATTCTCTATAACGCATCATTGGATTAATCAGAAGAAATCGAAATTGCAACTTCGGTAATAGTCAAAGCAAATAATCGTCGCATAATCAGAAAACCGGTTAAAAGTCGCCAATATTTGTTTGATTTTTCTAAAAATTGATCAAACGTCTTTGTGAAGGGAGTTCCGTAGAACAAAATTTTATACGCAAATAAATTATTTTACTAAAAATATCCCAGAAAACTTGCAGACGACCAGACGTAAGTTAAAATTTCCACGCAGCTTGTCCCAACCAATCTGCCAACATGGTGTTGCTTCAAAAACTTATTGATTTACCCAATCATTTCATACAATCACCCAGCAGTCTACTGGCATAACTGCTCCAACAACTCCATTAAAAATTACATCACACCTGTTTCGAATGGAGGCTGTTCAAAATAAATTGTTCAGTCCAACACTTTCGCACTTTTTAGGTGCCTTTTCTCTCGCGATGTGGTGGAAAAAATATTTCCGTGGGTCAAACAAATATGACGAACCTGACCTGGGCCATAAATGTTCGAAAATAGTTGATGCCTGCGCGTGTCGTTGTAACGGAATGCCGTCTTAAGGTAAACCGTTACGGTCATCGGTCGCGAAGTTGTGTGCATTAGCCAATTTGGTTGCTGTTAAATAAATTTTCTGACGTATTATATCAAATGACACGTCGTTTTCATTAAAAACAGAACATCCTGAATCTAAGGACAATTAAGTCCCGTCGTTTCATTTTTCATCATTTGCATTTAAAAATGAGGCTTTGCCAGTAATATGGGGTGTCCTGCTTTTGACAATATCACTTTTTCTCTTATTTCAGACAAAAGTGTTATCAACAAAATACGGTTTTTCCTCTGCCTTTGCGAGCATTTATTTCTAATACAAGCCTTTATGTTTTCCTATGAGACAGTAATAACAATTTACGAGTTTCAGAAGAATAGGGATTCGTGATCTAGGAAATCGTATCCGTTCCTGGAAAGTTTTATTTATTTCCTCTCACGGTTCAATAAATTCCCTTTTTTTCAAAAAAATATATTTTTGTGTTTCCTCCACAGGATTCGTAACGGTTAGTTTCTATCTTTGAACCCCAGAGATACACACCCAATTTCCTATTAACGGAACAAGGTTCGTTTGGTATTAAGACACTTTAAACAAACACAAATTATGCAAAAAACACCACCCGTCTTTCAATTCAAGAAGGTATACCGCTCCTAAGCAGAATAGATTTCTCCATGTGATAAGGTTTAAATGGCTCACGAAACCATCTTTCAGCTAGAGAGTTGTAGCATGAAAAATGAGACGTGCGGATTTTAGGTAAACAACGGGTGTTTATGTAAGAATCAAAACATCTTTCTCCATCTTCTTAATGTAAATCTGCATCTTTTTCAAACGTAAAGTATAAAAAAGTTTGCTACTTAACGTAATATCTACATAAATTTATTTAAATTAGTGAAAGTGATGAATATCGTTAAAAAAAAGTCGAACAGTCACTCAACACAATTTTGCGGCGACAGCTAAATTCTATCCTTTTTCGTCAAATAAGCCCTCTTGTGTTTAAGGCAACACTTCGGCGTTGTCTTTCTTATAAAGCGTAGCCTTGTATTGCAAAGTTGCATCTTTGGACGCGTGGTTGCTTGTCATTATCTTAACTTTGACAATCTGGTGAGCGATTAATTGTTAAGCATTAAGTTTAGGCCGCGAAACCTTTAAAACAAAAACACGTAATGTTTTCAGGCGTCCTCGAGTTTTCAGGGACGATCTATAACATCCTTTATTAAACTTTCCGTCTCCACTTAGTATTTTTCTAGTTTCGCAAATTTCTGTCTCTATAAACAAAACGTCGATCGGTCTTTCTTTGATGGACTTCCTGCCTTCAGTTAAAACGTCAATCAGACTCAACTTTGAGGCAGATTCAGGCAAACTGTCTCAAAGTTTCATCGGCAGCAATTTAATACCTTAAGAGGGTTTATAAAATCAAAGTGTTTGACGCCGATCTTTTGTCGGGCAAAAAATGCCAATATCACAGTTATAGAAGCATTGCTCAACAAGCTTTTGCGCGATGTTAGAAATGATCAAAACGTTCGCATTAATAATTTCTACAAGCAAAATTAATATAGAAAATTCAGGTTTTCAATGAAAACGTTTAAGCGAATAAACCAGGACAATGTACAAGAAATTTAGTTTCACCAGCCGGCTACAAGTTGCATTCTGTTATGTCCACACAACCCCGCTCCTCTATTCGTCCGCACCAACAGAGCGCCCGCCAATCCCGTGGCCGCTAGCTGACTACTACGCGCGCGTGATCGCTTTCTGCCAATCGCGTTTGCAAGGATGCCCGAACAGCATGGGCATTTGAGGTCGGCGGCCATGCACAATGTTCACCAGGTATCGGTGTTGTGAAACCGCTTGCGTGTAACGTTTTGCTATTGGCAGGATTAAGCTGAATTCTTTTTTAAGTAAATAATTATGCCCCAATTAAAATGTAACCAGATCAAAATGTCTGCATCAACACCCTTAACACGTCTGCGCGCATGTACGAAAGTTACGTATATGATGAGCAAGAACATTGGTATTTGAGGTCTCCAATCTGTTCGCCGTTAGCCGCTGCGACAGAAATTCTAGAGCAAACAAATGTGTTTGCAAATGAAAATCACATATTCCCAAATGAAGTGCGAACGGATTTTCGTGCGTGGTGATCGCAGCGTTCATCTCGATTTATTGACCATCGATGTTTTGGACAATCAGATTCACAGGAAACCCTAGGACGTATACTTTTGGTTTCAAAGTAGCAGATAAATTTACGTTTTTTTAAACATGCTACGAGAAAAAGAAAACCGTTTCGAATGAGTTGACTTTTCCTTCTTTAAAGATTTATTTATTTATTATATGTACGGGCGTTTTTAATAAATTGGCCTTAATATTCGGTCATTTGAAGGGTTTGCGGTATGAGGTGTTGTAGGGGGAAAGATTGAACAACTAAGTCGGTTTAGCAAGCAGTGCTCAAGGGCATTGGATACGTTAGACGCGTGTTGCCTGTTGAAAAAATGTCGGGAGGAAGAATGCTGTCGTGGCAAGTGCTCTTTCTTCGAAGGGTGGCGTCTGGAACGCATCCTCACGGTGTTTGCGCTCAGATGGGTGCATATTGTTGGGGTAAGTGTATGTACAAGAGGGCGTGTAGGAAAGAAAACGTGGTAGCTATCACGTCTTTCACAGCTATCACCAAATGCATTGTCAAGTATCATAATTCGTTGAAATAGTCTTTGTTTTTAAAGCATTTATTTGAGTCGAATTTTAAGCAAAAGAAGTGTTTGAAGTAATCGTGGTTGTATAAACAGCGATTTAGTTGTAAAAGTAGAATAATAAGCTATAGATGATATCTTTTTCTTGTCAGTAGTTTGCCAAATCGTCCTGCAGTTAAAGTTTCCTTCCAAAACTGATTTTATGGATGCAAGCAATGTAAGCGGTATAAATGACACTGGCTCGAAAACCTCTTTAATGATAATCTACTTCGAAGCCTTAAAAAGGAATTTTATGTTATACCTTAGTCAAATAACCAAAAATAGACTCAGGAATTCTGTTGTTGCAGAAAAAAGTGGATTATCAGTGCACAATTACTTTAAACAACTGATTGCACTGCGTGTTTGTCAAAAAATTGCATTTTAATGCTTCGAAGTTCATATTGACAGTATCATTTATTTAAATATCTATGAGTATTCAATTTTGTTTAACTAGTTTTTTTTTATATTGTCAATCGACATGCTTCTTAATAACCGCATCCCGCGAAATGGGATCAAACTTGACATTCGAGTCGCCAATCGTTATTTACAGCCGAACTGAATTCCAACTAACTTGCGAACTATTGCCGACAAAGCAACTTGAGAAGAATCAAGCAGATTTACCTTCACAATGCTACATTAGAAGGGTTTATGTAAACTTCATGAAAAAAGCGATGGAAACTTGTGTTAATTGTGAGTAACGTGTTAACTTTCAATAACGACCTTGAGAGTAGTCGCTTGTCCAAAATTTTGGTGGTATGTTATGTGGCGAAGGCGATTTGCTAAATTGCTATTGCCTTCACAGAATCTCTGGTATTTTTTTTAAAAAAAAGGTTTGAATGTAGACAAATGAATATATATTAAACTACCACAGATAATCGAGGGCTTCATCATTAAAAATAAATTATTTTGCTTTATTATAGAAAACTGTTCTGTCAAAACATCTTCATCGATCTTTTTACTACATTTAGCAACAAAAATTCCTCTGTTTAAACTCATCAATTTCACGGATTTACCATTGATCAAACGACAACACTCGCGAAAACAGCTCACTGAATACCGCAAACACTTAATTGTTGACGCAAGTCTATCTGAGTCCCTTCTAAAGTGCAAATCGCTGTCTTACAGGTTATTTTATAAAAAGACATCGATTAATCAATATGCTTCTCGCATTCATAATGAGGCTTTAATCGACCAACCGCATGAGAACAGCGGTTTTGTGCCTACAACTACTGCACTCCCGCAACTACTACTCACTCAGACAAAGCGGAAGCATCG
>JAPUBX010000098.1:0-15978 GCA_028672205.1 Proteocephalus fallax
GCGAACAAGTCCGATGTAGGATGCATCTCGAAACAAAACTTTGAACGAATTCAGTGGGATTGCGGCCGTACCACAACATCAAAGGAGAGAATTTGAAGGAAGCCTGGCTTTGGTTGCCATCTAAAATCGGTTGATACCTTGAGTTCGAAGAGGGATCGTTTTTTGCCGAAAATATAGAGTAATATAACACAGCTTTCGTGATATCTCTCAACTCGGTTCATCGATTCCTATGAACTTGTTTCAACCAAAAGTGCACATTTTTCAGTGTAAAGATTCCATTGAAGTACCAATCGACAACGGCTAATGTCGTGAGCAAATGGATTGGATGTTGAAAATATTAAACAGAAGAGCGTTTTTTATCTTTTTATTCATTTTCTTATATTTGTTTGCTTACAAAGACATTGTGAGCAGTTATTATTTCGATTGGGTTCCCAATTTATTGCTAGGCAAATGCAAATGTTTAAAGCCTAAAGTAGTATTGTATGTCAATAAGTATTGATGTATTAGTAGTCGGTTATGCTAAGGCTGAATTCAAAATGATCTTTTGTAATATACTCTGTCGATAGTTGGCCCAACGTATTTCTTCATTCGACCGGAGATATACAACGGAAATTCTAGGAAGAAAAGATCCGGCGTTGAGACACCGCTTATTCTAAGCGGCGTAGAACAGGCTGAACCACTGCAGTCGACTTACGTTAACCACTGTCGATGCTCGCAATTTGGCAGATTATTCTGACAACGAGTCAAACAACTGTAGAAGCAAGAGCCATGTTGATAGGGCGACGAGTATCTCTTTACTTGAGTAGGAGACGTCGCAAAGCCAATCATCCTGAAAAATGAATCTCACTTGTTATAATACTGATAATAGCTCTATTCTGTTCATGAGGTCACAAACGGCCAGGACAAAAAAACTGTCAAGCTTAGTATCACAATGCTTCTCAAACTTCCTGCTTCACCTATTCTAGAAAAACGAAAAGTCGAAAAAATAGGGAATAAATGGAATTGCCACCGTTCTTTGAATGCCAATGTAACCGCATTGCTTTCCTATTCGTCAAAGAGAGTTACATTGACACTGACTCTATTAGAGGGGATGGGAGGGGTCACCAAATGCATGATCAGCCAAGATCTAACAACTACTGAAATGGCACTTAATAATTGTGCTTAGCATGGAGTGCATACATAATCCACTAGACAACAAGATCATTTTAAAAGCCTTCACACTCGATTTACTAAACTAATTCCCAAAGAAATGCTTCGGTCTATAAAATATCAATCCTTTCATATATGTGTGACAAATCAATGTACAATTGATTTAAAACAGGTTAACGATATTTATTCAGAAAATAACTGGTTAATTCCTTATCAGTCGTCATTCACATAAACACAACTCATACCCTCGTTGACCGCCGCAAACACACCAACTCAGCCATTCCCGTGTCCTTGAAACATTCGTGCATGCCACAACATGGTTACCATAATCGACTTTTTATGAAAAAAAATGATTAAATATAATAAGAATAATAATTGCTGTCATAGTAAGCGCTTTATTGGTCATGAAGACCAAAACCTTCAGCATAAATAATAGTAATATAAAGACTGGGTTATAGTTCCTGCTTCAACTGTTTTGGTTCAACTAAAAATCGGAAACAATTATGAATGACCAATTGCGATATTCCGCCGTTCTTGTACGCATTCAACGGTATTGCCTACGCATTGGTGGAAGGAATTTATAATTAGATAATCTTGAAAAGAGTGGATGCGAGGTGTCATCTAAAATACCAGCAGCGAAGAGAGTTCAACTTGTTAAGTGGCGTCGAACGAAAATCTCTCGGATGGAGAGAATAGGCAGGCCACTAAAACAAGGCTTCGAAGAGTTGAAAAGTCAAAACTATCTGAGGTCATGGGAAACTACCGAGGGAACAATATGCAATAAGTTTAATTATATTGGCGTTAACAAGGGTGTTTATGCAGTTTTAGTTGACTCTTAGTCTCCTGAACCGGCGAACTAATTAACAGAGGCACCGAAATTAATTGATGACGGAATCTTAACGATCATTCAAAGTTTACCGACTGATGCCGAATGACACAACAGAATTTCAATTTTTAGCTCGATGCAAAATTATTGAGTTAAGCCATTTCTGGAGTTAGCTATTGATGCAGAAGAAGGCCAATACCACTTGAGAACTTCAGTGATTTCCTGCCCGAACAGTTGAGAATTCTCACTATTTATCCATTAATCCATCAGTCAATCCATCCACCAAAACACTTACCACGGTGCAACCCCAGCTTCCACACTGAGCCTTCAACGGAGCCGCTTCAAGACTCCAACACTTGTTGGTCGTTTACACCAGTCGCCGCATCCGTTAGCGCGTGCATTGACGAATTGGAAAGCAATGCGGTTTCATTGCCATTCAAAGAACGGTGGCAATTCCATTTATTCCCCATTGTTTTCGAATTTTCGTTTTTCCAGAACAGGTGAAGCAGGCAGTTTGAGACGCATTGTGATATTAAGCTTGACAGGTTGTTGTCCTGACTGTTTTTGACCTCGTGAACAGAATAGAGCTATTATCATTATTATAACCAGTGGGACACTATATATGTCCTGTCTAGACAACTTTAGTCGATAAAGACGCCGGTTCATGTGAGTTGCGCTTTGCAAGTAATCGACAGGGACAAAATATACACATAAAATGAGCCGTTTTTTATTGATTCATGCACGTGTTGAATAATAAGAATTATAATGGCTATCATTGTAAGCCCTTTATTAGGTTATGAAAACCAAATAAATAGGTTATTGAGACAAACGAATGGATTTATGGGTAACGATGATTGGCTGTGCAAAGTCTCGATGAACCATCAACATGACTGTTGCTACTGAAGTTGTATGGTTCATTGTGAGAATCCTCTGCAGCAGCAGAAACAGCAAGACGACGACGACGGGTGATGGTGTTGTTAAGAGGATGGGAATAGAGTTTAGTTATTTCGGGGACAGTGTCTGCATTAAAAGAGCGGGAACCAGGCTTGGGGAATTGAGTGTTGCCAGTTGTTTTCCAGGCAAAGCGGTTGACGTGGTCTGCCAACAGAAAGCGCGACATCAATGGCATCTGAAGATCTGGTGCTGTGCGCTGGTTGTTTTGATAGATTAAGCTTAGTATTGGAGACATTGTTTGCATTAGAAGAGTCTGTCCCAGTGTTGGTGATTGGAGTCTTCAAGGTTTTAGTGCCAACGAAGAGGCGGCGTAGGCTGCCAAGGAGACCCGTTAAAATATTTGGATTGGAAGAGGCATTGCTGGGAGGTGTTTGGTTTATCAGAATTGACGTTTGACACGATACGGTGTTTGCATTTGGAGAATCAGGGCTAGGAGTGGTAACTGAAGTCTTTGTTGTCTTAGCCCAGAAGAATTTGCAGCGTGGTTTTGCAACAACAGGCGCGATTTCATTTGGATTGGAGAAGCTGGAGCCTTCTGATTGAAGAAGACTGACATAACGTGGTCGTGTGAATTCCATAATGCAGGCAAAATAATGATTTGTTTTATTTGACGGTTTAATGAGCTTGACATTGATGTGCAGCGTGATTGGACGAAATGCATGCGTATAAGTTGGTGCTGTATACGTGGGCACGGATTGGCTTATTCATTCCTGGAACAGAAATACGTGCGCCCACACGCACTAACGTGTAGACTCACGCACGCATGCACGCACGCACGCACGCATGCACGCACGCACGCAAAGACGGACGCACGGAAAGACGCAATTCAACGCAGCCGGACGCACGCGCTAACGGATGCGGCGTCTTAAAGGTGTGAACGACAAACAAGTGTCTTGAGTCTTGAAGCGGCTCAGTTGAAGGCTCAGTGTGGAAGCTAGGGTTGCACCGTGTATGCCGGTTCACTGATCTGAGGTGTGTGGGTTGATGGATTGACTGATGGATTGGGTGAAAAAAAGTTAGGATTCTCAACTGTTCGGGCAGGCAATCACTGAAGTTCTCGGGTGGTCCTCAGATAATGGCCTTCTTCTGCATCAATAGCAAACTCCAGAAATGGCTGAACTCAATAATTTCGCCTCGAGCTAAAAATTGAAAATCTGCGGCGTCATTCGGCATCAGTCGGTAATCTTGGAATGATCGTGTAGATTCCGTCTTCGGTAAATTTCGGTGCCTCTGTTAATTAGTTCGCCGGTTCAGGAGACTAAGAGTCAACTCAAACTGCATAAACACCCTTGTTTAAGCCAATATAATTAAACTTATTGCTTATTGTTCCCCGGTAGTTTCCCCTGACCTCAAATGTTTTGACTTTTCAACTCTTCGTAGGCTTGTTTTTGTTGCCTTCCTATGCTTTATATATAATAATATGATAAATAGTTATAAATATATAATAATTTATGCTGAAGTTTTTGGTCCTCTCAACCTCAAAAAAACGCTTACAATGATAGCAATTGTTATTCTTATTATATTTAATCTTCTAGAGAAGTGATATTTTAGATAAAAAATCGAGCAAGTAGATGATGAAATTGATTTGTCACACATATATGACAGGAGTGATATTTTATAGAACAAAGCATGCATTTGTAAAGTGGTTCAGTTAATCGAGAGTGAAGGCTTTTAAAATGATCTTGTTATTTAGTGGATTATCTATGCATTCCATGCAAACCACAATTATTCAGTGCATTTCACTAGTTGTTAGATCTTGGCTGATCATGCATTTGGTGACCCCTCCCATCCCCTCTAATAAAGTCAGTGTCAATGTAACTCTCTTTGACGAATAGGAAAGCAATGCGGTTTCATGTCCATTCCAAGAGCGGTGGAACATTTCAATTTCATTTTATTCCATATTTTTGGAATTTTAGTTTCACCAGAACAAGCGAAGGAAGACGTTTGAAACGAATCGCGATATTTAGTAAATCAAAACCATTATTGTTAACCATTATTCCATTTCATCGGAATTAAATATTTATACTATAATCATTATTATTACTAGTCCTGTCCGGACACTTTAAGTCGATAAAGATGCCGGTTTATGTGAGTTGCGTTTAAGAAGTTATCGACACGGACAACATATACAAATACAATGAGCAGTCTTTAATTGATTGTAATAATAAGAATTATAATTGCCTTTAATTGAGGTCATGAGAACCAAATAAATAGGTAATTCAGACAAACGAATGGATTTATTTTTCAAGATGATTGGCTGTGTAGTGCAATTTCACTAGTTGTTAGATCTTGGCTGATCATGCATTTGGTGACCCCTCCCATCCCCTCTAATACAGTCAGTGTCAATGTAACTCTCTTTGACGAATAGGAAAGCAATGCGGTTTCATTGACATTCAAAGAACGGTGTCAATTCCATTTATTCCCTATTTTTTCCGAATTTTCGTTTCTCCAGAACAGGTGAAGCAGGAAGATTGAGACGCATTGTGATATTTAGCTTGACATCATTATAACAAGTGAGATTCATTTTTCAGGATGATTGGTTTTGCGACGTCTCCTACTCAAATTAAGAGAAACTCGTCGCCCCATCAACATGACTGTTGCTACTGAAGTTGTTTGTCTCATTGTCAGAATCGTCTGCCAAACTGCGAGCATCGACATAATGGCCCGAGTCTTCGATAGCATCGTATGAACCGCTGGAACGACAATGTATTAGCTTATTCACGGTTGAGTTTGCAGGTACTTCTGGAGTTGGTGAAAATGTTGATTGAGCGGCGGCGGCGGCAGCAGCAGTAGAAACAGCAAGACGACGACGACGACGACGGGTGATGGTGTTGTTAAGAGGATGGGAATAGAGTTTAGTTATTTCGGGGACAGTGTGTGCATTCAAAGAGCGGGTACCAGGCTTGGGGAATTGAGTGTTGCCAGTTGTTTTCCAGGCAAAGCGGCGACGTGGTCTGCCAACAGAAAGCGCGACATCGCTTGCATCTGAAGATCTAGTGCTGTGCGCTGGTTTGTTTGATAGATTGAGCTAGGGGTTGTTGTATTAACCCAGAATAATTTGCAGCGTATTTTTGCAACAACAGGCGCGATTTCATTTGGCTTGGAGAAGCTTGTGCTTGTTGATTGAAGACTTGCACAATGTTGTCGTAATAAAAATAATTGTTACGCTTTATTAAGGTCACAAAGACCAGAACTTTCAGCATTTAATGTTTAACAGGAATGGAGGAAATAACAACGAGGTAATGGCGGCCATAGAAGGCCTTGTCTATAACGCGCGCGAGACAATTTCCGCCACCCGGCCTCCAGGTTGCTAGATTACAAGCGCACGCCACTACGCTCGGTCGTGTGAATTCCATAATGCTAGGCAAAATAATGATTTGTTTTATTTGACGGTTTAATTGAGCTTGACATTGATGTGCAGCGTGATTGGACGAAATGCATGCGTATAAGTTGGTGCTGTATACGTGGGCACGGATTGGCTTATTCATTCCTGGAACAGAAATACGTGCGCCCACGCGCACTAACGGACTAACGCACGCACGCACGCACGTAAAGACGCAATGCCGACCCACGAACGCTAGGATGCGGCGTCTTAAAGGTGTTAACGACAACAAGTGTTGGAGTCTTGAAGCGGCTTCGTTAAAGGCTCAGTGTGGAAGCTGGAGTTGCACCGTTTACACCGGTTTACTGATCTGAGGTGTGTGGGTCGATTGATGGACAGTTGGTTTGATACATAAGTCCATGACGACATGGTTCCATTTTTATTTTGCGACTTGTTATTCAAATTAATAGCATCCACGCGCTTGTGTGTATCGAAGATTACCAGGACAAAGATTTGGCATTCTGGTCAACATGATGTGTCAAACAAATGGGGTGGAGTTTAAGGATTAACTGTCTTTGAGAAAAAGATGAATACGCAATTCGTCGCAATCATTTGTTCACATTATTAATTGGCGTCATGTTTGAAGTGGGCTCATAAAGAGAGCCAAGACTCTGTTGGAAACTGACAATCTCAGATGAGACAGTGAGCGTCTTTGTTGAAAGCTTAGTGTGGAAGCTAAGATCGAACCTTCTACGCCCATTCTCTGGTCTCAGGTTTGTGGATAGAATAGTCTGCAAATAATGGCTTTCTTCTGCATCAAAATCTTTCTGCAGAAATGGCTTAACTCAATAATTTTGCCTCGAGCTAAAAATTGAAATTCTGCGGCGTCAATCGCATCAGTCGGTAATCTTGGTATAATCTTGTAGATTCGGTCTTAGGTAAATTTCGTTGACTTTGTCCATAGGTTAGCTGGTTCAGGAGTCTTAGAGTCAACTAATACTCCATAAACACCCCAGTTGAACCATAACAGTTGAAGCAAGAAATAAAACCCCGTCTTTATATGACAATTATTTATGCCGAACGTGTTTGTCCTAATGACATCAATTAAGCGCTTATTATTTATCGTACATTTAATCTACTAGAGTAGTCATATTTTCGATAAAAAAAATTAAGCAGGCCGATTATGGTTACCATGCCGTTGCTTGCAAGAATGTTTCAAGGTCGCGTTGGTTGCTGGGTTTGTGTTTTCGATGGGATAAATATATGTGAACGAGAGTTTGAGCAGTGCTTATTTGAATGACCAACCACTGAATGGGACATAATAATGCTGATGGGGTGACGAAGATCCCATTTGTTGATTCGTCGCAAAGCCCATAATTGTGACCTATTATCCCAATTCATCGGTTTAAATTTCCAATGGAACCATGTATTCATGCAGCACTTGCGCAGAAACACACGCCCAAATAAACAGGCGGAAAGGATATAGGTTAGTATAAATATTTAATTCAGACGAATTGGCATAATGGGTCACAATTATGTTTTGGTATACTATATATAGATAAGAGTTATTTGCCACTGACTGCTTAGAAACTGACAAATACACATTTACTCGCCCAACTGTCCATAGTTATAAAGTGTATGCTTCTTTTCTATTCTATAATATATTGTTAATTAAATATTTTAGACATTCAGTAGTCAATTAAATTCTCGCATTTTCCCCCGTTTCTTGTTTACTAGGCTTTTTCTGCACCGTCAGCGAATCACATCTATTAGTCGTTTTACGTAGTATATCGATATGATCGTGACCGCCTCACCTGAACTTCATGAGATGTCTTCCCAATAACGGCAGAACTCGTCATTAGAACACAAATGAGAAAGCAGTCAGTAGAGTTTAGTGAACACTTTAATCGATACCAACCTGAACAGGAACTGTGCAAATATAAATCATTTCTCGATCCCGATGACGTCCTCTGCACCCACAAGTCATTTGACGACGCCAACCTCTGGAACGACGCCTAAACAAGAGAAACAATAATATTAAGTGGCCATGTTGTTACAAAAAATGGAATAATGCATTAAACGACCAATAAACGAACTTTGAATTTGTAGATGAAGCATCATGGTTGTGCGCTATCGAAATAAACATAAGTGTAAACATACGCAGGTCGATGGGTACTAGGCCTTTAATTTATCGGTTAATTGCATGTCTGGTTATTGGTTAACGTGGACAGAACAATATTATCTATAAACAAAAAGCCACGGTTATATTTCAGCAATCATTTGAATAAAACGTCCAAGCCAAGATTTTATCATTCCTGTAACTCACGACGGTTTGGAAGCTAGGGTTGCACTAAGTATGCCGGTTCACTGGTCTTATGGATAAGTCGAAAAAGAGTCAGGATTCTCAACTGTTCGAGCAGGTTATCGCTGAAGTTATCGGGTGGTCTTCGGATAATCGCCTTCTTCTGCATCAAAATCTTACTCCAGAAATGGCTGAACTCCATTATTTCGGATCGAGCTTAAAATTGAAATTTTGTCAACGTCATTCGGAATCAGTCGGTAATCTTGGAATGATCATGTCGATTCCGTCTGTCGATTCAGAACGACGTCCTCATCTACCAACAAGATCGCTCCCAATCTGAACGCGTAGTTGTCCCTGGCTTCCTAGTAAACCAAGTTATCTTTGACGTCAGCGATAAACTCGGCCATCTAGGAGAACGCAAGATGGAAACCGCAATTTCCTATCGATACTGGTGGCCAAATATCTGAGACGCCGTAAACACGTTCTGCAGAACCTGTACCCTATCCTGCAGACACATCTCTGCAAGCTCTTCCAGCATCTTTTAATGTACGTTCGAATCATAACAAAGTTGATGATTTTCACGTTCTTTTGACATAGTCTGTCTACCAGAAACCTTTCTTCGGGACATCAATCGTTATGACATATTAATGCCAGAGAATTTCGTATGCTTCCGCCAAAACAGAATCCGAAGTAGGTGGTATAACGAGTTGCATCAATCCGTGCTGGTCAAAATCGAAAAAAAAAGTTTTGCCATGCCGCAAATCAAAATAGGATAAATTAGGGTTATGTGCCATCCAAAGTATCTTCAAACCTGTAAGTATGTGAGAGGCGGTAACTTGTATATGGTCAAATTTGAACGAAAGCAAATACAGCATCCGTTCGAACTGCCTCCAGAAAAAGTGAAATTAAAGAGAAGCTGTTTCCATAACCGACTTCAAAGTTTTCATGGATTCCGACACTTCGAAAAGGAGTGTAATCTAAAATAGCAGCAGCAAAGGGGGTTCAACTTGTTAAGTGGCGTCAGAACGAAAATCTTTCGGATAGAAAGAATAGGCAGGCCACTAAAAAAAGGCTACGAAGAGTTGAAAAGTCAGAACATTTGAGGTCAGGGGAAACTACGGGGGAACAATATGCAATAAGTTTAATTATTTTGACGTGGAAAGGGGTGTTAATGCAGTTTGAGTTGACTCTTAGTCGCCTGAACCAGCGAACTAATAAACAGGCAACGACATTTACCAAAGACGCAATCTACACGATCATTCCATGATTACCGACTGATGCTGAATCACGCCGCAGAATTTAAATTTTTTGCTCGAAGCGAAATAATGAAGTTAAGCCATTTCTGGAGTTATGTATTGATGCAGAAGAAAGCCATTATCTGAGGACCTCCCGAGAACTTCAGTGATTGCTTGCCCGAATAGTTCAGAATCCTCACAGTTGTCAACGTAGTTCGACTGCAGTCGTTAAGCCTGTTCTACGCCGCTCAGAATAGGCGGTGTCTCAACGCCGAATCTTTTCTTCCTAGAATTTCCGTTGTGTATCTCTAGTCGAATGAAGAAATACGTTGGGCCAACTATCGACAGAGTATATTACAAAAGATCATTTTGAATTCAGCCTTAGCATAACCGACTACTGATACATCAATACTTATTGACACACAATACTACTTTAGGCTTTTAATAGTATTATCAATATTATTTTGAGTTTTAATCGTTTTATGTTTTCAGTATAGGGCTTATGTACTTGGTATAAGTCGAACATGGTTGATGGTGATCATACAAAGAAACAAACAAAAAGAGAACGGAAGCTAATATTTTCAAACTAAATTAAAATTCACCCAAATCAGGTATCTATTGGTAGTGGTATTATAATCTAAGGGGTCAAGTTAATGTTACTGGCTGTAGTTATTCATAGACGTATAAATTGCATTTGCCTTGCCATAATTTGGGAACCCAATCGGAATAATAACTGCTCACAATGTCTTCGTAAGCAAAAAATATAAGAAAATGAATAAAAAAGATGAAAAACGCTCTTCTGTTATATATTTTCAACACCCACTCCATTAACTTGCGACATTAGCCGTTATCGATTGGTACTTCAATGGAATCTTTTAACTGGAAAATATGTTTTTGGTTTAAACAAGTTCATAGGAATCAATGAACCGAGTTGAGAGATATCAAGAGAGCTGTGTTATATTAATAAATATTTTCGGCAAAAAACGATCCCCCTTCGAACTCAAGGTATCAACCGATTTAAGATGGAAACCAAAGCCAGGCATCTTTGAATTTCTCTCTTTTGATGTTGTGGTACGGCCGCAACCCTACGGAATTCGTTCAACATTTTTTTTCGGATGTATCCTACATCGAACTTGGTCGCTAAATTTCTCCATAAGAAGCCCAGTAAAACGTGTCGTGCGAGGATCTGAATTGAGTTTAGTTTCGATATGAAAAGATTCGGCATAATAAGAGTCGAGCCAATACTAAGAGACTTGAGTCTTTGCAATTGTTTTTAAGGCGAACAGGCGACTTGGTTTTTTAACAGCAAGTGTTACATTGTTGGGATTGGAAAAGCTGGTGCTTGCTGATCGAAGAAGACTGACATAACGTGGTCGTGTGAATTCCATTATGCCGGCAAAATAATGATTTGTTTTATTTGACGGTTTAATGAGCTTGACATTGATGTGCAGCGTGATTGGACGAAATGCATGCGTATAAGTTGGTGCTGTATACGTGGGCACGGATTGGCTTATTCATTCCTGGAACAGAAATACGTGCGCCCACGCGCACTAACGCACGGACGGACGGACGCACGCACGCACGGAAAGACGCAATTCAACCCAGCCGGATGCACGCGCTAACGGATGCGGCGACTGGTGTAAACGACCAACAAGTGTTGGAGTCTTGAAGCGGCTCCGTTGAAGGCTCAGTGTGGAAGCTGGGGTTGCACCGTGGTAAGTGTTTTGGTGGATGGATTGACTGATAGATTAATAGAAAAATACTGAGGATTCTCAACTGTTCGGGAAGGCAACCACTGAAGTTCTCGAGTGGTCTTCAAATAATGGCCTTATTCTGCATGAATAGCTTACTCCAGTAATGGCTTAACTAAATAATTTCGCCTCGAGCTAAAAATTGCAAAATCTGCGGCGTCATTCGGCATCAGTCGGTAATCTTGGAATGATCGTGTAGATTCCGTCTTTGGTAAATTTCGTTGCCTCTATTAATTAGTTCGCCGGTTCAGGAGACTAAGAGTCAACTAAAACTGCATAAACACCCTTGTTAACGCCAATATAATTAAACTTATTGCATATTGTTCCCCGGTAGATTCCCCTGACCTCAAATGTTTTGACTTTTCAACTCTTCAAAGATCATTTTAAAAGCCTTCACTCTCGATTAACTTTACAAATTCCCAAATACATGCTTCGGTCTATGAAATATCACTTCTGTCATATATGTGTGGGAAATCAATGTCCAATTGATTTAAAACATGTTAACGATATTTATTCAGAAAATAACTGGTGCATTCCTAATCAGTTGTCATTTAAATAAGCGCTACTCACACTCTCGTTCACATATGTTGACCCCCTCAAACACACCAACCCAGCAACCAACGCGACCTTGAAACATTCGTGCTAGCAACAGCATGGTAACCATAATCGACTTGCTCGATGTTTTATCGAATATTTGACTATTCTGGTAGATTAAATTAAATAAGAATAATAATTGCCGTTTTTGTACGGATTGAACAGTATTGCCTAAGAATTGATTGAAGAAATTTACATTTCGATAAACTTGAAAAGAGTGGATGTGAGGTGTCATCTAAAATACCAGCAGCAAAGAGTGTACAATTTGTTAAGTTGCGTCGAACAAAAATCTCTTGGATGGAAAAAATAGGCATGCCACTAAAAAAAGGTTTCGAAGTGTTTAAAAGTCAGAACATTTGAGGTCAGGGAAACTGCGGGGGAACCATATACAATAAGGTTAATTCAAATCGCGTGGACAGGTTTTTTTTGTAGTTTTAGTTAACTTTAAGTCTCCTGAACAGGCGAACTAATTAACAGAGGCAAAGACATTTTCCGAAGACGGAATCTACACGATCATTCAAAGATTACCGACTGATACCGAATGACGCTGGTGAAATTATTGAGTTAAGCGATTTCTGGAGTTTGATTGTGATACAGAAGAAGGCCATTATCTCCAGACCATTCCATCCAACAAAAATGAGACCAGTGAATGGGCGTAGAAAGTGCGATCCAATCTTCCACACTGAGCCTTCAACAGAGCAACTCACTGTCAGTTTCAACAGAGTCTTGGCCCACTACAAACATGACAAAAATTAATAATGTGAACAAATTATTGCGGATAATCGCGTATTCATCTTTTTCTCAAAGACAGTTCACCTTTAACTCCACGCCATTGGATTGACATATAATGTCAACCAGAATGCCAAATGTTAGTCCTGGTAATCTTCGATACACACAAGAGCGTGGATGCTATTAATTTGAATAAAAACGCGCAAAATAAAAATGGAACCATGTCGCCATGGACTTATGCATCAAACCAACTGTCTATCAATCGACCCACACACCTCAAATCAGTGAACCGGTGTAAACGGTGCCACCCCAGCTTCCAAACTCTGCCCCTTCAAGACTCCAACCTTTGTTGCTCGACTTAAACTTGAAGACGCCGCGTCCTGCGTTCGTGTTTCCGGCTTTGAGACCTTGCATCCGTGCGTGCGTCCGTTTGAGCACGTGTGCGCCTATATTTCTGTTCCAGGAATGAATAAGACAATCCGTGCCGCCAAATACAGCACCAACTAACATGCTGCACATCAATGTCAAGCTCATCAAACCGTCAAATAAGACAAATCATTATTTTACTAGCATTATGGAATTCACACGTCCACATTTTGCAAGTCTTCAATAAACAAGCACCAGCTTCTCTAATCCAAATGAAATCGCACCTGTTATTGCAAAACCACGCCGCAAATTCTTCTGGGCTAAGACAACAAAGACTTCATTTACCACCCTTAGCCCCGTATCCTGTCGAAAGTAAATTCTTATTAACCAAACACCTCGCAGCAATGCCTTTCTCAAATCCAAATTACTTAACGGGTCTCCTTGGCAGCCTACGCCGCCTCTTCGTTGGAACTAAAACCTCGAAGACTCCATTCACCAACACTGAGACAGACTCTTCTAATGCAAACAATGTCTCCAACCCTAAGCCCAATCTATCAAACTAACCAGCGCACAGCACCAGATCTTCAAATGCCATTGATGTTGCGCTTTCTGTTGGCAGACCACGTCGCCGCTTTGCCTGGAAAACAACTGGCAACACTCAATTCCCCAAGCCTGGTTCCCGCTCTTTTAATGCAGACACTGTCCCCGAAATAACTAAACTCTATTCCCATTCTCTTCACAACACCATCACCCGTCGTCGTCTCGCTGTTTCTGCTGCTGCTGCTGTCGCCGCCGCTAAATCAAAATGTTCACCTACACCAGACGGACCTGCAACCTCTACCGTGAATAAGCTAATACAATTTCGTTCCAGCGGTTCATACCCTGCTATCGAAGACTCGGGCCATGATGTCGATGCTCGCAGTTTGGCAGAGGATTCTAACAATGAGCAAAACAATTCCAGTAGCAAAAGTCATGTTGATGGGGCGACGAGTTTCTCTTAATTTGAGTAGGAGACGTCGCACAGCCAATCATCGTGAAAAATGAATCCATTCGTTTGTCGGAATTACCTATTTATTTGGTTCTCATGACCTCAATAAAGGGCTTACAATGATAGCAATTATAATTCTGATTATTCTTGCAACCCAAACAATGTAACGCTTGCTGTTAGAAAACAACGTCGCCTATTCGCCTTGAAAACAATTGCAAAGACGCCATTCCCCCGACCGGTGCCTGACTCATCTAATACAGACACTGTCTCCAACCTTAAGCCTACTCTTACAAACAAACCATCGCCCAGCAACGTTTTTAAAAATCCCAATGATTTCGCGCTTTCTGTTAGAAAGCCACGTAACCTCTTCGCCTGGAAAACAACTGCAAAGACTAAGTCCCTAAGTCTTGGCTAAACTCTTATTACGCTGAATCTGTCCTCAACAAAACTGAAACTCAATTCAGATCCTCTAACCGGTCCTCGTCTGGCTGATTCTACTTCTGCTGCTGCCGCTAAATCTCGAGGTTCGCCAACTCAAGAAACAGCTGCTTCCTTTAACAGGAATAGGCAACACAATTGTCGTTCGAGCGATTTATGTGATATAATCTACGACTCCGGCGATTATGTTGATGGGCACAGCTGGTCAGAGGATTCTGAAGATTCTGACAGCGACGAAGATATCTTTTGTTGATTCATTGCAAAGCCCATAATTGTGATCCATTATGCCAATTCGTCTGAATTAAATATTTATACTAACCTATACCCCTTCCACCTGTTTATTCGGGCGTGTGTTTCTGCGCGAGAGTGTCACATGAATAAATTGTTCCATTGGAAATTTAAACCGATAGACGATAATCATTTGTTCACTTTATTCATTGGCGTCAATCACGTTGTGTGACGATAAGCTTCTGCGTACAAAAACGGCGGAGGAGGACCGGTAAGAGGATCGGAATTGAGTTTAATTTTGTTAGGGACAGATTCACCATAATAAGAGTCGAGCCAAGAATTATGGAATTGAGTCTTTGCAGTTGTTTTCCAGGCGAAGAGGCGACGTGGCTTTCTAACAGAAAGCACGAACTTATTGGAATTTGTAGAGGTGTCGCTGGGCGATGTTTTGTTTGTTAGTGTGATTATTATATTGAACTGACTGAAAATGCATAAAATACCCTTGTACCCTCCATTTCGTTTTGCAGTAAATACCTTGCGACATCCTGTAGATTTCACCTAGTCTTTTGTTCAATTGGGGGTGAAGTTTATTCGGTTTTCCGTCTTTAGAAATTTGGCGCTACTGTGTCTCTTGATGAAGGTGTACGCTGTTAGATACATGCCCAACGTTACACCATATCAGCTGAACTTTTAATGAAAGATTTCACCGTGTTGGAGACAAATGCAACAGCCTTTTGGTTACTAAAATCGGTAAACGGCAAGTTTTTATGGCTGCTTTTGGAGTACTTTAGCGAACAAGTCCGATGTAGGATGCATCCGAAAAAAAATATTGAAGGAATTCGGTGGGATTGCGGCCGTACCACAACATCCAAGAAGATAAATTGCAGGAAGCCTGGCTTTGGTTGCCATCTTAAATCGGTTGATACCTTGAGTTCGAAGAGGGATAGTTTTTTGGCGAAAATATTGAGTAATATAACACAGCTTTCGTGATATTTCTGAACTCGGTTGATCGATTCCTATGAACTTGTTCCATCCAAAAGTGCTTCTTTTCCAGTGTAAAACTTCCATTGAAGTACCAATCGACAACGGCTAATGT
>JAPUBX010000106.1:0-38203 GCA_028672205.1 Proteocephalus fallax
ATCGGAATGCAGGTCACTATTATCTGTATAACGTGACTTGTTATTGCAGTACAACAAAATAAAACATAACTGCAACAAAACACGATTATCATCCCCTTTTCAAATAATGAAATAATTTTCATAAAAGATACGATGAGAAAATAATCAAAAATTTTCTTATTTTAAACAATTTAATCATTGATACACGTTGACTTGTTGGAGGAACAAGAGGGCCTAGACAGTCAATTGTCCACAAGGGAAGAGTATAATCTCGGTCGAGTGATCTATTATTCATGGGTTGGGGCGTAGCGTTAAAATGGCAAAATAAACTAACTTTCCTGGTTCGTTCCTGCACTGGTCCATCGGAACAATTCAAACGACACGTTCGTAGGGCGGTGGGCGTGGGTAAACGAGACGAGAATGGTAGAAAGATCCTCTTCTCTTCGTTATTTCATTGCTGTTCAATTATACCTTCTATAATATTTTTATCCGGTTTAAAACCTCCAGCATGCACGATTCTGTAAGGATATCATAAATAGTTCATGTTGCAAACAATAAATCTGCATCTTCGTTTGCCTGGGTTTAGCGTTATCTTGTCTAATTGCTTGATTAAGTATTTATCGAGCGGCAGAACATGAAAAAATCTACGGTTGATTTTTCGTCTTGCCGGCAAGTGTGACGCGGCGTTAACAAATACAACACATTAGAAAAAAAAACATGTTATAAATTACAGTTACGTTTTGCGTAATAATGAGTTAAGACGAAAAGCCAAAGCATAAGAAGTGTTATATTAAATCCCTTATTAATATCGTTTTCCGTTTTGTATACATCCGAGATATTTTGAGATAGATTAATGTTTTAAAATAAAATTCAGCTGCATATATGGAGTATGATACGCACTGGGGGAGAATAATGTCTTCAGGTAATCGGTGAGAGAGGTTTTCAGCAAGGCTTATTAACCCTGAACCGTGAGTGGTACCTTCAAGGTTGTCATTTTAACAGCCATCTACTCGACAATCAAGGTCATTCAGTCTAGGCTCTCTGAAAACGAATTGTCCGTTGTGGCCTTCTTTCTCGCTGTCAATCGGCGAAGAGAAACACTACTTTAGGCTGATAAACGTCGAAATGTATCTAGGATTTTTCTCCTAGATCGTGCATTTCATCAATTCCCGCGTCGTATCGCGCGAATCTCCTATGTTTCACTCAACTCTCGAAGATGTTGCGTGTAGCAGAAACCCGCTGGAATTGAAGTGCTTGAATTTCGGGCCACACCTGGAAAATAAATTTACGATCAACCTAGAAGAGTATGTACATTCCCCACATTTTAGGGGGAAGCATATCCGCTTATTTAAAGCCAAGGGTACATGACAGTTGTATCTTTCAGTGTGTCTTCAATTTGTTGTTCTTAACCATCACTTTCAACAAAACCGAGGAGATAGATCCATGCTTAGCAGGTCCCGCAGAACCATTGGCCAATATAGAGTTCGAGGCTATTAGTTGATAATCGGCTCGTTTTTATCATGGTCTTCATTAAGAACATGTATTTCCTTATATCCTTTAAATAAGTATCGGAATTATCACAAAACAACTTTTAAAAATAAAAATCTTTAATTATTTTACTATAAACAGTTTCAAAGGTAAAGAATTGTTTAATTTAGAAATACGAAAACAATTGTGTTGTTTAGTAAGGAGGTTGATTGGGTTTTTAGCTGCAATAAAAAAACCGTAATATAGTGACCTGCATTTGTCAAGGTTTGAAAATCACTTAAACTGGTTAACGGAAGTGGAAGTACGATTATAAATCGTTTTTATGCGCGTACGATTCCTGATATCGTCAAGGCTGTGTAGAATGAAACTATTATATATAATTACAACTAACGTTCTTAGTAAGCTTTAACCTACTTTTAAATACATTTTGTAGTTGTCATCAAGATTCAGAGTTTTGTTTTAATAGTACCGTGCTGAATCGCGGACTTTTAAGGATCGTCGTTCACGCTATCGTGAGCTTTGCTTCCCCGTGTAAACTCTTCTTTTATAGTGAGGAAAAAAGTGAAGCTAATCAAGCAGACGACCCGAAATATCCTCCCTAGAAGGGCCGTTCCACATAGAATGTCGACTGGTTAACGTCGACCGTCTTCCTCCCCGACCGTCTAAAAAAACGACGGCGAAACCTCGTCGAAGCTAGACCGACCCACCAGTCATTCCTAACTCGGCTAAGGAAACAGAGCCGATGCCCGTTACCCCTGCTCTAGAACAAAAGCCGACGCCTCCCACTACTGTTAATTTCCCTCGACCTCGCCCTTACGATTCTGTTACAATTCGATCCTCTGCCACTTATGCTGTTCCTTTATCTACCGCAATAAAAGCTATTGCGCACAGTGGTGATAGCACTGACGGGATTAACGTTACCCGTTTCGAGTTACTGACACTCGTCGACCCAACCATCACATTGGAAAACGTCAAAATCGAACTCCCTCGAATTGTGACGCCAGAAAACATCCGGCGCTTTGGCGAAGCGCAGATCAAGAAATCAATCGCTAGCCAGATGGAGTCAGCTCTCATCCTTCAATGGGAGGGCGTCTTAGAGATGGGCCTCTCCCTTAAGAGATCCTTGTTCGCATTATTGGGTCCGATGGAGACAACTGCGTTTCCCGATGCGTCTAAAGGGGCACATGACTACTGCCGCTCCGTTGGATCTCCGCCTCACGTATCGAACTAGGCCAAGTGTTCTCCAAGAAAGACCTCTGAGAGACCAGACGGTCGCAGTGGACCCCAACAAAATTGACCACGACCAGCAGTACGGCCCTGTGAAGCCTGAACCCATCCCGTGTGAGTTTTCCCGTTCTCCTATACCTATTTATCATTTAGGTCCTAGACTAACAAATCCTATGGTTATACAAATTTGGATGGTTAAGGCAATTTTTCGACGGACCCCAAGTCGAAAGCTCTGGTAGGGAGCTTGAGGAAGCATCAACTTTAACAGGTCAAGCGCATTCCGAGACAGGGTCCGGGGATCCAATTGACATGTACCACGAGAACGTCGTTGAAAGTGATAAATGCAATACGTGGTCGCCCGACGTCAGGGCCGTTGGTCTAAAGAAGTCCGCCAAGGCGGTACTAACCATCATGCACGCCAAAAACGGATACTACAGTTTCGTAAGAACGAACGAAACATCCCGTTATTGTACAGTAGCAAGTGGTTCCACCCAGAACGTGGAAGATCCGGGTACAAGTCCCGCCCCCCGACGACTGGCGCATCTCAGGTTGCCCTTAGGGAGATGGGACAAAAGCGAGGACCGCGGGGTTAAGTTGAGAGGGCAGGTAGGGCCGAGGACGTAGATCAAGAATTCCATTCACCATAAACAATTAAGTAATCAAATCGAAAATTTTATTTTGTGTATACATATAATTCATAATTTCTACTACAGGACCAGCGAACGTCTAGGTTGAAGCCCCAGGAGATAAGGATACCCTCTACGAGGAATGACTCGAAGAAGATTGACCGGCGAAGGAGTAGAGGGGGGTCTTGTCGTGGGGGCAGGTGGTGTAGAAGTAACAGATCATATTTAATTCGAACTAACGTTTTGAGTAAGCTTTAAGATACTTTAAAATAGCTTTCGTAGTTCCCATCTCGATGAAGAGTTTTGTTTTAATAAAACCGTGCTGAATCGCGGACTGTAGGGATCGTCGTTCACGCTATCGTGAGCTTTGCTACTCCGTGTCAACTCTCTTTTATAGTGAGGAAAATGGTGAAGCTAATCAAGCAGACGACCCGAAATATCCTGCCTTGAAGGGCCGTTCTATCTCGAATGTAGACTAGTAAACGTCGATCGTCTCCCTTCCCGATTGTCTATAAGGACGACGACGAAACAACGTCGAAGCTGGACGGACTCTGGATAGTCGTCTCACAACTGACAATTTCGTTGTCGGTACTTCCAAACGAGATGCAGAAGAAAAACCAGCCACCAGTCATTCCTACCTCGGCTAAGGAAACAGATCCGATGCTCGTTACCCCTGCTCTTGAACAAAAGCCGACGCCTCCCACTACTGTTAATTCCCCTCGACCTCGCCCTAACGATTCTGTTACAATTCGATCCTCTGCCACTTATGCCGTGCCTTTATCTACCGCAATAAACGCTATTGCGCACAGAGAACATGTAAAATTCTATGGTTCGTTTTTTCAGGTAAGTGTAACGCGGCGTCACCAAACGAAAAACATTTAAAAATATAACAGGTTATTAGTTAAACTAATGTTTTAAGTAATAATGAGTTAAAACGAAAAGTCAATAGGAAAAAAGTGTTATTTTAAATCCCCAAATAAATTTCGTTTTCCGTATTGATACATCCGAGATATTTTGAGATAGATTAATGTGATATTACTTTCTTCCTCGTACGCGTGTAATCTGTATGCATAAATACTAATAAGAAATAATTGTAGCGGCTGTATTGAGGTCATGAGGACCAAAACCTCCAGCATAAAACAAGTACCTACTGATTTTCCAAGAAGAGCGGTGGTAACAACTTTCAGTCTGAAGGTACAAATCGATGATGATGAATATGAAATAGGAGACGAATAGTGTGTTACCGCGCTTGCTTTGGTTGAAAACTTGGGGATAAGGCCGATATAAGAATTCAGACCATCACATATTTATGGCTAGCTCCATCCTAATATTCTGCGTACGCCAGATGTCGGTGGCCTGGGTCTTCGTCCAAAACGGCCCACATGTGGCGGTTGGGAGTAGATTCGCCTGCATGTTTCTAGGATTTTCGTTTCTTTGCAACATACGTGGGGCTATGCAAGACTTTACATCACGCACAATGAAATAAAACGGCATCCGAACCTCCGGATGAATTTAAGAAATGGAGTCCATGCTGGTCCATGAGTTAGAAAAGGCGTGCTGTTTGTCAAGTCTCGGGCAACTGATTATAAGGGCGATTTTGTCCTTGTGTGACTCAGTGTGCGGAATCTTGTATTGAAGAAGAAATTACGTTACTTCACTCTAGATGAACAAGATAACAGTCTTCGCCGTCATAGAAGACGACAATTGTCTGTCATATGTAGTTTAACAGACGTCAGTGTCTTATACGCGCATGGTTCACAGTTTGTGTCAATGAAATATCGTGCGATGTCCTGGTAAGACACCGGGCGTTACAATAAAAAACCATCCAATTTTTACTCAAAGCCTTATTATCATAATTGTTCAAGCTCACTGTTGCCAACCGAATCCGTCTCCTAATTTTTCTGCTTCTTTTTCTACTGCTCCTACTCGTTTACTTCGTCCTTTTTGTTATTGTTCTTCTCCGACCTGTTTAATTAGTTTTCTTCTTCGTCATTATCTCAGTCTTCTTCTCCTCGTCTTGCTTTAAAAAAAGCGATGATCATGCACGACGATTAGATCTCGCGCAGCGTTGCTTTTCGGCTTCGGTCTTACTTGCCGCTACGACAGCACGAGAGTCACCAGTTTTTTGTCTGGCCGTCGTAAACCGTGGTCGCCTCACCGTGGTAGCCGATGATTGCGCTGGAGATTGGTTGACTGCTTAACTTTGTTTGCACAGCGGTGTCTCGTTTCTTAGTTGAAGAGCTTGTCACGCCTTGGCCAACTTTTGTTTGATTTGTATGGGTCATTTTGCCAATGTCTTAACCCAACCTTTTTCTTTTTTATAGCGAAACTATCCGACAACTTTCTCTGTTCTTGACTCGACGTCTTCCCCGCTTCTCACTCCTGCCTCCGTCTTTCGAGGGACCCGGTTCCCCGTGGCGGATTGCAGCGCTGTTGACATCCGTGGGTAACTTGCACCAACCTGCCTGTCAAGCAGTTAACCACTACCATTTTGCAGGGACGGTGCGAGTTGAGTGTCAAGTGGAGACCTCTGTCCGGGAGCTACCCTGAAGTGTGACAGACGTCCCCGACACCAAGAGCTCCAATTGAAATGCAAGCAACAGCGCCAGCGGTCACCCTTGCGTGCACGAACGCGGCCTAGCGTAGACAAAGTACACTGTTGGTATAGATAGGAGACAGTAGAAGATTTTTTTTCCGAGGTAAAATGTGAAATGTTAAGATGGATCAAGCATACCAATCGCATACTTATAACAACAAAGTCGACAGATAATTCCACACTGTTATATTTCTCTCAGGTTCACAGTAGTTCCTCTACCCAACCACGTCATCAAATCGCTGCGTGATGCTGAACAATGAGTACTCGGCGGAATAGGTGACAAGGAGGACTCCTTCACCTCCGATGATTAACGGGGAGCCTAATGAGCAGTAGGAGATAGTTGATGACCAGGAAACAGCTGGAAGCCTTTGAAATTGGTGCGTAATTGGGAATGCAACCACCGTTTTTTGTATTCCTCTTTCGCATCCGCGTATTATTTAATAAAAGGATCTGTATTTTTCTGTTATTGTTCCTCGGCGAGAGCATTTTTAAGTCGATCAATTGAAACTGTTAAAAGCGTCCATTCATAGATATTTGAAACGTTTTATCGAAATAGGTACAGTTCCGGAAAAAGACCATCATGTGGGAGTCCTTTAGGACGAACGCACCAAGCAAAACTGCGTAGCCTTTGAAAACTTCGGAGACAGGCAGAGACGGCTCTGCTGTATTTGGATTAACAAGCTAACCCGGTAATCGGATAGTTGCACCGTAGACGAATTCCACCGGAAAGAGTTGGCGTCGGCTTTGAAAGTCGCACAAATGGCAAGCACGACAAGATGCAAATTGTCAGCCGAATGTTCTCGGTATTATTGAGCCATGAGGGAAGACTTAAGTGTTCGATGGGGGCGCTCAACCATCCCATTGGCCGCGGGATGGTAAGAAGTTGTGCGGATTCCGTTGCATCCAAGAAATTGGCACATCGTTTTCCCTGGTGTCACGATTAGCTTTTAAATGTGGAAACCTAAGGCATGCCCGTGTCCACAGGAAAAAACGTTGATTCGAATTGTGCCAGTCGATCGGTTGTCAAACGACGCGGAGATCCGAAGCGCGCAACACAGGCGGGCACGATCCACAGAAGAAGCCGAAAGCCCTCGACGAGGGCAACAGGCCGACTCAATCAGGATAAACGTTGCTAAACTGTAGGTCAATTGACTTTAAACTGTGGCCACCTTATGCATGCCCGTGTTTCCAGGCAAGCGTCCCGTTGCAACCCCTTTCAAGAAAACCATTCAGCTACTAGTGGTTTCGCGAATATCGGGGTGCGAACTATTATGAACCCTGTCGCAAAATAGAGAACGCTGGGAACGCTGGAGAGTAAGGTTTACAAGGCCTCATTATCTGCGCCGCGGATATGGCGGAATTCCAGGTCGAACTAGGAGCGGAAATCGTGTTGTAAGATCTCGCGTTCGTTGTAGCGAGACAAGTAAGAGGTCATGTCATGAATCAACGGCTTGTGTTCTGTGGAAATTAGAATGCGGTCACCTTCCACAAAATTGCGAAAATGCTTTACGCTTAGGTAAGCCGCAGATAATTCACGACCGAAGGTGCTGTATCGGCGTTCTATTTGTGATAGAGACTTTGAAAAAACGCTAGTGGTTGTCGGCGATGCTCATCCTCTTGTTTGAGTACAGCGCCGATATCGGGTAATCGGATCCCAGACACTTTCCTTCCTCGAGCGGCTTATGCAATACGGACACGTCCTTTCCATGTTGGAAATGACAGCTGCCGTCTTCCATCCGGACCCTTAAGGTTGCTTAACGTTTACTAAGCATACCAACGGCGCATCGCGTTTCGATCCCCTTGCGTTATTTACGATAAGCGTGGGCGTGATAAGCCACCGCTTGGTTCCTATATCGACCTCCAACGGGCTGTGTGTGTAGTACTGTGGTGGGTGCTTCGGAAGGCCCAACAAATTCGGCCAGCTTGGAACTCCATTCCTCGTATATGTCCGCGCAGATCCTGCTGATGGGGTCTTTATTCCGACAATGAAATCGTTGAATTCCTTCCTCTCTCATCTTTGCAGAGTTGTTTTTTGAAGACTTAACAACCGTTGGTAGAATCAGTTATGCCCATTAAGCAATTACTTTAATAGAATACTTATGGACTTGTTAAGAAATTGGTTGCCTGTTCAAAAGAGACATTTTTAGTCACGATTGCTCAAGGTTTCCCTTCCTAACGCTGGCTAATATCTTTACACAAAAAATGCGTTCGTTAACGTTTCTCTGGCATTACCACGACCTCGTTTTCATCCAGGCGCTGAGACACAGTCGTGAATGTGCGGCAGAGGATAGCGGTCAGTTATTGTGACTGCGTTCAGGGCTCGATAGTCGCAGGAAAGACGCCAATCCCCGTTTTTGGTCTTCTTCACAATGTGTAGTGGGGATGACGACTTGCTGTCGGACAGGCGTGATACTCCAAGCTCCATCATTTGTTCAAATCAATTGTGTGCTATGTTTCGTTTAACTGGGTCGAGACGGCGATAACGCTGAAATGTGGTGGGTTCGGTGGTCTTTATATGGTGGACTATTTCGTGTGGTGGCTTCTGTCGTGTTCGGTTCAGGTTTTGGAGATCGGTAAATTGATCGAGAAAGGGCCTTGAAGGAAGAAGAGGGGAGAGGAATGTGGGTGAAGTAGCGGATCGAAGTCGTTGCTGCGTATCCAGAGACTTCCGCTGTCGTCGGGCTTAATTCGAATACCCTCGTGTAGCTGGGCGTCAGACATCTCCTTGTAGTGGATACCATTAGCGAGCCGCAGACTTTTCGACTCGATGCGCGAAAGGGCGTCGGCAACCTCGTTATCTGCGCCTCAGATATGATAGAATTCCAGGTCAAACTAGGAGCGGAAATCGTGTTGTCGGATCCCGCGTTCGTTGTAGCGAGACGAGTAAGAGGTCATGACATGAATCAACGGATTGTGGTCCGTGAAAATTAGAATGCGGCCACCTTCCGCAAAATGTTGAAAATGCTTTACGCTTAGGTAAGCTGCTGATAAATCACGACCGAATGTGCTGTATCGGCGTCCACTGGTGATATAGACTTGGAAAAAAAGGCTAGTGGTTGTCGTTGATGCTCGTCCCCTAGGTTGAGTACAGCGCCGACTGCAGTGTTCGCAGCATCTACCATCAAATATAGTTGGGCATCAGGGCGCGGATGAACCAATAAGGCCGCGGCAGCGAGACCGGCCTATAATTTATCGAAGGCTGCACTCTGTTCTGGTGACAGTTTAACCTGACCGTATCCGCTTGAGGTCAGAGAGAGTAAGAAGCGAGGCCATGCCGGCGAAATTGGCGATTCAACATTGGTAAAAGTTCAGCATCTCGAAAAATTGTCGAAGCTGACGCTTTGTGCTGGGCCTTGGGTAGTCCGCAACCGGTGTGACCTTCGCGTCCAGTGGTCGAACCACAAGATAATTTACTAAGTGACCAAGGAAACCTACTTCGGTCCGGCCAACATGGCATTTCTCTGGGTTCACCACGAGCTCGTGTTCATCCAGGCGCCGAGACACAGTCGTGAATGTGCGGCAGAGGATAGCGGTCAGGAATTGTGACTCCGTTAAGGGCTCGATATTCGCAACAACGACGCCAATCACCTTGTGTGGTCTTCTTAACCATGTGGAGCGGGGATGTCCACTTGCTGTCAGACAGTAGTATGATTACAAGCTCCATCATTCGTTCGAATTCCTTTTGTGCTGTGTATCGTTACCAGGTCGAGACGGCCTTCAGGGTATAAATGGGAATAAAGTGCAAGATAGATGAATTCAGATTATGCTCTCTAAATTAATAACTCTATGGTGTGTTATCAACGATGGGTTTCGCTGGAGACGGCTAAGTTTAGCAGCACGAGATCTCTTCAAACGAATTGCCAGTGTTTTTTTAGAGCGTTTAAGAGCGTTGGTTTTTAACACCCTCACCAATCTCGATTCATATAATATTAGTCATTGGGGCATATTCCGTCGTACACCATAAGATCAGTTAAGATTCATACTCCTTAATCTCCGTTTTTTAAAAGTTGACTAAGTGAGTCTTGGAAAACGATTACGTGCATGGCTGCACCATCTCTTGACTCGATTTACTATTGAACGCAATGACAAATTAACCACACCCTTCTCGATTTACACCCACATTTCATTTCTTCGTGGTGCCACAATCAGGCTATGACCTTGAAACCGGGTGTTATGGAACCCAGAATGGCTCAGAACATTATAGATACGGTTTACATATGTAAACTAAAGATTTGAAGCAAAGAGAATTGTCCCACAATTCTCCCGTTTTCCAAAAGGAGAATGGGTTTATTTTTGAATTCCAAACAGTCCGATACAAAAGTCGAAGTTTAGAAAATTCTGCTGAAACTGCAGTCTTCCTAGGTTTCGAGGATATACATTCTGTCTATTTGTTACAAACTAATGTCAAATAATCATTAAAACATTCAGCGACTAAACGACTTCAAATGGCTTCAGCACAAATTATCTTCGGCAACCTCAACCCACAAAGAAACAGCGGACGCCACAGCGACTTCAAGATCGAGGTAAGCCGATTGGTGAACGGTATAATCTCTAATATTCCTACTTTTTTAAACTAACATTTGGTGCCGTCTTACCATAACGTTTTTTCCAAGTCGGCGTTTAAGTAACTTCCGACCATTTATTATCTGGACAAAGGCGACCCTGAGAGGCATACGAGCTATAATTTGAATTAGGGAGTCCTCTATTGGAGTCGATAGGGGTTGTTCTTGCAGTCTAACTTTTCAGAGGAACCGATTTCAGTTGATAAGCCGATGAATAACTGATATAATGTTTGTGAAATAGAAGAACGTCTTGCTTAAACACATTCTGGTACTCCTGTAAACATTTTTCTTCACCCACCCACATCAATTGCATTTGAACGAGTGTGTTGAATGACTCCTAAATTTGAGCACTGGCACACATTCATTCCAATGCATCGTGGTGCCACTATTTCGCCATGACCTTGACTCATGCTATCGGGGACCGACCCATTCTATGTAATACCGAATATATCAGAGGATTGTAGACCCAAACAAAACGGTATTGTGTCTGGCGAATTGAAGCCTTGATTTGTTGGAGAAATCGTCGAATATTTTCGGCTGATTTATTTAATTTTCTTTTATCTATAGTTTATTCACATTCTCGACGTCATACATAATGTTCTACTTCTTCATCTTCCCATGAATATCTTACTTCTCCTAATTTACTAAACGTCTTTTTTCTACGCATTTCGACACTGTAGTATGTAAAATAAATGTTGGATTTGGTCGCAAGGTACACCCTTCTTCATCGACACGAAATATTTTGAATAACTTAACTTAATTGGTTGTTTGTTTTATACAGACTTTCCGATTTCGCATTGAGTTAGATTCTTCGTTCCTCTGCCTATTCTGGATTTAGTTTGCAAACAAATATAGGGTGCATGTACCACAAAACTCCACGTAACATGAAGAATGATCCAAGAGAACGTTCGTTATGGTTTGTTGTCAAAAATGGGTTACGCTGGAAATAGCTAATGCTCAAGGAGAAACGGATCTTCGCAACAACGACGACCATCTTACCGAATAGCACGACGCGACTCTCATTTAAAAATTTCCTTTTCCCCAGAGGAAATGGAAATGGTAAAAGAAGCGATTATTTCGGTTAGCAGTGTTGTCAAGCTTAAATTTTCACCCCCCCAAACCGTGCTCGAAACCTTAAATGCCAGTCCGTCGTAAAGTGTTCGTTTTAAATTAAGTTACACTTGGTCGACTGTTACTAGCATATCTGAGCAATCTACCGACTGCCTGAGCTATTGAACGCAATGACGCATTAACCAAACCCTTTTCTAATCACACCTTATTATCATTTCTTCGTGGTGCCACAATCACGCTTTGACCTTGAAACTTTGTGTGATGGAAGCTAAACCGGCTTACAAGGCATTGCAGACTATAAGAAATACAGATTTATCATGTAGATTAAAGCATTCAAACAAATGGAATTGTCCGAAAATTCGATATTTTCGTAGAACCATCACGACGCCCTCACTCTAAAAAGAAACTGGAAGCCTCCTTTAAGTTTATGCAGAATTTCAACATGCTTTCTTCAATAAATGTGATTGTTGCAGTTGGTTTAAATCGAGTCATAGAGCAATCCTTTTTAACGTTATTTCGATATAAATTTACCAATAACCAAAGATAATTATTTTTTCTCCTAAATTTATTAAATCAAATTAAAATGTTTTTGTTTAAAAAAAGGGATTTTTTCTCCTGAAACATGTAATTAAATACAATTGTCACCCTGTGCTTCTGTCGATGCATAATATTTGTCTATCAGACGAGATGGTAATTGGGATGAAGATGGCTTTGCGCATATTCTCATCTTAGCAGCGAAAAATTTTTAACTGGGAATTTCTTCTCCTAAATTAACTAAATTCAACATCAAGCGGAATTGACTGTCTAATTTGCATTTTAATCGGTGAACAGTTTGACTTGGACAAAATCGTAAGTTTTCTCAAGGGGGCCACTTCGTACGCAGACGAACTGTTTCGTGTCATCAGTGCATGGGTGGAGAACCACAAGAAGGACTTGACGATGAATGAGGAACTCGTTGCCGCTTTCACGCGTCTGATAGCCTGCATCGAGTTCGCCGATTTTTCCCAAAAGGCGGTCGATGAGTTCGAACGGGGCTACTCACCTTTTCGACAAAATGTTGATTGCGCGTGAGTCTTCAGCGTTCTTTGTGTAATGTGTTGGTTTCTTTATCATCTTGACGCGCGACATCTGTCCCGCCTTCCAGAAAGCACTTTGCCACTCTTAAGGATCAATCGCGTGGGAAGAACTGCAAACGCCTTCTCGTTTACGGCCCGGCAAAGCGTGGCAAAACTGATTATGTCTTGACTTTACCGCAGTTCAAGCAAGACGGGCAAGTGGACGTTCGTTTTCCGCGTCTCGATTCCCGCGGCGTTGCCGGTCTCAACGGTGAGTCGATTATCGCGACCTTTTTGGTGTTTTCTTGCACGCAAAAAAGCTCACATCGCCGTGCTTTTGGTCTCTTCAGGCAACGTCTATTGCATTGGTGGACAAACGCCTGGCCAATGGGATGTCGGTGGCGACAGTCACGGTGATCGATGGCCGGACGGGACGCGTCACGCAGGCGCCACCACTCGAGACCCCTCGCTTTGGGGCAGCTGTTGCGGCGTCTGTCAACGAACTGTTTGTCTGTTGCGGATTGGGAGAAGGTTTGCTGTCGAGCTGCGAGCGCTGGAAAGAAGGAAGGTTAGTTGTTGTTGTCGTCGCGTTGTTCGTTATCAGTAACCGTCTTTTTTGTCTTCTTTTTGCCCACAGTCCATCCTGGCGACCGCTGACGCGAATCAAGACAGCACGCGCCGCTGCAGCTGCGATATTCTTGCCTGGAGACGACGCCTATCTACCCAACGCACCGCATCTCCTCTTGACTGGGGGGTACGATGGACGCAGTCTGTCAAACGTGTCGCTGCTGACACTTGGGGGGGCGGAGATCTGCAACGGTGGGTTGACTTGGCGCCGATGAACCACGCGCGCTTCGAACACGGAATCGCTCTCTTCGCAGAGCGCATTCTCGTTGTGGCTGGTCAGTGCTGCAATTCGGTGGAGATGCTGACGCCCCCGCGCGCAGTCGGCGACCCCGGCCAGTGGACTGACCTTAATCCAATCGGCGAGACTTCCTCAACCCCTAGGTTAGTTCGTCTTGCAGTCCACCAGAATCGTCTGCTCGCTTTCGGTATGTCGAAGTCGTGATATAAATGATTTTTATTTTTATTATCTAAATGACTCAATTTACATTAAAGAATATCGTGACGAATCACGAATAGAGGAATTCGTCGCCGACTTAACCGGACAAAACGGCGACGAGGAGGTGAGATTTTTCTCACGTTTCATTCGCATTTCATGCACTTCAATGTTGTTGGACAACAAACGAATTGGCGTTGAAACCATGGCAACCGCGGTGATTTTATTGACTGCGTTTCTGCTTAAATTTTATCAAAGATTCTGCTTCAATTGTTCCTTTTTGTGCGTCTTTCCAGGTTGATTTGACGCGGTTCAAGTGGAATCGGATTGCCGGTTTTCCGGATGCTCTCGCGGAAATTTATGGCGCCGTCGTCGTTTACATTAGCGGGAACCCCTTTAATAACCCCGCATGATTCATTTTAATAGAATATATTGCTAAAACACATTCACTGTAAATTAATTGTTTTCTTCGGGATGAAAGCTATTTAGAAGGCTTGTTGCTGCGATTAACGGATTTACGCATGCTACTGAATAATCAAAGTAAACGCATTTTCAGACAATTTGCCAAACAATTTTATTATCTAATACTTGTCTTGCTTTATGCTGAACGTTTAGGTCCTCGTGACTGCAGTAATTATTATTATTGACTTCTGGTGGCACTGCAGGGGACGCCGAAACCGGTTAACTACTGATAATATCACGAGTCTGCTTGCGATACGAGGTCGGGGTCCGACACAGCTCCTGCCAGTCCATGAGCTGACATTCGTGGGCGAGTGCGCGTGCGCTTGAAAAAAAGGTTTATGTGAGACAGTTGTCATCGTCGTCGTCAACGTTATTGTTGTCTTTGTCGTTCTGTCCGTCGTTTTCAGCGTTGTCACGACGGCGGCGTTACATGTTGTAGTCGACGGATGTAGGGGTCTGGCTGGTGGGCGTGATCGATAGCGGCGGTGTTTGTACGTTCGACTGGACGACTCAGACAAAGAGGAAGCGGCAAGGGAGTTAGAAGCTTTGTCGTCGACGGAGGGAAGGGGGCTTGAAGGGGCGGGCGTGATCGATGGAGGCGGTGGTGGTGGTTGCTGTGTGCTCGAATAGACGACTCAGACGAAGAGGACGCGGTAAATCAAATGGACAATGATGGGTGTGCCAGGGAGTAAGAGGCTTTGGGAGCGCGCTCTGGCTTGACAAAATGGGGCTGTCCAGCGACCTCTGTTGTCACCCCGTTGTCGATTGATCGCATTTTCGTACCCAGAATTCCGTTAATCAAGAAAAACTTCCCTCGAGCCTCCCTTTCCTCCCCCAAAAATCTTAAAGGAAGCATTTTGCCTAGGGTGGGGGTGCATCGATTGATTACGGATCAACTGTTGCTTAATGTCGTTTTCAAATGACCTTCTCTATCTCTATACGAAATTATGTTTGGGACTGCCTAAAAATCTGCCCAATAGGATGTAATATGAGAAACGAGTTTGGATATATTTTTATTTTATGTACATATAACGAGAGGGTTGCTAGAGAATGACGTTTTCACCACACAATGACCGTATAACCGTCCGGGAGAAAATTATTAATAAACCAAATGTGCAATTTTTTTTTAAAGTCCTCCGGGCCGTTCAGCGAAAATCCATGAAAAGATTATTCAAGAAGACCAAAATGGCTCGGTTGAGCAGCGCTCACAACATGTTGACTTATCTTAAATCACCACATAGCGAATTGTGGGCAAGAATAAAAGGCAAACGTCCCAAATTCGTTGATTTCCCCCCCCCAAAATCACCATTTTTACGTATGCCAGCGACAGATATTTTTTATTCATACATTGTAGACACTTTTTGCTTAGCATATCAATAAACCGATAATTAATTCACATTAAAAATAGCCATATACTTTGAAATTTAAACAAATAATCAATCTTGAAAGAACCTCCAAAATTGGAAATTATCAACGATCCGTTTTCTATTCTCCTCTGCGAGTTCCAAATTGCAATAAATTGCGATCGCGAGTCAACCCAATACGTTACGCTTGACTAGGGAATTACGATGGAATCCAATCGCGGCCGAGTGAGCCATATTCGCGTAATGATGTCGACAATTTAAACATCAGCAACCATTTTTTTATTATTTGGGATCTAAATCTACCAGCTTTACAATTCTTCATTTCCCGATAAACAACTTAATTATCGCCTAATAAGATAACGCTACTTTCTGCGCCAATTCATTAAACAAGGGTGCCTTCGGCGATCGGTCATTGATAAACCAACCAGTCGATCCTAATTTCCGCCCTCTAAAAGCTACTCTTGTAATTAATTAGTGATACATGTTCGGCAATCGTACCTGAAATATCACTTCATTAATGGATGCCCACGGCTCTCCTGAAGGTTAGTAGCAGATCTTATCTGGCAGCAATTGAGTGATGGTCACAAGTGTGGCCAGTCCGGGCTTATTTAGAATAATCTCCGTCAAAGCAATAATGTATTTCTTAATCCAAAACAGCATCATGCAGAAAATAAGGCTCCAACAGTCATTATAGTCGATGTTATTGTAGATCAAGTCGGCCATCGTAAATTCAGCAATGTTTGCTTTCAACTAAATTAGTAGCGAATCGGTATTTAAGGATAGTTTAACCATTTTATTCTGCTTAAATGTTGAATAAGAGTTGGCTTTTAATTTTTTCTTCGTAAAGAGAATTCTTTTCTCCGTTGGTTTGGAGATTTTTACTGCACACGGTGACGCCATTATTGGTATGGCATGCCGATTGCTATTAAAAACGTTTGAAATTCAAAACGTGTGTTGAAAATCATCGTGTCTGTTCTGTACGTGCTCGGTGCTTTGTTTAGGCTCGTGAGAATGACACAGAACCCAGAATGCTATCATTTTCTCATCATGTGATGCCAAATGTGATTTACTTAAAATAACGACAAATTTGTTAAACCGATGAACAGCGTCGCTTATGGTTAATTTTGTGGATTTTGGGTGCTCGCAATTGTGTCGAAGAATGGTAGTTTTCGCATGTACTATTCGCAGAATGCATGAAATCGGATGGTTTATTGAAGTTGGAGGCCAATGATTTTTATTTCCATATTCGTTTAGATCGTTTAATAACGAAATCATTTATTATTTTGATCCAAGCATACAATTTACGTTGATAACAGGTTTTCCTTGTCTAAACATATATTCTCTCATATTCGTCACTGATCTTGTTTATTTCGATAAATGATGATTGGATTTCGACACTATTCTATCGCTTGACGGTAAGGAAATTTCCTAGGAAACCGATTAACTTGGAGAAATCGAAGATGGAAGAGGAGGAGGAGGAGGAGGAGGAGGAGGAGGAGGAGGAGGAGGAGGAGGAGGAGGAGACGGAGGAGGAGGAGGAGGAGGAGGAGGAGGAGGGGGAGGAGGAGGAGGAGGAGGAGAAGGAGGAGGAGGAGGAGGAGGAGGAGGAGGAGGTGAAGGTGAAAGTTTAGGTGGAGGTGGAAGTGGATGTGGAGGTAGAGCTGAATGTGGATGAGGGTGTCAAGGAAGGGATAAATATGAGGCGGATGGAAAAAAGAGGGTGAAGAAAAGGTATTTGAAAATAATTTTTTTCCTACTTTGCAAAATAAACAATGCAATTCCATTGACTACGCCGTTCAGTTTCATCGAGATGAAGCCACCTATGTCAAGATCTCTCGCCAGTCGTCATTACAACCTCCACAAATCTTCCGGATCCGGTCCTTGATGGTGCGGTGGAATCTTTCGACTCAGCCATATCATTCGGGGTGATAAGGGGTCGTCCTTGTGTTGAGAACTCTGTATATGTCACAGAGTTCTTATATTTGTCGTGCGTTTATATTGGCCCTTTGAACGTTGTGCTCGCGTTGTTTCAAAGCGCATAAGGGGATCTTCGCGCCACGCATAACGGTCGCCAAGAAACTGCCACATTCTTTGACGTACTTCTTTGTGTGGAAGTAGCAGCGCCCAGTTTGTACCGGGTTTGATTGTTTGCCAAGTTCCTTGACGGATTCCCTCTGAAGGCGTAAAAGTACGGAGTCGGGCAAAAGTCTGAGGCTTTCTTCCTAGGACTGAACCATTCGTTCCGTGGACTCCACCTAAGCGTGCGCTCGGCCGACGTAGTGGGTTCCTGGGTCTGCTCATTGATGGGATCCGGGGTTGTTGTGCCTCGTCCGGGTTGGGCATCCTGAATAAAGCGTCGGCGACCACGTTCAACTTCCCCGCTTGGTGCCGCAGTACGAAATCGTGGCGTTGGAGGCCAATGAGCCACCGTGCTATACGGTAAAGGACGTCCTTGGATCTGTGCAGGTACACCAGGGGGTTTTGGTCCGTTGCCAGCGAAAACTTTCGCCCATGTACGTAATCTCTGGACGTCTGTATGGCCCAGATGATTGCGAGACACTCGCGCTCGGTCGCGGAATAATTCCGCTCAGCTGTGTTCAATGTTCGAAAGGCGAAGCGAATCGCCACGGGCGCTCCATTCCTCTCTTGTCCCTCGGTTTGGGAAGTTGTGTCGCCACCTTCACTGTTTGGCTGTTTCGTTTTTCGTAATCGACGCAGAGGCGCCCAGTTCAGTAACCTTTTCGCTGGAACAGCACCTAGCTCGCATAAAGGGTTCACGCTTGGTTTTATTTCCCTTACGAGCAACATGTCGTTGACCTGGCGCTTGAATTCCTCTTAAAGGGTGTACGGTATCGATCAATACATGTGACGAAACGGTTCCCCGGGCGTGTGGATGCCGCACCTTTAGTCGTAGGCTCGTTCTAGTTCGGCCGTAGACATGGCAAAAGTGCCTCTATATTTGTCTTCATAGCCTGGACCTTTTTAAGGGCTCTGGAGAACTCTAATGGTTCAGAGTTTACGCGGTTCCTTGGTTCTTAGGTCGCTTTGTCGAAAGTTACTCTCCGAGTCTTAAAGTTTAAAGTAACGCTGGACGTAGCCCATTTAGTTGCAGTTGTAGAACTGTCTGTCAATTTTAACCGTCTGGTCTCTCTGAAGTCTCTATTGAAGGAAAACAGGGACGTGACGATCGATGGAACCGGACATCTTGGAAGCGGCAGTAGTCGTTGGAATTTTAGCCGCGTCGGGGAACTTCTCGAGGATAGTTTGGGAAGCAATCTTCAGCTCGGTTAATCTAGTAAGAGGATCGCTGGGTAGGCGGGAGCGAAACCCGGGTAGAAGTCCGTTGATAACGGCAAAAACCAGCTTTATCAGCTTGCTGACATTCTCCTGTACTTCAAGGGCGAAAAACAGTGGTGGTTCGTAAACCCTGTTGCGTTCTTTGAGGCATGCCTCGATATCGCCAACCTCGTTGTTCGTGGATCCTACCAGTTATCCAACGGATCTCTCGAGGAGAGGCCCATCTTTAAGACCCTGTCCCATTGAAGGAGGAGAGCTGACTCAATCTTGCTAGCGATTAATTGCTTGATCTGCGCTGAGCAAAGCGCCAGATTTGTTCTGCCGTCATCAATCGGGGGAGTTCGATGCTGACGTTTTTTCCGAAGTAAATGTTGGGACCACGATCGCCTATCTCTCTAACTGGGCAATGTTGATCTCGCTGGTGCGGTCACCTCTGTAAAGATGAAGGTACGCTGTCAGGAAAAGGTGGGTTAGTGGCGTTGCATAGAGGGCTAATGTTCACAGGGTCAGGAGGGTACGGTAGTGGGGAATGAACGGTTAAAAATAACAAAACAGTGCTATATTCTGTTCGCTCTTGAAGTCAAAATGAAATGGTGCTTCTTAATTGTGAACTGCGGTTTTCAATCCAACATACCGATTTAAATGCGAGTTGTTTTTCTTGCTTCTTAATTTTTATCTTTTTCATGCCTTTTCACTGCCTGACAAAAAGAAGAATCAGCTTTTGCTATAATGGTTAGCAAAAATGTGTTTGGTTCCTCTCGTTTGTGTTTTATTGTAGTTCAGTTGTTCTTTTGCGTTGCGGCAATGCAATTAGCTATTTTGGCGTACCTGCCTATTTGTAGATGGAATCAATTTATCGGAGTCTCCTTTTTGACAACAACCCCGGTGGGTCCTGGAAACAAGGGTGGGATATCAGTTTTTCATAAACCAACTCGGACAATCAGAACCTTGAAGTTGTTATAGTTCCCATTCTCACCAGGATCCAGGTTCGTTTTCGATAATCCACCGTTATCATGCAATTGGTATTTCAATTCGATGTCGTTTACGCGGTGTCTCATGCGTGGTTTGACTGTGTCTGGACATGGCTCGGGTTTGTTATTAAAGATGGCTTTGCCAATCTGCATTTATCTGCGTCTCCTATTCAGGAGAATAAGAAATAATAGAATAATTGATGTTCTTAAATGAGATAAACGGTGTTTTTTGTTCAAAAATTTATAAGGATTTATTTTGTCTCTATGCCTGTTTTTTTAGTGAAGTCCTACAGGATTGGTGAATCACAACCAATTTTGGCAGTTGCTCTCATTGGGTAAATCGGTCTCGATGGCTTCTTACCGAGCAGTGCACCTGTTGGTAAACGTGTTCCACACATCGTGCCACATTTATCACGCAGGTATCTTTAAAGTCTCGTGTTAACTGCGACCTTTTACGAGTAATCATTCCTGGTAAAGCATGCAGCCTCTCGTTTCGCTATCTTTTTAGAGATTTTATTCAGTTCGTAGTTGATCTGGTACCGGAAATGCCTCATTAGCGGTGTAGCGGTGAGCCAACTCGCTTTGTTGGTGATGAACCTTGGTTCGACTCCCAGATCGCGCGAATTTTGTACGATTTTGTCTCTCTGTCTCGCAGGTTGGATACTCACGATTGAGCAGTACTTCAAGCAGAAGACGCACAGGGGTCTGGACGCAACGGTGGACTTTCTCCAGAAGAATCCCAACGCCCGCTTCGTCTACGCCGAGGTAGCCTACCTGGATATGTGGTGGGAAACGCTATCGAAGTCCGTGAAAACGCTCTTCATCAAGTTGGTTGACTTTCTTATTTTTATTTTACCGAACTCCTTCACCTTCCTCGATCATAATTACGTAGAATTCGAATTTGTTCGAAGTGTAGCCTTCGCTTGGTTCCTTATTTGCCCCTGTTAAAAAGAACGTCAATGCCGTTGTTGTCCGTTTTGAGGTATCAAGCCACTGCGGGTATCCGCCGGCATTGTTTGGGGAGAGCTTTTCATAGCTTTAGAGATAAGACATTAAATGCCCGATGCTTAATGGCTTCTTCGAAACCTAATGGCCAAATTGAGGATATTACAGCGCTTAGGACTGTGGGGATTTCTTTTTCCGACGACATAAAATCCGATTCCAATGTCACCAGTACACCCTTCGCTGCATTGAGCAACAGTTTTCAATTGCCTATTGTCAGCTTATGAGACGCAAATAAATCCCTAAGTTCTATTAGAGGAGATGCCAATAAAAATTTAGGGCGTACCATTAAGCTGTACCCATGATAATGTTGACCTTACTGCAAGTGGTTCCCTAGACGATGGTGACCCTGAAAAACTGCATGAACGTTTTTATTAATTTTTCGCAGCGTGTTTCTTCTCGGCTTCGTTTTTACTTGCCGCTACGAAAGTTCTTTGTCTGGCCGTCTTCTGCTCTGACCTTTTTCAATGCTCCTACTTCTCACTCCTGCCTTCAAGGGACCCGGTGCCCCGTGACGGATTGCAGCGCTGTTGACACGAACGTTTCTTTCCCCTAAATCTTCCATCTACGAAAACCGAAGTATCTGGGCTGCAACAACACACGCGTTACCCTATGATGTCCTCAATAGCGGATGTGGCCTCTCTCTCCTCGTCCTCGTCGTCATCCTTCTCTTCCCCCGCCTCCTTGGCGTTCGAGAGATGTATGCAGGATTGACTCCACTTACAAACTTTCGTCAATAAACGAACGTTTCTTGCCAACAGCACCAAGCGCCCTCCGTATCTTAAGCCCAAGACGCAACAGATCCTCCTTGGGGGACGGAAAATCCTGAAGGTGGGTTGGTTTGTTTGCAACTAATTATTCTGCTGCTGCTACTGCTGCAACTTCGTCTTTGGTGTGGCTCTCTGATGCTACTACTGCTTATACTTCTTTATGACCCACAGTAATGGGTTTGTTGGCATTCGAAGAGGAGATTGATTTTCGGGCTTTGCGCGTTATCATAGCGGAAGTGGGGAAGCCTTGTGTACAACCATTGGTAACTAGCACCAACCTGCTGTTAAACAGTTTACCACAACCATTTTGCAGGGACGGTGCGAGTTGAGTGTCAATTGGAGACCTCTGTCCTGGATATACTCTGAAGTGTGACAGACGTCCCCGACACCAAGAGTTACAATTGAAATGCCAGCAACACCGCCAGCGGTCACCCTTGCGTGCACGAACGCGGCCTAGCGTGGACAAATCACACAGTGGGTTGGGATAAAACGTAGACCACCGGAGACAGTAGGAGATGTAGTTCTTTCTTTGGTGAATTGTGATGAAGGTGCCATCAAGCAAAATGTTTACATAGATCAAACATAGGAAACGTTTACTTATAACAACAAAGTAGACAGATAATTGTACACTGTTATATTTCTCTCAGGTTCACGGTAGTTCCGCCACCCCACCACGTCATCCAATCGCTGCGTGATGCTGTTAAATGAGTAATAGGCGGAATAAGTGACAAGGAGGACTCCTTCACCTCCGATGATGAACCGGGAGCCTAAAGAGAAGGAAGAGACAGTTGATGACCAGGAAACAACTGAAGCCTTTGAAATTGGTGCGTAATTGGGAATGCAACACCGTTTTTTGATATTCCTCGTTCGCATTCGCGTTGAATTTAATATAAGGATTTGTATTTTTCTGTAATTATTTTCAAAATAGGGAAAGTTCCGAAAAAAGACCACCATGTGGGGTTTTTTTAGGACGAAAGCTCCAATCAAAACTGCGTAGCCTCTGAAAAATATCGGAGACAGGAAGAGACGTCTTAGCTGTTCTTGGATTAACAAGCTCACCCGATTAGCGGAGAGTTGCACCTTAGACGAATTCCGCCGGAAAGAGACGTCGGCTTTGAAAGTCGGACAAATGCCAAGCACGACAAAATTGATTAAAAGCGGTAACCCCTGGACGATGGCAACGGGCCGACTAAATCCACATGAACATTGCTAAACGGTGGGTCTGGGTGCGTCGAACGTGCAGAGCAGTGCCCTGGTGTTACGATTGAATTTTAACGGTCGACACCTTAAACATGCCCGTGTCCACAGGCGAACGTTCATTTACAATCCCTTTCAAAAAAACCTTTCAGCCACTAGTCGGGTGGTTTCGCGAATACCAGGGTGCGACAGACCATGAAAGCTTTCGAAAACTTGGCGCCGCATGCATTGCGGAACTAGCGGGCGAGGGGACGCTTTGGTGTTTTCGGAGAGCAGAGAACGCTGGGACAGCGGAAGAGTTAGGTATATAAGAACCGTGTCGTTGGGTTCAATTTGAATACCCTTGTGTTGCTGTCAGACATCTCCTCGTAGTTGATACTATTAGGCGAGCCAGAGACTGTTCGGCTCGATGCGCGAAATGACGTCGGCAACCTCATTAACTGCGCCGCGAATATGACGGAATTGAAGGTCGAACTAGGAGCGGAAATCGAGTTGTCGGATCTCACGTTGTTGCGAGACGAGTTTGAGGCCACTGCATGAATCAACGTTTTGTGGTTTGTGAAAATTGGAATGTTGCCACCTTCCGAAAAATTGCGAAAATGCTTTAAGCTTAGGTAAGCTGCCGATAATTCACCACCGAGGCTGCTGTATCGGCGTTCCATTGGTTATAGAGACTTCGAAAATTACGCTAGTGGTTGTCGCCGATGCTCGTTTCCTTGGTTGAGTAAAGCACCGAGATCGGACGATCGGCTCCTAGACTCTTCCCTTCCTCTAGCGGCTTATGTAATACGGACACGTCGTTTCCATGTTGGGAAAGACAGCTGCCGTCTTCCATCCGGACCCCAACGGTTTCCGGCTTAAGGGGGCGTTGGGGGAACGACGTTTACTTGGCATACCTACGGCGCATCGCGTTTCGATTCCCTTGCGTTATTTACGATCAGCGTGGGCGTGATAAGCCACCGCTTGGTCCCTAGATCGACCTCCAGACTGGTTGTGTGTGTTGTACTGTGGTGGGTGATTCGGAAGGCCCAACAAATTCGGCCAGCTTGGAACTCCATTCCTCGTATATGTCCGCGGAGATCCTGCTGATAGGGTCTTGATTCCAACAACGAAATCGTTCAATTCGCCGTTTCCTTCCTTTCTCATTTTTTGCCGAGTTGTTTTTGGAGACTTAACCGCCGTTGGAAGAATCATTGATGCCCATTAAGCAATTACTTTAATAGAATACTTATGGACTTGTTAAGAAATTGGTTGCCTGTTCAAAAGAGACAATTTTATTCACGATTTTGTAAAATTCAAGGTTTCCCTGCCCGAAGCTTGCTTATAAGTTTACACAAAACTTGCGTTGGTTAACATTTTCTTCAGTATTGGTGGAAATTTACTGCAAGATAGATTAATGATCCCTAAATAAAGTACGCATTTGTGTGTTTTCAATCATAGGGTTTTGCTGTTTTTGGAGACTTAACCGTAATTGGGCAAATCTTTGATGCCAATTTAGCAATTACTTTATTAGATATCTTATTCACTTGTTGAGAGATTGGTTCCCTGTTCGAAAGAGACATTTTTATTCACTTGTGCTGCTTCTTAACGACACCTTTTTTAAATCCAAGCTAACAGCGATTTTTTGGAGCCTTGCAATAACGTAATCACTTTGAATCACGCTCTTCGTGAAGCACCCAGTTTCCAATCAAAACTCATTGCTAGGCTTATTCAATCACGAAGCGTGTGCAAATCGCTTATCCAAGCAATGCGCCTACCATAAACACCCTTATGATTCGAGAATGGTTATCCTTTAATCTTTAAATTGCGACAAAAGCAATTACTTTTGTTTCCAGTGTTTCCAAGCGTCGATTTTTAAAACCCTTGCCAAGCTCTATTCATAAAATATTAGTAATTAGGGAATAATCCGTCGGACACCATAAGATCGGTTTAGATTTATGCTTCTTAATCTCCGTTTTTTAAAGAGACTAAAAGAACCTTTCGCATCTCCATTAACTATTAAACGAAATAACACATTAACCACAACCCTCTTAATTTACACCCACATTTAATTTCGTCGTTGTGCCAACATTACGCATTTGACCTTGAAACTGGGTGTGATGGAACCCAGAATGGCTCAGAACATTATAGATACGGTTAACATATGTAAACTAAAGATTTGAAACAAAGAGAATTGTCCCGTAATTGTCACGATTTTCCAAAAGTAGTGTAGGGTTATTTTGGAATTCTTAACAGTTTGATAAAATAGTCGAAGATAAGATATCTTTTGCCTTCTAAATTTACTTTGCAATTCAAGCAGACGAATAGAAAATTCTTGTAACAATTCGTAATATTTGTCTATTTAATCAATTCAGCCACGATGATAATCAAGAGACGCATTTTTTATAATAAGATCTCAACAACTAAACATGCATTGAGCTGCATTTCTATTAATAAATTATAAAATCAGCCAGTGAACGCAATTATTCGGCCAATTTTCCCTTTTAACCACTGAAACCGTTTTTTTGCGAGTTTAAAGCGGCCTCAACCCTCAGTTTAATCTTAAAACTACACCAGATGGTCTAACTGATGAAATATACGGTTGGAAAATGACAACAATAATTTAAATTGTCTGCCGCTTGTCTTATTAATTTAAACAGCGGCCGCCTTGCGTCGACCCTTAAATAGTCAATTTATTAAAGCCTGGGCATTTATAACAGGGTTTTGAGAATCCGAAAAACCATTTAGGTTGCTATTATAAAGGAAGGATTTCTTTATATTTCAAACGTTTCGCTTATTTGAAAATGAAAAAAAGGATACTTTAATCGAGCTCTCCTGTGCCACTTTACCTTGTTACAGAAACCGATTCAATCCAAATTCCCCGTGAAATCTGTAGAAGGCTATTTTAAAGTATAGCAGGGACGATGTTTTAGCAACTCATTAAGCTCAAATACCTTTAAGCAGACTGATCACGCGTATTTTTAATTCTAGAAACTGGGAATCGGATTCAAACTCCAATCATACTATTTAATCTGTGACCATTTTTTCAGTTTTGCTGCTTAAACGAATAAAATGCTGATTTGTCTGCCTGACTCATGCGTAAACCGATTTCATAAACTTCGCAATTATATCAGCGATTTTAGCATCCATTCGCGAAGCTGATTGGTTTCGGAGACGCGTACGCGCGCACTTGAACCCCCAAAAATGGTATTAAAGGCATTCAATTTTGTAGTTCTAAACATTCAACGACTAAAAGACCTTAGATGGCTTCTGCACAAATAATCCTCGACAACCTCAACGCACAGAGAAACAGTGGACGCCACTGCGACATCAAGATCGAGGTAAGCCAATGGGTGAACGGTGTTATCTCGAAGATCCCCACTTTTTTTAACTACAATTTGGTGCCGTCTTAGCATAACGTTTTTTCCAAGTCGGCGTTTTAGTAACTTCCGACCATTTATTATCTGAAAAAAAGGCAACCCTGGAAGGCATACGAGCTATAATTTGAATTAAAGAGTCCTCAATTGGAGTCAAATAGGGGTGCTTCGTGCATTTTGACTTTTCAGAGGAACCGATTTCAGTTGATAAGCCGATGAATAACTGATATAATGTTTGTGAAAAAGAAAGACGTCTTGCTCAAAAACATGCTGGTACTCCTTTTACATTTTTGTACACCCACTAACACAGATGCATTTGAACGAGTGTGGTGAATGACTCCTTAATTTAAGCACTTTAACACATCCATTCCAATGCATCGTGGTGCCACTATTCCGCAATGACCTTGACTCATGCAATCGGGGACCGACCCATTTTATGTAATACCAAATATATCAGAGGATTGTAGACCTAAACACAACGGTATTGTTTCTTGCGAATTGAAGCCTGGATTTGTTGCAGAAATCGATTTATTTAATTTTCCTCTATCCATAGTTTATTCACATTCTGGACGTCATACATGATCTCCTTCTTCACTGATATCTTACCTCTCCTAATTAACTAGACGCCTTTCTTCTAAGCATTTCAGCAATGTTGTATGTTAAAGAAATGTTGGTTTAGGTCGCAAGGTACACCCTTCTTCATAGACACGAAATATTTTAAATAATTTTAATAAATTGGTTGTTTGCTTTAAAAAGACTTTCTGATTAACGATTGACTAAGATTCTTGGTTCCCCTTCCTAATCGGGGTTAAGTTTGCAAACAAATATTAAGTGACTTTGCAACAACACTCCAGGTAACATGTAGACTGATCCAAGAGAACGTTCGTTATGGTTTGTTGTCAAAATGGGTTGCGCTGGAAACAGCTAATGCTCAAGAAGAAACGGATCTTCGCAATAAGAGAGTGTAGGTTTATTGAGAGCATAGGACGAATAGGACGACGCGAGTCTGATTTCAGACTCTTCTTTTCCCCAGAGCAAATTGAAATAGTAAAGTAGCGATAACTTCATTTAGCAGTGTTGTCAAGCTTGAATTCTCACCCCCCCAACCGTGCTCGATACCTTAAATGCCAGTCCGTCGTAAAGAGCTATTGAACGCAATGACGCATAAACTACACCCTTTTCTAATCACACCCAATTATCATTTCGACGTGCTGCCACAATCACGCTATGACCTTGAAACTTGGTGTGATGGAACCCACAACGGCTTCAAAGCATTGCGCCCTCTCTCTAATGGGAAACTGGCAGTCTCCTTAAAGTTTATGCAGTATTTGAACATGCTTTCTTCAATAAAGGTTATTGTTGCAGTTGTTTAAAATCAAGTCATAGGGAATCCTATTTTAAGTCCTTTTAAACGTAATTTCGATATGAATTTGCCAATAACCAAAGATAAGTATTTTTTCTCCTCGATTAAACTGGAAATTTCTTCTTATAAATTAACAAAATTCAACATCAAACGGAATTGACTGTCTAATTTGCATTTTAATCGAATCAACCGGTTTCGACACCTGCAAATTACGAAGCGATTGATTTCATCCGATGCAATCAAAACAGATCGATAATTTTGGCAGTTGCGAATTAAAATCGACATGAAAGTTTTGCACTCACCGCCCAACAATCGGGTAAATCTTGTTTGAAATGAGCCAATCGGTGAAGGCTTAAATCTCTTTCATCTCCCAAAGGTCGATGGAGGCCGCACAGTCCACGCACATCGCGGGGTTTTGGCCACGCGATTTGCGCTTCTCGGTGAACAAATCGAGCGGCATTCGGTCATCGATGGCGGACACCTACGGTTGTCCTGGAAGCGCTTTCCGATGAGGTAGGATTCACGGTTCTCGGTTGACTAATGTATGCATCTCGATAGGATTGTTGACCTAGTCCTCGACTACGCTTACACGGGAGAGGTGAATGTTGCGGAAGAAACAGTCGAACGGCTTTTCTTATTCGCGTTCATGCTTGACTGTGACGAACTTCAGCGATTGTGCATCGAGTTTATGGCCCCAAAGTGAGGGGATTCCTGTCGATTGTTGATCGCTCTCTTTAGAATGGATGAACCGGACAAGCGGCCAATGTACCTAGACATTGCCCGAGCAACGAAACACGACGTTTTTTACACTTTCTTTTGGTGTAGTTTGTCCAACCGAGACTTCATCCTTGAACAGTTTGACTTGGACGAGGTCGTCAGTTTCGTCAAGGCGTCAACGTCGAAGGCAGACGAACTGTTTCGTCTCATCTGTGCATGGGGGAGAACCACAAGAAGGACTTCAATAGGAATGAAGAATGTGTGGCCGCATTCACGCGTCTCATTGGCTGCATCGAGTTCGCTGATTTGTCCCAAGTGGCGGTCGATGAGTTCGAACGGGGCTACTCACCTTTCAGACTCAATGAAGATTGCGCGTGAGTCTTCAGCGGTTCTGAAATGCGTTGGTTTCTTTGTCATCTTTACGCGCGAAATCTTTCCTGCCTTTCAGAAAACACATTGCCGCACTTAAGGATAAATCTTGCGGGAAGAACTCCAAACGGCTCTTCGTTTACGGACAGGCGAAAGGCGGCGACGGCAAAACCGATTGTGTCTTGACTTTGCCGCAGTTCGAACAAGACAGGCAAATCGACGTTCGTTTCCCGCGTCTTTATGATCGCAGCATCGTCAGTCTCAACGGTGAGTCGTCTATCGCGACCTTTTCGGTTTGTCTCGGAAGATAAACCGTTCACATCGCAGTGATTTTGGTCTTTCAGGCAACGTCTATTGCATTGGTGGACGAATGCCTGGCCAATGGGATGCGTTGCCGACAGTCACGGTGATCGATGGCCGGACAGGAGGCGTCACACAGGCGCCACCACTCAAGACCCCTCGCAGTTGGACAGCCGCTGCCGCCCTTGTGAACGAACTCTTTGTCTGTGGAGGAGTCGGAGGAGGTTATCTATCGAGCTGCGAGCACTGGGTGGAAGGAAGGTAAGTGTTTTTGTGGCCGCAACGTTGTTGTCCTTTTAAGTCCGCCTTTTCGTTCTCGATCACCGTCTTCATATCTTTTTGCCCAAAGTCCATCCTGGCGACCGCTGACGCCACTCAAGTCGGCACGCAGCCGGGCAGCCGCGATTGTCTTGTCTGGAGACGACGCCTTTCTGCCCGACGCACCGCATCTCCTCTTAACTGGGGGGTTTGATGATGGCGAACTGTCCGACGTGTCGCTGCTGAGTCTTCGGGGGGAAAGAGATGCTCCATGGTGGTTTGACATTGCACCGATGAATCACGCGCGCTCCTCCCACGGAATCGCTCTCTTTGCTGGGCGCATTCTCGTTGTGGCCGGTTGGGGCTGCAACTCTGTTGAGATGCTGACGCCCCCGCGGGCAGTCGGTGACCCCGGCCAGTGGACTGACGTACACCCAATCAGTGAGAATTCCTCGGTTCGCCTTGCAGTTCACCATAATAATCTGCTCGCTTTCGGTATGTCAAAGTCGTGATGGAAATATTTATTATTTTTATTATCTTTAAGTCTCAAGTTCTTCTTATTCACATTAAAGAATGTCGTAGCGGTGGCGAATCAACAATTGAAAAATTCGTTGCCGACCCAACCGGTCAAAAAAGCGACAAGGAGGTGAGATTCTTTCATGTTTCATTCGCATTTAATGCAATTTCAGGTTGTTGGACAACTGACGAATTGGCTTTGAAACCGTGGCAACCGCGGTTATTTTACTGACGGCGTTTCTGCTTAAATTTTATCAACACGCAGATAAGGCTTCTCCCTTAATTGTTCCTTTTGTGCTTCTGTGTAGGTTGATTTGACGCGATTTACGTGGTGCTGCATTGCCGGTTGTCCGGATGCTCTCGAGTTCATCCAAGGCGCCGTCGTCGTTGACATTAGCGGAACCCCCTGAATAACCCTGCATGATTTATTTTATCCAATATATTGCAAAAACACATTTATTGTAAATACATTCTTTTCTTATAAGCTATTAAGAAGGGTTGTTGCTTCTATTGACGGATTTTTAAGGAGAGTAGATGAAAGCGGATTGAAAACTAATAAGGCTGTTACAAATGTCTGCGTTAGAAGGTTGAATACTTCAATAGAATAGGAAAAAAATGGCTTCATTTGATGAATATTATTAAATAGGACTGTTTTTTGTCTGTGGGCCTATTATAATTCGATGAATAAGTTAACGCATTTTCAGTCAATTGGCCAAACAATTTTATTTTCCAATACTTGTCAGTAGACGCAACACCTGTACACTACTGATAATACTACCTATATGCCCATGAGTAGTCTTCGTGGTTGATTACTGCCACCTCGTCTTCGGGTTGCAATGCAGGGGACGTCGACACCTGTGAATTACTGATAATACCACTTATATTCCCATGATGAGTCTTGGTTGTAGACAACTGCAACAATCTCCTCTTCCTGAGAATAACTTTTCTATCCCCGCGCCACGTGAACTCAGTAACAACTCCGATTCCCATGCTGACGATTTCCTATTCCCACTTTGTCATACACTTTGATAAGCTTTTAGTTTCGATACTATATTTAAGCACATCAACCTCTTCTACCTTCCTCAGTTTGCCACATGCCGAACAAGCGAAGGAAGTCGTATAATACTCTAGCTAAAGACTCCTTACTTTGAAATTTTAAAAAAATCGATCGTCAAAAAACCAGCAGAAATGTAAATTATAAAAGATTTGTGATCCATTTTCCTTTGAGAGGTCCAAATTCCAATAAATTGCGATCGCGTGTCAACCCAATGCGTAACGCTTGACTAGGGAATTACAATGGATTCCAATCTCGGCCGTGTGAGCCATATTCGCGTTATGATGTCGACAATTTTAATATCGGCCACTATTTTTATTATTTGGGTCTTAATCTACCAGCTTTACAATTCGGGATCGGGTTTTGTGCGTAACTGCGGGAGGCCGGCGCGTTATTATCTTAATTAAACCTTTTTCTTTCGATTATGATCAACCAGTCAGCCAATCATAATTTCCGCCCGCTACAAGGTACTCTTGTAATTAAGTAGTGATGCATGCTCTGCAATCGCACCTGAAATATCACTTCATAAATGGATGCCCACGGCTCTCCTGAAGGTGAGAAGCAGATCTTATCTGGCAGCACTTGAGTGATGGTGACAAGTGTGGCCAGTCCGGGCTTTATCGCGAAAATCGCGTCCACGAATCTTCTGACAGCACTTCTGGAAAAGTTTTTGCCATTGCCTGTGTGTAGCGGTCAGCATCCTCAATCTGTTCGGGCGCCGCCCAGTTTCCACACCACCCTGGTCAAAACCACCAAAAGAATCCTTAAACGGTTCCCGGTGCATAATTGACGTTTTTATGTAGTCTTAAATGGTTATTGCATCAAGGTGTTTCATTGTATGAAAAAAAAAACTATTCTTTAAAATCACTTCCAGACCCACAGCCAACGACGTGATGCAATCCCAATTTTTAAATGGCCGCCGGTCTGAAATTCAATTCACCTGCAGATTGAACATTTTGTTATTACACTCAGGATCTGCGGTTATTTACCGTTGTTTTCGTTGATGATCTTTACGATGAAATCTACCACGTGACCGATTCAAAAGGGCGTAGTGATTGTTTCTATTTTTCTTAAGAGATTGGTCTTAACGACCAATAATCGGGTTAAAGACTTGGTAGCGTAATTTTTTTGTCAAACGCCGGTTTTTTTTATATCGGATAAGAGAAGGAGAAGGCGTGAAGATGGAAATTTCCCTCACAATTCTGTCGCAGTGTTGAAGGCCTCCACGTTGACACCCGACAGTCTCCACGTCGCCCCGATTCCATGATACTTGAAAATCACCAAGAACCCACAACCTCTTTAATGACATTATTACGGTCACCTTAGGAACGGGTTTGATTGGATGAGGAAATTAACGTATGCTTGTTGATTTAGTCATTTGAATCGTCTTCAACCGGTGGCATAGGAAAGGGAGGGGACCCATTCAAAAAAATTAACTTTTTCAGAAAATATCCGTTGATTATTCTGGCACTCTCAATACAACTAGCTTATCGATTTGTTTAAGTCAGTCTTTGAGTAATCGTTTAACGTTTCTTTAGATATTTTAAACTGTTATCTTTATTTTTCAAGACAATAGTTTTAAGAGGCGATACACGCGTTGACTCGATGATCAATGTGGCCAAGCAGGCGTTTACGTCGTCGTTTCTTCTGCGTAGATGTTGCGACGAAAATTACCACTCAGGCGCATTTGGAAAATATTAAATAGTGGCAGCTAGCTTTTGATGGAGGTTTCAGAGCATCTCTGGTCTGTTGCTATCATGTTTACGACCACATGCAATGCAGCAGCAGCGCTATATGAACCGTCGTTCTGAACTTTGAATGTTTGATTTAAACTTCTCCGACCCCTTTTCACCCTCTTGACACCCAAGACCAGCTGTTTCTGCAAGGATTAAGGGAGGCTCCTTCCAACGCGTTTAGTCTGGCTGTGAAGAAGCTCACCGCGGTGTTCGTCTTGCTGTGTCCACGACCCCTAAACCGCCAAGTCATAAGACGTTTCTTGTGAAGGACAAATCTCAACCGCCACCCCTTACGTGACTGCGCCACAGCTTTCAAATTAGTGTTCTTGCACTTGCAACAACAAGTCAGCAACTTATCGCGAATGTTGAAAAACAGAGGTTGGGAAAAGTACCCAGAACAAAAGCCATGGTCCCAAACTGTTTTTTTCGCCGTTGTTTGATTCATACACCACCATTAGTGACTATCAGACCAACCGCAGATTTAATTACGTTGTCTACAAAAGTTAAACTTAAGAGTTTGTTTTGTGCGATGGATGCAGAGGGAGATGTATCAATAAAAAGCAGGAAGTCAAACTATTTTTGAAAATTCGAAGTAAATAATGGCAAATAATTTGTTTCGCTGGCCAATGGAAACTTTTCGTCCCAAAAATAAAGGTTTCCTTTTTAAATCTGAACATCCTCATTCTTACAATGGTCGGCATATATTTGCAGTTTGAAGCATTTTGATAATTTACTAAAGGTCCCTGATGTGATCAGAAAGCAGTTGAGCTTTACAGTCGTCCAATTACATAACCACATTAAATTAATTATATATTCAATTAAAAGTCAATATTCTTGAACTATAGTTGCGAAATTGAATAGAATAGTTTAATATGAAGGCAAGCCGCAGAACGAACGATCTCTGGAATTTCTCGTAAATTTTAAAAATATGATGTGACTCAAATCAAGATAATTCTGGACTCACTCATAGTATGTATCATGTACTTCAACAGGACTGCTAGTTTGCGGATTTTAATTGTAATAAGTAAGAATCAAATATTTCACAATGGTATGAAACTTGTGCCCACAACCTACCCCTGCTCAAACAATCCGCAAACCATACCAAGTGTTTCAATAAACGCATGCGCGCTCGCTCTCCGTTGGCTAATTCCCAATTTATCCATTAAAGCACGTGCGCATGTCCTACGATTTACACCGCTAGAAACAGCGAGGAATCACCCCGTAATTGGCTCAATCCTACGCCTTTCACAGACAAAGTGACCTTGTGATTGGCCAATCGCCTCGATTGCTTAATCAGATTGGATATTCTGGACGTCGCACGCGTCTGCCAGTAATGCAGGAACACTGATTGGTCTATGTCTGTAAGTCACGTTGAGCGCGTGTGCGCGCATTGTGCGTACTGTGCGCATTGCGTTGCGTTACTCGCCTATATGTCTCTGTCCACTATTAATAAAAAAACACTTCACGCATTCTTCTTTCTACAAACCTCAAGAAACCGTTGTCTTTCAAAATAAACATTGACGGGTTCTCGCTGCACATAAAAGCTTGAAAGCAGAAGTTGTATTTGATAAGGGTCAATTTGCTGCGCTAAAAAAGTGCTGAACCAATATTAACCTGGATCAATTTCTTCTTCGACAACGGAGCCGTCGAAATGCGTCATTTTGATGACATTATCCCGGTGGGGTGGACAGTTATTGAGTTTGATTGTCAATGAGCCAATCACACCGCACTAATGGACGTTACCAGCTCGGTTAAAGAAAATGCAAATCGGATACTGTTTCTTGTGCTATTATTAAACGAAAAGCAATTGATTGCGAGATGGAAACTATAACTTGATAGTAATAAATAGTATATTTGTAAGTTTATTATTTCTATCGCTAGAAAATGCATTTCGTTTTTGCAATAGTTGTTTTGGTTTTTATCCGATTAGGTCACCTCGGTACTTCTAAGAAGAGCTAGAACCTAGGCGTGGTGTGGCTGTTGTTGTAAGTGCAGCCTTAACTGACGCCGACTGCGAATGGGAATTCTTCTCATTCATTACAATAAGGACTTTCTCCGCCTCAAGCGCATGAAGAATATGGCATTCAAATGGTTTACGACTTTTCCATGCTATATACACCCTGGAAATGTGGCTTTCTTTCGAATCAAAATATTTTTTACCAGTTTGGATAATATCCGCTGTTTCATTTCTATGCTGCTTCAGGAATCTCACAACGGTATTGGAGAATTGTAAAAATTAATCGTTTGGTTGCGGTGCCGTGGTCATTGGTATCTCAACACTAAGATAGGCGCTGATTGGACGAATTTTTAAATTATTGTATGAACCAATATCAGACGCTTCAGCTGTTTACTGTCTCTTTAGAATCGCCGTTTCTATTTTCATCATCGGAGGTGAAGGAGTCTTCCTTGTCACTTATTATAAGTAGACGTTCCGTACGCTAACGTTGTCGGAAAAGTCTGAATACACATAGCTGTCAGAACGAACGCACAGATTCAAGTCGAAGTTGCCGGACAGTGGAGGAGCGAAAATTTTAGACCCATCTAAACATTTTGTTAGATGGCACTTTAATCACATTTTACCTCGGACGTCACTCGTGGATCGCGTGCCAATAACTCTGCGTCTTGGAAGCGAACACAGCCAGAACAGTCCTTGAAACGTCGTTGAATCAGCTTAAGAATTATCTGGCGAAGAATGGTCTGGTGCGGGCAGTTAAAACTACCGGCAGACTTGGTAAAGAAGACGTTATGGACGCCACTTGGAGAGAGCGCATCTGTCAGGGTTGAGCCGTTGTCTCTGAACCGATAGAAGCCATGCCATTTAGAAGAGAAGAATAGACAACGGGCGTCTCGGAGCTTCGTCGATGATAATTAAATGTTCTTGTTGTTGGCCTTCTCTACTGTAAGATTCAGTTTCTGTAGGGCCGGGAGGAAAAAAAGATTTTGTCACTTTTAAACTTCAATCGTATTTGTAACGCACCTGCGCATTCATTTCGAAAATTAAGGCACACAATCCTGCGAAAATCACATCCGATCGAAAGATGGAATGACAGGAATCTGGTTAAATCTCAACGCGCTCTAATTAATGTGATAGTTTTTCTATCAACAATGCTTTTGCTTGAGATTATCAGCAATGAATTGCCGGAACGCCTTAACGTGTAATTATAATTGTAAGCGCTTTATTGAATACAAAAGATGATGTTAATTCTCTATTCTAAATAAGAAACTTTAATTTAGTTACCGCGGATCAGCTTTAAGTAGTCGAGGTCGGAATCGCGATACTCCTTAAAATTGAAGTAAAGGCTAATCGACCCCGTTGTTGAGAAGTGGAATGTTGCCAGATCGGGACTGGAATAGCTCACGATGGCAGTGAGACATAAGAAATGTTTATGCCGCACAGAACAGCGGCGGCGTACATGTCGATCATGTGAAGTAGCAAGGAAGGCTTGTTCATCACGATGACTTCGGTAGGAGATACCCGGTCTTTTTCTTCCTTCCTGAAATGGCTGGTGAAATAAAAGAGCCTGTACGTGGGTTCATCTGTATCGTCCTTTGCCTTGGTGTACCCAAAGACCTCGAGATTTGCACCTCGGCTGGCGTCGTCATAACCATCCTCATCTCCTCGTTTCTCTAAGCGGGGAAGAAGGAGGAGCCGTGGACGGTTAGTGGTAGGAAAGGAGTCGGTCACGCCTCAGTTTGCAGTTGAAAACGCCTTCGGTAGGAGCGCATGGGGAGTCGAACTGGAAGAACTGACTTGGTTGATTCGCCCGACAGGGTAAAGAAGTACTGACCAATGGTCATCACGGGTTCGGGAGGCAGATGAGGGTGAATGGGGCAAACCACCGCATTGTCGTTGTAAAAGATATACTGACATAACCGTTAACAGCTCAACAGCTGTGAGAGGCTGTCAGGGAGGTTCTCGAGTGATCTTCCTGATAATGGTCTTCTGTTGAATGCATCAAAATGCACCGTCGTTAATTTTTCCCTGAGAGCCGATGTTGACACTCCTGAAATCCCTTTACGCCATAATTTCGCCTTGGGTTCAAAATAGAAATTCCTCGGCGTTATTTTTAACAGTCGGTTATCATACAGTTTTTTATGTGGATGCCGTCGTTTTCGGTCAATCTCGACGCCTTTGCTTCTTCGTTCGCCGGTTCGGGAGACTTTGTTTTAGGTCTAATCGTATAAAAACATTTTTCTATGCCTGCATAATTATTCGTTTATTGTATATTGTTCTGCAGTCATTTCCCCCGGCGGTTAACCCTGTGTATGCTTTTGACACAGGTTGGACGAACGAGCATAAATAAGCCGAACGAGTATTCTAAGACGCGGTTGGAAAACCACATCTGTTCTCGCACACGGTTTGATGTATATAGATAACTGAGGCTGAAATTCTGTTTTTTCATCACTTTATTCGTTTTTTACTGGTATGATTGAGTAATCTAAAACAAACCAACACACAATCAGGTTAACAGATGACGGAAAACTTCGTTATCAACGCATTTTAAACAAACAACGACCATACATCAAAACGAAAAAAATTAATGTAATAGTTATCGTTCACAACTTATAAAAAATAACGGCTCGTATTCTATCAACAGTCCGGTTCTACAAGGCTCTAAACAAAGGAAAATTAACCAATATTATTGTCTATAACTTGGCGCATTTTATGAAAATAAAATGACCTTAATTAGGTTCATACGAACCAATTCAGGAATCAAGAGACCGCTGTTTTCGCAAAAAATAAAGAAACATTGGATGGTACGCGCTGCGTAAAAAAGCTTAAAAGCAGAAGTGGTATTTGAGTAAGTGCAATTGGCTGCGCTAAAAAAGTAGTGAACCAATATTCACCTGGATCAATTTCTTCTTCGAAAACGAAGCCGTAGAATTGCGTCATTCTGATGACATTTCCCGTGGAGTTGGGACCGTTCTTCATTTAAATGGTCGACCAATGCTCTAAAGTAAGTAAGAGGACAATGAGCCAATTACAAAGCTCTAACGAACGTAACCGTCTCCGTAGAAGAAAATGCCCGGTGGATCCCTATGATTGTGCCAGTCTGGAATCTTTGTCTTCTTAAACGAACATCAATTGATTGCGGAATGGAAACTTTACCTTTAAAAGCGACTCGGAATCGTAGTGTCACACAATCCCAATCGCAATAACTATAATTTTCGTGTTTTGTAACCTAAAACACAAAGCCATCTTAAATGAAAACCAGGATACGTCTGATAGATACTCTCTGCATGATGATAATGACAGCGATGTGTAAGAACATTATTGAATCCTCAGGCAATAATGCGCCTTCTCGGAATAGTGAACATTACATAGGCGCAGGTGGGTAGCAGAAATTGTCCATAACGATGAAATTTGAATCGTGTGGAGTTTCCAGGAACGACGCAATAAGGTCTTATTAAGTTGCACCACACTGTTTTGAAGGTCGTATTTGTCCATGAAAAACACTTTTCTCGAATCGATCAAAGGGGTTCGCCACTGTCCTTTTAATTTAAGGCATCATTTCCGGTCTATTTTTTTCTATCCCTCTCTTTCCAACGGCTTCCGAAAGAGATCATCGAAAAGCTATCAAAACCATCAGGTAGATGATCGTCCGCAGATAGAGCAACGAATCGGCTGTTTGTGGCTGTTCATTCGTCACAAAAGCAGTGCGTTCAGCAGGCGCTATCGCCACTAAAAAACGCGACTTGCTGCTTTCAAATAAGTCAGGTTATTCATAGATGTACATATTTAAAGCTCTATATTTTTGCTGCGTTAGCCAAAATTAACAAACATATTGTATCGTTTCTTTATTGCA
>JAPUBX010000107.1:0-361629 GCA_028672205.1 Proteocephalus fallax
ACGCTGCAGCAGTTGCGATGGTCTTTCATCACACAATTCCTCTTCATTAAACAGAGCGTTGTAGCGCAGTGTCCTTGTTGTCACGGACTGCCGAATAAGAGCTGTCTTAAGCACAGTGTACGGGCTCTCTGCCAGTGGTGCAACGATAATGAGGCGTAAACGGGCAACTAGATCCTCCGTCAGTGACTCCACGATGTGATGAAACTTGGTTTTCTCGGCGACAATTCCTTTCGCCGCAAACTTGGATTGCACGACCGAAAGCCATGCCTCTATATCGCTCTTCCACGGAGGTGGAATTTTAATAGAGACAGCAAATACGTCGGGAGATTGCTCAATGGGGGCGCTCATCAGAAGATAATCCGAAAACAATTATGCTCGCCAATGTCGTGATTCGCAGTTCGACGATAACTTAACCCACTTAACCCTTTTGAGACAAAAGCGTCTAAAAAGGGTTATATTAGAGAACGCAAACCAAAGTATAGTCAAGATAGTTTTCTTGATTTAATAATACAAAGCCATGACGTTAAGTCGGCGATGGTGCGTTCGTGGGTCCAATTCGGTTCGTGTCCGTTAAAACAAAAAGGGGCGTTTAAGGTCACTACAACCCTTCTTTCGGTTGGAGGAGGGTGTCAATAACTTCGTAGATGCGACGGCGTTGACGTCATTGGAAGCTCAGTTAGTATGCTGGATCATTGCGCATCACACGAAACGGGATCGAACAGGAATTATGCGTCTCCAATTGTTATTGGATAATCTCACCTGCGTCGACAATTGTTATATCCCGTATAGCCGTAGCCCCACCAACTGGAACACATTGAAGGAGAGATGGATATGACACCGGATGAGTTCTCGAGAGTTAACCGGAACAGCCCGTTTATTAACAGGCGTGATGTGGTATATATATAGGGGTTGGGGTCAGTAAGGCCAATCTGGGAATACGAAGCATGCGTCACTCACTCGAATATGACACGACAGAATGTTTAGAGAAGGGGTGTTTCAAGGTATGTGGTGACCTGTTAACACGGCGCGGTTGTTTTCACGTTTCGCATATTAATTAATTCAATACCAGTTTCTTGGGGAAACAAAAGGTTCCCCCAATAATAATCCACGACTTGAAGGTGACTACAACATTACGGCTTTGTAGGTGATGTAACGTTTCGGTGTTTTACCAGGACATCGCCCTCGATTTGAAGAACATACAATGACAAACAGGCGCCAATAGGACGCTATCTTGTGTCAACGATTTTTACACGAGGTGTCCGTCTTCTATAATGGCAAAAACGATAATCTGTTTTATCTAGAGTGAAGCCACACATTCCCCCCATCTCAATATAGGATGCCTCCCCCACTCGATCACACAAGGACACTGCTGCCTTCATCCACCGTCGCCGAGACTCGAGCAACCAAACGCATGGACCAGCATCGTAGTTTTCCCGTTGTAACGACCCATCCCATTTTTACCTAAAGTCTATATCACCTCGCCATCCATTTATATATGTTCACCTCACTAAAAGACAATTGTCATATCTAGTAATTGTTATACTGTCTAGTTTTTTGCTGAAACTTTCGGTCCTCGTGACCTCAATAAAGCGACTACAATCATTATTATTATATCAATTCCCTCGATTCAATGCGTTTTCTCATTATGGCTGCCTGGGACGGGTATCCATGTTCTACGATTACCGTTACAAAACCCCCAACGAAGGTCTAATATTTCTTAGGTCAGAATCCCACAACTGGAAGAGTGTTAACTGATTCCAATTGTTTATTGACGATGACTTCTGCAACCGCCTTCGTCGATGTACATATTTATGTTCCATTTTAAGGAATACATCGAGCATTAAAACGAAATGGTAAATATCTTAGGGTCCGAAATTACCTTTTAACGCAAGTCATATTAAGCCAGTTTTCTATAGATTCACATTTGATCGTCTTTCTGTGGTGATTGCTAACGCTGGCCTGAAGTATTTCTGACGACCAGTGCCAATGCTGACTTCACCAAAGCGGTGTTTCGGAAGTTATTCAGCCGTGAAGGCATTCCGCTCGTTTTGGTTACGGACAATGGTACACATTTCACCGCCGACCATTTGGTCACTTGGGTCAAAGGTCTCGGATGCCGGCATTTGCTCACGGCTCCCAGACATCCTCAGTCGAATGGCTTAGCAGAGAACTTCGTCAAGACCCTGAAGGCGGCTATATCATCGATGAAACCAAGTACATTTACAGATTTAGATCGGTCTATCGACAATTTCCTGATGCAGTACCGTAATGCTGATCAAGCTACCACTGGTAAAAGTCCGGTTGTGTTATTCAAGGGGCGCAAACTCAATACATCGTTCCAATGCCTTAAATCGGGAGAAGTTAACTTTTTCAAAGGGAATGATTTTCGACCGTCTCGAGGTCTTATTCTTGGAAGAAGTGGAAATCGTATGGTTACCATCCTCGACGTCACTGATTTATCAAGTCATCGTCGGCATGTCGATCAAATCCGATTCGATGAACCAGCTATGCCCGTCATCGATTCCCATCCTTCTGAACCAGCCGTGCCCGCTACTGATTCCAATTCGTCTGAACCAGCTGATCCGGCTAATACGACTCCATCCGTTCCAGACCAAAGCTCGCAAGTTCTACCTCGGCGCTCGGAGCGTTTGGGTTTGAAATCGCCGGTCAACTACCGCATGCCATCGAAGCTGCTGCACCCAGGTGGATGTGGTGATTGCTAACTCTAATTATTAATTGTGTTTTACTATACTAACGTATATTGTACGTTACACTTTTGAATACGAACTATCGTTGCTGCACGTGTCTTATTCGTTAAGGGTCTCGGTTGGCTTTTAGAGTTACACCGGTATTACAGACTATTCGTCTATTCTCCATTCAGGGTTAATTCTACCCTCCATACAATACTATCACACTTTCTTAAATTCCTATAGTAAAATACATTCCCAGACACAGTCACCAGATCCAATAAACATCTACAAATGGTCGTTCGGGTGTCCTACGATTGGTTGTCTCGTCTAAAAACACCTTAAGGCGATTGATAATGTATTTTTCTTAAGCCTCGTAAAACAATAGGATTACTCTGGTCCAAAATATAGAGGCAAAGATGCCGCCACATCCGGCCAAAGCATAAATATTATGGATTAAACCGATGTTACCAAATGTTTATGAAATATGACCTTCGGTTATGAAGACACCAAAAATCGAATTGTCTGCATGCTTTCTCCATGGTTTAGTTTCCAAATTATGTTTCGCAATAATGGGCTCGTCGTTTAGCAAGTGATTGTGAGGTGGGGTGTATAAGGTGCCTCCACACTAAACTACACACCGGCTTCTGGAATTGTAGGACGCTGTTGGACACTGAAGGGTTCGATAATAGATCTGTTCTTATCCTAACGGCCCATCCGAATAAAGGTAGACAGAAAACGACCACTTCGTATGTTCGAATCGGAAGGTGTGTCAATTTATCGATTTAAACAAAAGTTAATAAATCAGTACACTACAGGGCACCCTCCTTAGAAATGTAGTCGTGAAACGACGGAATAGCTTAACAGATATAAGTGGTAAGGTGGGTAGGGAAATATACTCGGCGTCCCGAACGAGTTGTCGAAGGTATGGGGATGCGCGTTGGAATGGTTGGGAGACCTACAGGTGGATTGTCCTTGGGTTGACGATGTGCGAAAGGATTGTCCGAGTTTCGTTTACACGTTGGGTCAGAAATGGTGGTCGCCACCGGGTCACTCGACGGAGCACGGACCGGGGTAAAATTTTAACCCACCGGCGTTTCCTCCACGAAACCTGCTTTGAGACGATCGACGCTGATCGTGTCCTCTACGCCGTTCATCAGCCGTACGTTTCCTGACCTCAAAAGGGCCGTCGTAGGAGGCTGGAGGGCTGTCTTACACGGTCGCAGCGGACAAAAACGTGGGAGCACTTCTCTAGCGCCGGATCCAAATGTGAAGGTTGTGTAGGTGATCGTGGAGCGATTGGGCGCAGATTTCTGGCGAAGAGTCTTATGCGCGTCAAAAAATCGCTAACGGCGTACTCATTGGCGGGGGAATCGGCGGAGAAAAACTCTCCAGGTAATCTTAACGTTGTCCCGAATACAAGTTCGGCTGGGCTACTTCGCAGGTCAGGTTTGATCGTTGCTCGGATGCTTAGTAGGGTCATTGCAAGATTGTCCACCCAATCGTTTCTGTCATCTCTAGCTTTGAGGGCTGCTTTAAGCTGCCGGTGAAACCTCTCGACCATGCCATTAGTGGCTGGATGGTAAGCTGTCGTGCGTAATCTCAGACAACCAAGGAATTCGCACATCTTGCGGAATGCGACCGACTCAAATTGTTGTCCGCGATCAGTTGTGATATAGCGCGGAGCTCCAAACACGGCAACCCAATTGTTTAGGAACGCGTTGATTACGGTCTCGGAGGTAGCGTCAGGTATTGGCACCGCTAATGGCCATCTTGTGAAACGGTCCACGCATGTCATCAGGAAACGGCAGCCCTTTGAGTCAGGTAAGGGTCCTACTAGATCGAGGTGTACGTGGCTGAAGCGAGCATCCGGTAGGTCAAACGAACTGACTGGAGCCTTGTTATGACGGATCACCTTGGAGCGTTGACATGCGATGCATGCTTTGGCCCATGTTCTCACGTCCTTCGAGAGACCTTGCCATGTGAAGCGACCAGCAATCAATTTCACTGATGCCTTGGGACCAGGGTGAGCGAGGGAGTGGATTGCATCGAAGACAATACGTCGAAAAGATGGAGGAACAACAGGTCGGGGATGTGTCTTCGAGGTGTCGCATATAATCGTGATCGCTGGGTTGGGCAACGGGAAAACTTTATAACTAGATGGGCGATTATGAGTACCAACTCGTGCCTCCTGTTGTGCTTGTGCTAAAGCCTCGTAGTCGATATGGGGCGTTGTGGTCAAACCATTGATTGTGATACGTGAAAGAGCATCAGCGACTGGGTTGTCGACTCCCTTCACGTGCCTGAATTCAATGTTAAATTGCGACAGGAAATCCAGTTGCCGTATTTCTCTCTCCGCGTACTTGGCAGATGATGAACGGGAAGCTGAGATAAGTGGTAAATGGTCCGTGAAAACCGTTACAGTTGAAGCCTCAGCCCAATGTCGGAAGTGGCGGATGGCTGCATAGACCGCTAATAATTCGCGTCCGAAAGTACTATAGCGTCTCTCCGTCGCCGAGAAAGCTTTCGAGAAAAAGGCCAGTGGTTGTTGGTGATCCCCGACCTCTTGATGTAAAACGGCACCAGCAGCTACGGTCGACGCGTCTACCATAAGAGATAAGCGAGCGTTAGCGTTCGGGTGAAAAAGCAAGGTACATTTTGCCAGCTTCTGTTTCAAAGAATCCACGGCTGAAAGTTGATCATCTGTCAAGTGTAATGGTCCGTTGGCTCCACCGGTCAATGCATGCAAGGGCAAAGAGATGGAGGCACAATTGGGTATGAAGCGGCGGTAAAAATTAATCATTCCCAGAAACCGACGAAGCTGGCGGCGAGTCTTGGGGACTGGGAAACTTGAGACGGCCTTGACCTTTTCGGGCAGGGGTAAACATCCTTTGGAAGAAATCAGGTGTCCGAGGTACTGAACCGATGACGAGCCGAAACAACATTTGCTCTCGTTGATTACTAGGCCGTTATGATTAAGACACCGAAAAACCTCTTCTACGTGTGTTAGGTGTTCCTCCTGTGTCGTGCTGGCGATCAAGATATCGTCGACATATACGAATACATAATCTAGCCCGCGAAAAATGGAATCGAGGAAACGCTGGAAGGTCTGGGCGGCGTTCCGCAAACCAAAAGGCATTCGTAAGAACTCGAATAACCCAAAGGGTGTCTTGATGGCGGTTTTGGGAATGTCTTCTGCTGCGACGGGAATTTGGTGATAGGCGCGCGTGAGGTCGACGGTTGAAAAAATAGTTTTTCCGTGAAGGGAGGCAACGCAATCTTGGATATGGGGAATTGGGTAATTGTCGTGTTCAGTTACTGTGTTTAAGGCCCGGAAATCACCACAGGGCCTCCAATCCCCTTGGGTCTGTTTCGCGACCACGTGTAGAGCGGAGGACCAGCTGCTGGAGGACGGTCTAATAATGCCTAGAGCCAGCATTTTATCGAATTCCTTTTCGGCGATTCGTCTTCTCTCGGGGGCTAGTCTGCGGTAACGGCAAGATTGTGGGGGCCTCGGGTGCGTATGAAATGTTCGACATCGTGTTTAACGGTAGCGTCGTGCTTTGGAGGTTTCACCAAGTCGGGGTATCGTAAAAGGAGGGAGCGATAGGGGCACATCGGTTTGTCTGTTGAATGCTTGAGGTGAGACAGTATGGGGCAACATGTGCTACAAGTAACACGTGCATTCGTGCCGGCGTCCACCAGGCATCGTCCTCGGATATCGGGAAACAAATTAAATGCGTGGAGAAAATCAGCGCCGATTATCGGGGATGGAATATCCGCCACTATAAATGTCCAGGACAGCGGGTGCTTGAAACCTAGGTTCAGGAAAAGGCGGCGGCTTCCATACGTGGGAATTCGAGAACGGTTTACTGCTTTAAAGAATGCGTTGAGAATGACGTTTGTCGGTCGGAGTTAGAAACGGCTATAGCGCTGACTTCAGCGCCTGAATCCAGCATGAAACAAAGATTATTGCTGAGCCCCCCCCCCCAACTGGATTTACGCCAGCCGACGAGATCCTACTGTGACATCCTCCCTCCTTTAACGCAATGGAATTGTTAAGCGCAGTAAAGAACCGTCCCGATTTGGGAACATGACGTACTTGGGTCGGAAGGTTCAAAGTGTATTACCAGAGGATGATAAAAGACGCATCACTAGCGCCGAACGCGCGAATCTTGTCCAAATGGCGGACTATAGGAGAGTAAGATATAGGGAGCAGGGTGAAACGCAAACAATGGTGAAAAATAGTATAAAATGTCGTAGGAGATTGATCAAAAGTCAATGGGGAAGCTGTCTGTGGGCGTCCTCATTTGAGACATCTATCGAGGTGGGATTCAAGGTGGAGACGGGTAGAGAATTTAATATGGCAATTCGGACACGTCGGGGTCTCCTACAAAAAACGAAATAGACGAGAGCGTAAGTGGAAGAGCTAAGGTTCAGAGGATGAAAAAAACGGCTAAATAGAGCCGAATCTTCCATTCTTTCTCGGCGGTTTAGTTCGAAATAGTCCACATTATTTTTGCTAATAATGACTCGTTATTTAGCAAATTGACCGTGAGGGGGGATATATGGGGTGCTAGGCAAGATTAGCACCTCTGGTCGCCGGATCTGTCATGCCTCAGGGTATCCCCAGTTCTTTGTTCTCCTCTTGACACTCAACTCGCAAAGCTGGCTCAAAGTAAATGCATGCGGCAGCGGCCACACCTCAGTAAACCGCTGACAGGCGGGCACTTAACCTTGAATCCCCACACCAAACGACACGTCCGCTGTTGAACACCGCCCGTACGCAACACGACTACCGAATCGAATTTGCCTTCCTCTCCGAAGTTTTCCTACCTAACTCCGGTGTACGGCATATTAAGGTTTCCGGCGAAAAATCTAGCGACTGCCTGTATCATAACAGGCCTACCGACAACTCTTGCTAGCATTGTGAAGCCTTCGACGTTAGGGGCAGGACCAATAACGCATTACTCACGTGGGAACCAATGCATCTTAGACGGGCTCTAATCCAATTTCGTGGCAGCCCTTTCCATCATTGTCGTATACGCCCCCACAATAGGAGCCGACGCAGATGCGAACGACGAATTACAGGGGGCAGTGACCGAGTCCCTAAACGCGACATCCTAATTATGGCGGAGGACTGGAAAACCCGAATCGGCCTCTCCGATAAGATGCTCGCATACAAGGCATCTTTGAATAAGGTTTACAAAATCGCGGTCTAAATAATGAGCACGTCAACACATATGAAAGCACTACCAGATGTCTTCGGTAACCTTTCACACTTCAATATATATATTTTCTGATATAAGGTTCGATACCGCACGCGTTCTATTGGACATCGGGCATTCAAGGTAAGAGATTTAGTCGGGCTGATTGCAGAAACGATCACCGACACTCTTCCCCTAATTGCCAAACACAAACAAATCTTGTATGTATTATTATTTTTATTGTAGTGTGAAAATACGCTCGTCGGTGACTGGTCCTTAACGTTTATCATAAAAAAGATTAAGAAAAGTACAAAAAGGCAAAATTATCACAGCCGAAGCATGCCCACTGAAGTCGTCAGGTATTTTTCTTACATGCATAAACAAGCGTCATAGCATGATGCGCTTGTGATATTAGCTTGTCGACATCCTTATTGCCGAGCCCAGCTGTGGGGATAGGTGGGAGGACAAATACGTCACAATTTCCTAAAATACTTCAGTTTCAATCATAAGTAGGCTTACCTCCATCTGCTATTCTGCCAGACAGGTCAAACCCGGAGTACTGTGATATGACAATGGGCTGTATAGGAACCTGCGCATTTACAGCCAAATGAAAAGCACCCTTTTTGAAAGGAAGTAAACCCGCTTCACCACTTCCGCGTGTTCCCTCTGGAAACATAATGACAGAAAGCTAAAAAAACAAGGTTTTGTATTGCTTAATACTTGTTCATTCTTAATAATTTTGGCTGCTTCTTGAAGTGCCGATATACTCATTTCCTGGTTCGAACGGTCAATCAGAATGGCCTTCAAAAACCAAACCAAAAGACCGAATGACGCATACATCCTTATTGACCGCTTAGCTACAAATGTAGACCGTTTGGGCCAAACATTGACCAAGGCTGATAAACCACATCAATGGCCAAAATTCGGAATACCGAGTATATCTAGAACGCTTTGATGATTCACGATGATAATACGAGGACAATTAGTCAATTCATTATCTGCACCATGTAAGTCAGCGTGAAAACCAAGAACCCACGATAAGATGTTCCACAATGGCCGAGTTTTTCTACAAGTGAACATTAGTAAAGCGATGTACAAGCTATTCGTGTAGTCTCGGCCGGTGAAAGAAAATTTTATTGAATAATATAACGCTCCAACAAGAAAAATAAAACACCCAGTGAAGAGCTTTGACCAAAATCTGATCTCGCGACACAACACGGCACAAACATTTGGGTCCATAAAGGTTTCCTCTGTATGGACACTCCGGCATCACAATATTTTGGGTACCAATCACAGGACGCCAACTGAAAAACCAGGAGTCCTTGAGGAAATTGTGTTGAATATGAACATCTTACCTGATATTGGGTGCTTAAAAGACATGTTTATTATCAGCCAGGATAGCTGATGATATTTTTTGAAACTGACTATCAGTTTCCTTTCATTTTCAATGATTTCACGTCTATCCGCCGGTCAATATAAAATATTGTTCTAATTAAATACGCGAAATACCGGAATGTACGTCACCCCTGAAAGAAATGAGGATTATAAACAGCTCGGAATGGTCTTCTACTGAACGCACCGAAATGCGTCTCCATTACGTTTGCTGATACTTCACTTTGCTGATTTTCGTCATATTGTCTCGGTTGTTTCTGGCCTTATGAGCTGTCTTCGGTGTCGGTGTAATTACTAATAATTATTCTGCGTCATAATAGATGTCAGTAATTTCCATAATTATGAAGCATCCTTAAACATAAAAATAATAATACTAATTTATTAAGGTCACTTAGATATTTGTTAGGGGTTCGAAGCCGAAAAACTTGCAGAAATATTTATTGAATTTATTCATATCCCTTTCTTTGTTTCGCGCAAATCTCCGAATTTTTAAATTCACTCGTGAAATACATCCTTTATAGAGGTTGCACAAAAATATCGATTAAATACTAAATGATGACGACATGTTGCAACAAGTCAGCCAGCGAGCCAATAGTGACATCGCACATTCATGCATGCACACAGGCATACACGAGCTGGCAGAAATTGGAATATCTGGTTTGAATGGAGCGGTTCACAGAGACATACACAGACGAATCGGCCACTCGTACCTCGGATTGGCGTGTCTTTGAAGGGATTAGAGTAAAAGATGAAATACCTGATATTCGTATTGTGGTGCGTTACTATTGCTAATCTGAATGAATCATAAAACAGGCGAATGGAGGAACTACCAAAGCGCATCGTGTTGTCTTAGCTTCGAGATTCCCGTTCATTCGAAATAGGCTGATTGAAGATCCCACGTTGATTGAATGTACTGTATGGAATTGGCGGACGCTTCCCTTCGAGTTTGCTTGCGTTTTGACCAACATCTATGGTTTTATAGGGCGGTCAAGACCCTTGTGATGTACGCCTACACCGGTGAATGCATAATCACCAACGAAAACATTTTTCAAATCTTATTGACGTCGAAAGCACTTTACGTGACCGCTATTAAAGATCGCTGCATTAGCATGCTTATTGAACGGTACGTTTAAGGTAACTAGTCGACTGAAACAATAACCAACGTGGTGCTTACTTATTCAGCAATTATCTGATAATGAATTCTTCAATGACATGTATGGCAATATGTCCACCCCACCGAGATATAGTAATGTCTTCAGGTTCTTTATATTAAAGGCTTTCAACTATCAGAAAGGCCGCAACTCGATATCTCGTGTCGCGACAAAACACAGATTTGTGTTTGACAAACGACTTCTGGGTATTGTACATCCCCAGCGCCACCGGTTATTCTATGGAAGCGACTCGAGCCTTCACACAGTAAACTGCATACCGCATTGCAGAAAGGATCTGGGCAATATAATATTAGCTGACTTCCCAGATACCCGCACCACGTGTTCAGTGTGTCAGAGGTTTACCGTGGTGTGGCCGCTGGTTCGTGCTGTTACTTTAAGATAGAGGTTCTAGTTGAGTGTCAAGTGGAGACCAAAGATAACCTGTGACAGACCCCTCGACCAGAGCTGCTTCTCATACCCCACACCTCATACCCATCACCAAGAAAATACTCACGTATTTTTCATCCGTTTCAGCTTGAACGATTTTAACCTCGAAGAATTGTTTCTATTTGCAAGTTTCAACGACATCATACAACTCGAGACCGCATGCAAGAACTACGTGGCGCGCAAATTCGATGAAGCCGTCGACTCTCGACTAATAGGGGACATGAACTCGAGCCAACTAAAATCCATTCTCGAACGCCATGACCTTGTCGTCGCGAGTGAATATCGCGTCTTTGAGGTCATCATGGGTTGGGTGAGAGCGGGTTGTGAAATTCAGTCAAGATACACCTACTTGGATGGGTTATTGTCAATGTTGCGATGGTCTCCTGGGCTTATTTTGTATATTGACAATTATTTCGAGGAGGAAAGGAGAATCAAAATCGATAATAATTTAAAGTAGGTCTGGTTACAGTGTACCTTAATAGGTCCTTGTTACAGAGGTGGCTATGCAGGAATTGAACTAACGTTCCTACCCAACATATGTCAATATCTTAAACTTTTAAACAACTATCATGGTCATCATCCAACGACAGCACGAGAGAATCATGACTAATTTGCTGTGATTTTCTGAAATGCATGGCTTGTTAGATATTTACTTCTTTACTTCCAGAATAATTCTGTAATTTACGAAAAACCTATTTGCTCCGTCAATAAACATAAACCTCGGTGCCATCCGAGTCAGTCAATTTAGATTCACAGAATTCAGGAGGAAATTCGGAGATCTACGAGCTTTATTGCCTAACAGCAAATTTTCAAATGCTACTCATGCTACCAGTTTCCTCGCTTAATAAATAACCTTCATCACTTTAAAGGAGATTTAATTTGTTTTATATTTCCGTATTTTAGAAATTACCTCGGCAAACTCAAGCAGAAATTTGGTCTTACGACAAATAATGACAGGATTTATAGTGACTTGCCTATATGCACGACACCACGCACACATGAACGCTCGATTATTGGAGTTGGTTTGGAATTATCAAACGCAGGGGGGCAGGAAATGAATATTTCCACTTACGACGTATCCTCGCGATCACCGATTTTCCTTCAGAAAACAGCAACCCAAATGCACGCTGCCCTTGTTGTTTGGAATGGTGAGTCGTACATCCGGTTGTACAAAATCATGTTTTATATTTGATTCCTTATGACGAATTATTTCTTCCCTGTAGATCAGCTGTTCATAATTGGTGGAATGCGTGACAGAAAAGCCACCGGAACCATCCAACAGTTCAACATACAACAGCGCGAAATCATGGAGTCACTTTCATTAAAACTGAAACGAGCGAAAGCCTGTGCAGTGGCTGTCAACAATTGCATCTATGTGTTTGGTGGCATAGGACTTAATAATACAATCCTTGGTTCATGGGAGGAAATACAATTGGCTCAGGAAATGTAAGACCTGCTTTTATGAATCTGACAACGTATTGGTCACTAGATTGGGCACTTCATTGGGAAACCATTGTGCTTGCGCCGCTACACTAAATGGGTCCTAGAAATTATGAAGGCACGAGAGACAACAAGATTCCGACTTCAATATATTTCACCATTAATGAGAATTAAGAACGAGCAATAAAGCACACGATCATCCGTGTCCATTGAAAAATGCTCAATGGCGAATCGTGAAGAAGGGTCGGGTCATTAGTAGTGAAGTTAGATGATGAAGTTAGCCAGCAAAACTAACCCCCCCGAGTGTTTCATTTCAGGTCAGTTCTCTCAAATAGCGAGATGATTACTCCTCGGTTTGCCGCCGCCGTGGTCCACATCGAAAATTTCGGTTTTGTCATACTTGGTGGCTGCACTAAGATCCGGCATTTCATCTTTTCTCAAACTGTATGCGCGCTGGATACCGTTGAGTGCTATAGCAAAAACGTGTGGACTTTGATGCCACCAATGATAAAGCAACGCGGATTCCACTCTGCTTTTGTAGGAAATGACAGGATATTCGTGGTCGGAGGTTCTCAACAAATACAAAAAGATTTGTCACTTACTTGTGAGATGTACACCTTTGTTAAGCGCGAGCCCTTCTGTGGTCAGTGGGTGAACATTGAGGGGGCCGGTGCAAGAATTTCTCGAATGACCCTGTTACCAAAATACTATGGATTTGGTAAGCTGATGCAGTGGTACTTTTTTTTCGGTTTCTTACTTCTCGAAAAGCAATACATTGCTTCCTAGCTGCGGCCAGGAAGACGAACAACAAAAATGAATTCAAATGAGCTGTATCAAATGCGTTGTGCATGGACGAATTCGTGAACGATTTTTTATACGTGGGATAATAATAAAAGTGGTAATCGCTTTATTCAAATCACGAGGACCAAAACGTTCAGCATATTTCTATAGACTGCCATTTCTCGTTTTTTGAACGGTATTGCCTTTTCAGTGCCCTTAAATGGAGTGGGGTGATTGCTGTGGACACACAAAGGTGATGTCATTTTGGAGTTGTGTTTGACCTTAACCACACACCCTATCAAGCCAAGCGCGATTTCTATCTTTTGCGGGCGTACTAGTGCGGCAAGCATACAACTGGATCTCACAGTACGTGCACAATCGTACCGAAATGTCAGCAAATATTTCTGGGGGTCTGGAGGAACTCCTTGTCGCGGTAGGTCGATAGAAAGAGGCTTGCGATCGAATGGGACGCATTTCGAAGAGAAGGACACGATCTACCGAATTGGATTATGAAACAGCACAAGCTGAGATATCTACGGAAAAGGGGAGGGGGACAAGTAAATAAAGCCGGAAGAGCCGATGTAATGGCTCTTGACACTTCTTGATTGCTATTAGATTCTTTTTGTTGAAGTGAATTTCCATAAGAATATTCGTAAATAAATCAATCATCGGCCACCGTTGTTGGACGCAATCCGTTCATAATGATTTAGCAGTCATACAAAATTTCTTATATTATTTGGTACAAAGTTTTCTGTTTCACTATCTAGGATTGTGATTGATATATTCTGGCGACACATATTTACCACCACAACTAAGCGATCGACCTTATATACTACCACTACCACTACCACTACTACTACTACTACTACTACTACTACTACTACTACTACTACTACTACTACTACTACTACCTACTACCTACTACGACTACTACTACTACCTACTACTACTACGTACTACTACTACTACTACTACTACTACTACTACCACTACCACTACTACTACTACTACTACTACTACTACTACTACTACCTACTACCTACTACGACTACTACTACTACTACTACCTACTACCTACTACGACTGCTACTACTACTACTACTACTACTACTACTACTACTACTACAACAATAACTATTACTACTAGTCCTACTACTACGACTTTGACTACTAATACTTGGTTTAGAATCACAATATCCTCATTCTTTCTAGCGCCAAGTGGTGAAATTATTCAGCTTTCCCAAGAGACTTATTCGGTAAGCAAACATTTCCCGTAAATAACAGTTCTCCGTTTTCGCATTGAGAGAGAGATAATTCGCACAGGACGACTAAAATAACCATATAAAGGATTTGCCGATGTTTCAAATAAAAACAGGTCCACTAGAAACATGGGTGGGTTTAGGAAAAAAAATTAGCGGTTACACTACTCTTTACCGAAGCGAAAGAAAACTGTTCGCGGGAATAATTCACATTGTTAGTACAAATAGGAGCAATGCAGGATTGTCTGCGGATTGGAAGATACAGGAGCCACGATTGAGAACTTCAAGTTGAATGTGGCGGCTTAGGTGACAGGAAATATGGCTTATTGTCAACCGGTTGTTAGTAAACGGAAACACATTTCTGCATAAGTGTGACCGTGGGAGGTTGATGGATGCATCACCTGTATTCTTGCAGCAGCGAACCATATTCTGATGGAAGCATTCTAAATGCTCTGGCAGAAACATGTAATTCGCACTGATATCCCGCGGAACTGTCTCCCACAAGCATGACCTCTCTTTCTCCCTCTGCTCCGTGCCCTGTAGGCAAAGGCCGACGAGGCACCCACGTGGGTTTGGAGGCCCGCGGGAAGAATGTTCGGGAACCAGTTTGGAGCCTGCGCGTATTGAAACAACCATGTTTATTTTTAATAATATAACTTAATAATCCTTAATGCCTTGTGTTCTGGTAAGCTGGCAGCGTGGATTCAAAACCTTTGCTAAAGTAATGTCGATAAGATCAAGTGGTTTACGATATCTTTGGAAATGTAGGCTATCCGGATAAAATTCGGGTATTTCAACACATTGGTTCGAGCAAACTTTGTGTACAACGTCAATAACAATCCAAATTAATGCATTGACCGCCTGCTAACCCTCATCTCCAGCACAGCCAAGAGAGAAATATTTAAAACACATTTCTGACCATATTTATCGTCGAATCATCAGTCCTTGATTACCACAAGCGGACGAAATAAATCCCTGTCTCAAATGCACTTTACTTTATGTAGACTGGTGAAGACGCTGGAATTAACCGCAGATATGCGTATCCAGCTGCAAAAAAACGATGAGCAGAGTAATTGGTAACGGAAACGTTAATTGGTCCCACGACAAGGTGACGCAGATGGAGGGAGCGACGTCCAAGAACAACGCGTTCACGGCTCGGGTCTATATGACACCCCGACACCTCAAGGTCACATGACAGACTCTAATAAATTAATTAACAACGTGGGTCAAATGAATCCACGAAACGGGGATTGTGGAAGTGATGATCTGCTAAATAAATGCATTCAAGTTTCGGAATGATTTGCGTTTATCTTAGTGTACTTTAAGTAAATGAAGCACGGAGGACTAAAACGTTCAGCATTAAAATTTATAACAATCAAACATGATAAAACCAGTTGTGTTTATACATAGAAGATGCAGCATGAAATAAAGGAATAAACGAAATAAGTACGAGTTAAATTTCGAAGAATCGAAAATTTGGAAAACGCGTAATTACGTCTCATTCATAACGTACGCCAATGTGAATGGCTAACGGGATTAACTGAGCCACATCAAAGCGTGGTCGAGTTCAGCCAGCATAATCACAATAGTCTGTTATCACAATAGATAAAGTTAAAAATTCGCATCCTTTAGTGAAAAACGAAGTGTTTTTTGCGGAAATAGCATGTTTCTAATAAAACTTTCCGGCTATAACGCAATATAATTTACTGTTCCAACTGTACAAGAGTCCGTCAAGTGCCTCGAGTTGGTTAACCGATACATGAACCGTGGACTTCGTGGTTATTTAAGTGTTCCCGTACTGTTGATTTCGACTCCAGCGAAGCTGTAATTAGATATTTCATACCAAACATTTCGGGTCTTTTTTGATGGATAATGAACGCTTTAGACCAGTGTTTCTCTAACTTTTTCACTCGCGACACACCTGGGATATCTGAAAAGTTTCGCGACACACCTTAAGTACAACAAAAATTTGGTAAACATTTATTTTCAACGTGTATATTTATAATGCGATGGGTGGGCTTGCTTTCGAGAGCAAATAAGGTTTAAACGGGGCTCTAATGTTGACAAACAAACACGCATTTCGTCGTCAAGTCGAAGGAGTCGCGCTCTCTTTTTTGATTTGATTTCAGTCAAAGCTGAAAATCCGAATTCACAAAACCATGAAGACGCGAACGGCAAAATGATTTTGACTGCTTTCAAACAGAGAGCTGGAAACAACTGCTTCAAGGAGAGCCAAAATTCGTCCAAACTTTTCGTGTCTAAAGTTTAGACCAGTGGTCCGCAAACTGTGTGTCGCGACACACTGGTGTGTCGCGAGAGGTGCCCAGGTGTGTCGCGAGAGTTTTGAAAAATATTCAAAAAATCTAAGGTTTTCGAACTCCGACATTTCTTTTCTGAATTATAATTCAGTTTGTATTTAAATTCAAATAGATATACATTCATATTTGAATCTTATTTTAATCATTCTGTTCGACAAACTGAATTCTCTCAACTTGAGCCTCCAAGGACCATCAGAAAACATTATCTCATCGACATGCAAACTGAAATCGTTTGATGAAAAACTGACGCTATGGAAAAGCAAAGTTTCGAAGGGTATTTTTGAATGCTTCCCTTCCGTAAACGAATCCCAGTTAAAGAACACAGTCGCTGATGACATCATTTCCACACTGATAAGCCTTCAATTAGCAATTCACCATTATTTTCCATCACTTAATATCGATGAATATGACTGGGTGATCAACCCGTTTGGAAGCAACGAGACATCAAATCTTTCGTGTCAAGAGGAAGAAGAGCTGATCGAGTTGAGAAATGACAAATTCCATCGACTGGGATTCGCCGAAAAAAGTTTGGACGAATTTTGGCTCTCCTTGAAGCAGTTGTTTCCAGCTCTCAGTTTGAAAGCAGTCAAAATCCTTTTGCCGTTCGCGTCTTCATGGTGTTGTGAATTTGGATTTTCGGCTTTGACTGAAATCAAATCAAAAAAGAGAGCGCGACTCCTTCGAATAGACGACCAAATGCGTGTTTGTTTGTCAACATTAGAGCCCCGTTTGAATCTTATTTGCTCTCGAAAGCAAGCCCACCCATCGCATTAGAAATAAACACGTTGAAAAAAATTTTAAACAAAATTTTTTTTGACTTAAGGTGTGTCGCGTAACTTTTCAGATATCCCAAGTGTGTCGCGAGTTAAAAAGTTTGCGGAACACTGGTTTAGACGAATCTACACGATTGAGCTCGTGTATCGTGCAATGGCTGGCCACTCAATTTGACATGTTGGGATGGGATTGATTGGCAAGTCTTATTGGCTATGTACTCACCAATAATGGCGCAAGGCCAAGTGTAGGCATATCGAGTCACAAAGTTATTTATTTATTGATTGTCGTTACTGAGTGCATCTCAGATAAATTATCAGCTAAGCTGTAATCGTTTCACGCAAATATTCATTAAAAACTACATAATATTGACATTTTGCAACACGGCAGCCAGCTAGCCAATAGAAGCCTTCTCAAGCCCAATTCAAACAGACATAGGTGTTTGCGGAAACTCAGATATTTGTTCCGAAGGGAGCGGTTCACGGCGACGTTCACAGACAAATCCGACACTATTGTTTCGGATTTAAGGATTTCGGAAGAAATTCGAGTAAAGGATGAAATTCGCTATATCCGGATCTTGGTTAGTTTGGGATTGCCAGCTTGATTTGTACAACAGGCAAACGGAGGATCCACGAAGGCGCATCGTGTTATCTTGGCCATCAAATTCCCCTTCATCGGTGAGAAGCTGAGAGATGATCCCGTGTTGGCAGAAGGTGCTGTATAGATTTGGCCGAGGCTTCCTTTAGAGTTAGTTACCATCCTTTGCTACATATCGTTTAGTAACCATACTCAGTAATAAACCAAAGAGCAGCGCGCGTATTCTTCTAAAGTACCGGACAATGGATTTAACAAGGCTCCTGGGTATTTGAGGACTATCGAGGCTGTTCTTTCATTTTTATCAAATACATTTCGGTTCGTTGTGAATGTTAATGAGCAGTTATGTCGAAGTAACCATCTTGTGCGAGGATACAGTTCCTGGGTTATGTTCCATCGTCACAAAATGAAGCAACCTTATCCCGAGTTCGATGTGTCGCCATGGTTGCTGGAGTATAAAGATGGTGAAAGGTTTGTAGAAAAATAATATATTAATGTTTCTCGATTCACTTTTAACCTTATTTTCTGTTTATATACCTGATGAGGCTGAAAGGTTTGTGTGAACAAGAAAACGTGCGAATCGACGTATTTTCTTGCGTGTAAGAAATATATCTATGGTGGAACAAGATTGAGTAAGTAATGTAATTGCTTATTGGTTGTCCAATGGAGACGCATGACTGTAATAGTTATTTAATACATGGAACTTCGTTTCTGAATGCATATCTCCAGATTTTGAGACGCACCAGTTCTTGTGTTTCAACACCATAAGAAATCGAAATAGCTACATCTGAACTCTAAACGTTTCACACACACGCTTCCATTCGATTGAATCGAATTACTTAGGGTGTTTAGCTAAACGGCCTTCACCGAGCCAATAGTAGCCTTTTCATACACAACTCATGAACGCATACCCATGGGTATGCCTGAACAAGCAGAAACTACACAATCTGTTAGGAATGGCGTTGTCACCGCAGATATTCGAAGACAAACACGACACTCTTTTGTCGGATTTACGGGTTTCGGAAGAAATTCGAGCGAAAGGTGAAATTCCGGATATCCGGATCTTGGTTAGTTTGGGATTACTAGTTTGATTTGTACAACAGGCAACAGGAGGATCCACGAAGGCGCATCGTGTTATCTTGGCCACCAAATTCCCCTTCATTCGAAAGAAGCTGCTAGATGATCCCGCATTGGCAGAAGGTGCTGTATGGATTTGGCCGAGGCTTCCTTTAGAGTTTGCGCGTTCCTTGATGTAAATTATTTGTTTCTAGAGCTGTCAAAACTCTTGTGATTTATGCGTACACCGGTAAATTCAAAATATCCAAGGAAAACGTTTTCCAAACTTTATTGACGGCGAAAGCACTTAAGGTGAACGCGATTGAGAACAAGTGTATTGCAATTCTCAAAGGAAGGTACGTTTAAAGGTGCCTCTTGGATTGTAACAGTAAATGGTTCATTAGTAGAATGTGGTGTTCAAATTTTAACCAATTATTCAATTTCTGTAGACTAATTTGATTCAAATTGTCATGCGACGCCACAAAGCCTTTTTTAGTATAATCATCCCTGTAAGACACAGATCAACCACAAGTTATGTGTGCGTGCATGCATATATCTTACGGATTTGTAACGAATCCAATGATGTATATGATGGAGATGAATTGTATTCAACTTGACACGAATATTCAAACTTGGATTGTACTGGTCAAATTGGTCTTTAATTTAAACCATATTAATATATAATTATGTACGAAATGTAAAATGTGTAAAAATACATGCAATTAATCGTATTATATAAATAAACATTTTAGCTGAACCTTTCCGCGCTTTACATTGGCTCAGATGGCCGCTTCATCTGCTTATATTGACAGATTTTTGTTTGCGGAAACCGAATTCCAGACACACTTAAACAAACTCAAACCATGCGGGAAAGTGAATACGTTTATTTAGAAGCTTCAGTTCCCCACTTCCAAAATCCATCAAAATAAAGCACTCCAATTACTCCTGACGCATCTTAGAAGATCATTTTACAACCAACGAAACAGCAGAAACAATAGTTGGATTTGGCGGTACACTCAAATTCATTAGCCTTCATTGGTGGTGATGTCTAAACGAAATCCCCCAATCATAATGGAGCACCTCGATTTCGGCTGTAAAATCTGTGTTCATGGTTGTTTTTTCCATGCATATGGGCTCCCATGGCAACGCGTCTGTGGTCGCCGTCTCCCAGGGCAACCAACATTCCCTCGGATTGCACAATATTGGGGCGGTCACCTCCACGCGTGTAAGTGTGGCCGTACGTGTGCGCAATAGCAATTGTCGAAAGGCCATTGGATAAAGCTTTGGACCCCACCGACACGTCTCAAGTCGAATGCGACGTTGTTTCAAGGCAATCGGTCAGAAACCCTTGCGGATCTGAATATTTTTATATACAAAGATATAATATACGAATTATTTTGACTGCTTATTCCAGGTCTTGACAACACAGGCCTCAACACCATAAATCACACATTGCATTTCAGCTTGAACGATTTAAATATCGAAGAAGTGTTTTTCTTCGCAACTTTCAACGACATCACACAACTTGAAATGGCCTGCAAGGACTACGTAGCGGAGAGATTCGATCAAGCCGTAAACTCTCGACTAATAGGGCACATGCACTCGGGTCATCTTAAATCCCTTCTTGACCGCCATGACCTTGTCGTCGAGAGTGAATATCGCGTCTTTGAGGTCATCATGGGCTGGGTGAGAGCGGGTTCTGAAATTCAGGCAAGATACGCCTACTTGGATGGGTTATTGTCAAGGTTGCGATGGTCTCCTGGGCTAATTTTGTATATTGAAAATTATTTCGAGGAGGAAAGGGAAATCCAAATCGATGCTAGTTTAAAGTAAGTCTATTTGCATACTTTTATAGAATATAAGTACAGAGGTGGATATACCAAAATTGAACCGAATTTCATTGACCAATGTTTATCAATAAGTCTATATTGTAAATGATGGGTGTCGTTATCATAATTTTAATTTCATCATAGCATTAATAAATGATTGGCTGCAATATTCTGAACTCCGTGGCGCGGTCCAGTCATCAATCAGTATGTCGAGGTGTAACAGCACAAGCGGTGTTCCCTTTCACATTGCATACACCACAACACACTCAAGTAATCCAATCGTGCTAAACAGTGAATTTGGATTCCCAAGAAGAACGACATCAATCAACACAACAGCTCGGTTTAAAATGCGTCTACTAAAACATTCAAATAATTTATTCTCTATGTGTATTTAAAATAAACATTTTTTTAAATACCTTAAAGGAGGAAAACTCTCGATTATATTTCTGTATTTTAGAAATTACCTCGGCAAACTCAAGCAGAAATTTGGTCTTACGACAAATAATGACAGGATTTTTAGTAACTTGCCTATATGCATGACACCACGCACAAATGAACGCTCGATTATTGGAGTTGGTTTGGAATTATCAAACGCAGGGGGGCAGGAAATGAATATTTCCACTTACGACGTATCCTCGCGATCACCGATTTTCCTTCAGAAAACAGCAACCCAAATGCACGCTGCCCTTGTTGTTTGGAATGGTGAGTCGTACATCCGGTTTTACAAAATCATGTTTTATATTTGATTCCTTATGACGAATTATCCCTTCCCTGTAGATCAGCTGTTCATAATTGGTGGAATGCGTGACAGAAAAGCCACCGGAACCATCCAACAGTTCAACATACAACAGCGCGAAATCATGGAGCCACTTTCATTAAAACTGAAACGAGCGAAAGCCTGTGCAGTGGCTGTCAACAATTGCATCTATGTGTTTGGTGGCATAGGATCTCAAGGCAAAATCCTGTGTTCATGGGAAAAAATAAAATTGGACGGGGAAAGGTAGGTCCGGCATTTGTGAATATCCTATGCACTTTCGAAGCATGCATTGGCAACTCGAATAACCCGAATGGAAAACAAGCACTGTATTGCTACGCTCGATGCACCACGTCTCGCGGCTTCACATAACCAATCTCGACGGTGCTGCAAAAGCATTTGGCGATATCACGCGCACCCATTCGTGCGTGAAAAGAGCGGACAGTGTTATACACGATTCTCCGTTCCCATTGGCCGAGACTCGAAGGCGAATCGAAAGATTTTAAACGTCCTACAGATTAGAGCGGCACAAATATGTCCCTGTTTTTTTGTTTTATTTCAGATCAGTGCTTTTACCCGGCAACCTGAATGTCCCCCGATTTGCTGCCGCCGCTGTCCATCACGAAAAACTCGGTTTTGTCGTGCTTGGTGGTTGTACCTCGAAAGGCAGGAATCATGAACAGGAATTGGAAACTGCTGAGGTATATCACAATGGTGAATGGAAATGGATGCCATCCATGATGAAACCTCGTGGGTTCCTCTCTGTATGTGTAGTAAATGATCGGATATTCGTTGTCGGGGGTTCTCAACCGTCAAAGCACGATGTGAAATTTCCCAGCGAGATGTACACCTTCGAACACGGAAACCCTTGGAAGGGTCATTGGGTGAACATTGAGAGGTCCATTGGAACACGGTCTTACCTGTCCATCGTTTCAAAATACTATGGCTTTGGTAAGCTGATTCCGTGGTCCTTTGCATCTTTGTTTCGTGAATTCTCGTCGAGCAACGAATGACTTGGTTGCAGTTACTACTTCGACAGACGAAACCCCCCGCCTTACATCGCCATTGGGCAGGTAGACAAACCATTGTAGGCCCACGATGAAGACGCGTGTGTTCAGGCGCTATGCCATTTATATAGTCCCAGGTGTGAATGAACAGTAATGCGCGTGGGCCAATAAGGAGAGAGCAGGGGCTTGTTTTCAGCTTATTGCCTGGACAAATAAGAAGTATATAAGAATTTGTAGAATGACACAGACCGACCGGAGGAGAGTTGGGAAAGCAGCCACTAAACATGCATGCTGTTTAAAGTACTGGGTGGTAGTGTTGGCCGAAATCTGATACCCCAACTGGCAGCTGAAGATCCAAATTAGCTCCATGCGGCATCACCGACATCACCCTGGTCAACCGATTGACAGGCGGGCGGAACCCGGTGAGAAAAGCCGCAATGTTTATCTTTCTGCGAAGACGCTACGGCAAACACTTCCATAAAAAGCTTCCCATTGCGTGGTGGGACGTCCGAAAACCTCTTGCTACGGAAAATCACCTCCGCCTGAACCATACGTGAGAGGCTGAGCTGGATTCATGGATGTCATGTGACGGCGCAAAACAGAGGTTAATTAGCGCTGTCGCTGGCCGCCGTAAAACTTAGCCAAATTACTACAGCCAACTGTGTTGTAGACTGTACACCGACGCCTTATTTATTCGCTGATAATAATAATAATAATAATCATCTTTACGCTTTATTAAGGTCACAAAGACCAGAACTTTCAGCATTTTAATCTTTAACAGGAATGGAGGAAATAACAACGAGGTAATGGCGGCCATAGAAGGCCTTGTCTATAACGCGCGCGAGACAGTTTCCGCCACCCGGCCTCCAGGTTGCTAGATTACAAGCGCACGCCACTACGCTCGGCGAGAGTTGGTTTATGCGCCAGTCCGCTTTCAGGATTCCTCGCGGTTATCAGACACCAGTGGTCGAATACTTCCAGTTTGGGCGCGTAATTGCCAGGTTTTGAAATCGCGGATAAAGGAAAGCAATCCTGGCGCTTGATTATTCGGCAGCATTGGCGAACCCAGATATTTTAAGGATCGGACATGCTCGCACCAGTCCGCTTTCAGGATTAGCCGGAGAAAACCGAGATCGAATACTTCCAATCGACTGGTGTCATCGACACGCAGTGGCCATGTTTCACAGCCGTAGGTTTTGATTGGTCGGATAGCGGTGCGATGGATACGAATCCTGGTCCGAAGAATTATCTCCGATCGGCCCCAAAGGCTAGTAAGCATCTGCTGGAACGCGTTCCTGGAGCTGTCGACTCGTAGTAGCCTTGATTCGCCGCCGGAAACACTGCATTCTTCAGCTATCAGTAAGGATGCAGTGATGCAAGTGTGAAACACTTTCCCAACTTCAAACAGCTAAGACGGTCCGAAATTCACTGCAACCCACAAATCCTATCAAATTTCTTTAACGCAAAAACAAAAGCTCAAGCAACGCATTTCTTCGGGGAAAGATGGCATCCAACCCTAAGTTTCCACGTCATGTTTGCCGATGGTCATCGACACTATCTATGCACTGATCAGCCGAATCTGGGAAATCGAGGCATTTCCAAGCCATTGCCTACTTCTATCCGGCTCTAACGCCTCAATAAGGGCGATAAGACCGTATGCAGCAACTATCGAGGTCTCGGTCTTACCGACATAATCGCTGAGAGAGGCACGCAGTCGACAAAACCAAGGAGACCTTTAAACTGTCCGCGTATGCATCTACCTCATGTTCATCGTAGATACTAATCGCAGCAGACAACGGCGACCTGTCTGATCGACCTCCGTGCGGCATCCGATGTGGTCAGCTGAGAGTGACTGCTGTCAGTCAGAGAGTCAGAAGTCGGCGGTACACTGGAAAAACAACCGCGAAATATAGGCAGACTCCCCCCTTGACGCTATTTTCCGTACCTGGTTAAATAAGGGATCTTAAGAGTTCTGATGTTCAACACCTATTTTGAATGATAAATCATCATCTGTTCATTGATATATATAGGAGAAGGTCTTTAATTTATAAATAATAAGATACGTATTGCAAATGTCCCAGCCGCCTGCACGCTTACAGATGTGGATTTGTTTGGTGAAATCTTCCACGAAATTTTGGCATAATTGGGACTCCATGGCACCACCACAACAGCAATCGAAATTATAAGAAGTACTACTACTACATCTACTACTAGTACAACTACTACTTGCCTTCACGTCTTTCACTCTTCCTTCGTTATAGCACCACATGGTGAAATTATTCAGTTTTTTCAAAAGACGAATTCGGTAAGTAAACATTTCAAAAAATGATCTCCGTTCTTTATTTATTCAATAAGCGAGAGACAATTCGCACAGGACGGCTCAAACTGCTAAAATAACCGATTGGAATGTTTTTCGATTTGGTATACAAATAACACTTCCACAGGAAACATCAAGGCGGGAAAGATCAAGAACACCACAAAGGGGAATATTCCACAGGGGAGAACGAATGTCCGCGACAGAAGGGGGAAATTCTACCGGGCTGTGAGTTGTAGATGTTGAGTCCATCAGGGATATGTGAGACGGTGCATTGGTTGGGCAGTCAGAAACGCGCGTGGTTCAAGGGATCGGCGGCGAATTCCGATATGCAGCCATCAGAGTATCAAAGTCAAGGAAGCGCCAAGTTGAGTGGGAAGCGCGCGTCGTTCAAAACCCTACGTAGCTATTCGTGTTATCGATTGCTTTAGCAAATTCGTATTCTGCGAGAACCGAGAATTCGAGCGTTGCAACTCAATTCCTTAAATTGTACTGTTCGTGAGATACAGGGTCGGGTGCGAAGTTATTAGGGCCTGTGACCACGTCAGTGACTTAAGTTATGATTGACTTACACTCGCGGGAAAGCATCAACAATGCGGTGGTCGGGCTTTACAGGGGGGCACAACATGCATAAGCCGAAGAGTGTGGCAAACGAATGTTTGTACCACAACCACAACGACGACATCCCTCCCTCACTCACTCATGCTTCTCTTTTCTTTGTAGGGAGCTGTCGGTAAGGCGTCCTCGTGGGTATGGAGGCCTGTAGGGAGGATGTTCGCGCAGCACTTTGGAGCCTGCACGTATTGAAGAACGTTTAATCAATAGAAACATAAATAGTTTGATCGCTAATGACGACGATGAGTTTTGTTTCCAAGTTTGTATATTTTTTACCTTCTGCGTTCATTTGATTTCTTTTCAAACATAAATAAATTAAAACTGATGAGAATTAGTTGATATGTTTACCCTTAAGCTGGCGGACATATGGGTTTGCGATCTCTTTGGGTGTCGGAAATGAACGGCCCATCGAGCACGATTGCGTCGTCTGGATCGTCCGAGAAGCGCAGTGACGCATGTGTGACTGGTTTCGCTTGCTTTCCTGCGTTTTTTGTAATTCCGACAGAAAGAGGTATTCTGACTTTGCGAGAATGGCCCGCCGAATCGATGGAGGGTTTTTTAAGGACAGGGATTTATGAAGCGTTCGTTGAGTTTAATCTGACCGGCGATCGCCTCAGTTGGTATCAACGATGTGGTGTCTTGTGGTGTGCGGTCTTGAAGTCGTGAAAAAGAAGAGGCGATTGAAGGGAGCTGCACAAGCGATAGTCACTGGGGTGGGACAATGAACCAGGCAGCGTTGGGCTCTCTGTTCAAGATTAATTCTCCTCTAATTGAATAAAGCCGATCTGGTGCATAGAATAGGAAGCCTATCGGTTCACTTAAAAAGTGGATTTTCGCATTATTGAAAAAACAACGTTATCACAAATCTGTCTAATAAACTGCTAACCCGTCAAACATTTAGTTGAGGATCGGACGCTTTTTTATAAAGAAGCGTACCGAAGTGGGTGGTTGCTATGTTGCCATGCTCTGTTGCTATGGCTGTTAAATGATACGCTTATTCTTTCGACGACGCAGACGGCCTGGCTGGCAGAGACGAGTCTTCGTTCGAATCGTTGGCTGGAATATTTGTAGAATTTATTAATTTTGTGCGTCAATACAAACATCCAGGTGATGAAATTAACCGTTTAGTGTCTCTAAACGCAATCGCACACAAAACCAGCGCAAACTAAACTCTAAACGTTTAACGCATATCGATTAAACTCGAAATGTTAATGACGTGTGCCAACAAGACTGCCAGCCAATGCTGGCAGTCTCACACAACACACTGCAACGCACACCACTGGGTATTCCTGAGCATTCAGAAAATCGTCTTTTGTTCAGAATGGATTGCACATACAAAGACGATCCCGACACTCTTGTATCGGCTTGGCGAGTTTTTGAAGAGATTCGATGTAAAGATGAAATTAGCGATATTATGATAGTGGTGCGTTATATATTGCTAATCTGAACCGCGTTTTATTTGAAAAACAGGCGAATGGAGGATGCACGAAAGCTCATCTTAATGTATTGGCCGCGAGATTTCCTTTCATTCGACAGAAGCTGCTGGAATATCCTGCGTTGGCTCAATTCTCCGTTTGGAATTGGTCGAATCTTCCTTACGAGTTTGAATTCTCCTTAGCTTACTTGCTTGATATTGTAGGGCTGTCAAGGCTCTCGTAATCTACGCCTACACTGGCGAATGCAAAATTTCCAATACAAACGTGTTCCAAATGTTATTGACGGCGAAAGTACTTGACGTGACCAAGATTACCGAAAAATGTATTAATATTCTCACAGACCGGTGCGTTGATGGCTACATATTCAACGGTTTCAATAATTCATGTCAAAGTAGAATTCCGTGCTCAATGTTTTAACATTAATCCAATTTGCTTTTTATTCCGGAGAATTGAACGACGGTGGAATTTATCCACAAAAAACAGTGTTTGAAACACAATCTCTCTTATGTCTTCGTCGTGTGTTTCAGGTTGAACGACTATAACCTCGAGGAAGTTTTTCTATTTGCCAGTTTCAACGACATCATACAACTCGAGACCGCATGCAAGAACTACGTGGCGCGCAAATTCGATCAAGCCGTCGACTCTCGACTAATAGGGAACATGAACTCGAGCCAAATAAAATCCATTCTCGAACGCCATGACCTTGAGGTCGAGAGTGAATATCGCGCCTTTGAGGTCATCATGGGTTGGGTGAGAGCGGGTTCTGAAATTCAACAAAGATACATCTACTTGGATGGGTTATTGTCAAGGTTGCGATGGTCTCCTGGGCTAATTTTGTATATTGAAAATTATTTCGAGGAGGAAAGGGAAATCCAAATCGATAATAATTTAAAGTAAGTCTAATTGCGATCCCATTGAGTTAACAGTCACTTTTGATTGTACTTTTAATCAGTTGAATTTATCTTTACATTTTTGCATTTTAGAATTTACCTCGAGAAAGTCAATCAGCTTTTGACTGATTGTGCAAATCGGAACATTTATTGTGACTTGCCCATATGCATGAAACCACGAAAGTGTGGGGTTCCGAATGTTTGCGTTGGTATGGAGGAATCAAATAAGGGGCCCCAGCACATGGATATTGACAGTGAAAGAAGGATTATGGAATACAAGTCTTTCATGAAAAAAACGGCCATCAAAATGTTCGCTCCAATTATTTTCCAAAAAGGTATGTCGTGCTTCCGGTTGAAAGCATCGTCATAAAAAGACTAAAATATTGGAAAATTTAATAATTACCTAATCTGTATTGTATATACATGGTATGATGAATATTAGTACCTAAAATGAACCATAAAATGTTAAAGTAAATCGATTGGCTTTTTTTATTCATCAATGAAAGCCAAATCTCCTGGAATGAAATAGTCGGGTAATTTAATCAAGCCGGTTTCACATAACTATTTATCATTCTCAAGGACCTATAGAATAAACCGTTTGTTACCATCTCTGAAGCATTTTCCGTTGATTGGATAAGTCTGAGAGAGTGGTGTAATTCCAAAACAAAGAAAAGCGGATAGTTCGCATTTGGTTGCGTATGACGAATTATCTGTTCATTATAGATAGTCTTTTCATCATTGGTGGAATTCGTGACGGGAAAGCCACTGGAACCATCCAACAGTTCAACATCCAGCAGCGCCAATTGATTGATTCCATCCCATTAGAACGGGCTCGCGTGGAAGCCTGTGCGGTGGGTGTAGGCAATTGGCTCTACGTGTTTGGTGGCATAGGATCTGAAGGCGACATCATGCGTTCATGCGAGGAAATAAAATTGGGTGGGCCAAAGTAAGTCCGGCAGCAGTCATTCGGCCATTAGGGGGGGGCGAATTTTAAGCTCGAAGATGTCGAGGAAGAAGGGTTGTTTTAGATCAACTGTGTTCTTGGAAGCATCAGATCGAATATGCTCAACCTAACTGCTGATGAAATAGTCACTCAGACTAAATTCGTCAATAAATTATTCACGCTCAGGTTAACCGGCTCAAATTAACTTCCGCGAGTGTCTAATTTCAGGTCAGTCACCCAAATGCCCGAAATGATGACTCCCCGGTACGCCGGTGCCGCCGTCTGCATCGAAAACAAAGGTTTTGTCGTACTTGGCGGCTGTAATCAAAGTACATCGAAGACGGCAGCTATCGAGGTACTAGACACCGTTGAGTGGTTGGGCCATGGAGAATGGACCTCGATGCCATCCATGCTGAAACCCCGCGGATTCCACTCTGCTTTCGTAGAAAACGACAGGATATTTATCGTCGGAGGTTCTGTACAATCAGATTGTGATGCGTCCATTGATTGCGAGATGTACACCTTTGAACAAGAGCAGCTTTTCGGAGGGTTCGTGGAATAATATTAAGAAGGCTAATGGAACAGGCCCTCGCATCAGTCAAAATTACCAAGAATTTGGTAAGCTGATTCCGTGGTACTTTACATTCTGGGTTTGTTAATTCACGTATTTGAAAACCGCACAACTGCTGTATTGGATGGCCAAAGCGAAAACACGACGCTAAAATTCCCTACTTATCGAGGACGATGAGCCAATGAAAAGCCATACGCGGATCAATGAGATGTGAGCATCGGCGTGTAGATCGCTAGAGCTACGGAGCAATGAAGGAACGAGGGCGCGACACATTAGAATAACACGGCCCAACACGAGAGGAGTTTCGATGGATATAAAATATAATCCATAATGCGAAATCATATTGCAGAATTACAAGCAAAACGTAAACATGGTGATTAACCACGGCGCCAGTCTCACGCGCAGAATCACTTTCCACTGTGTGTGTCCTTGATCGAAATGTCCAAACCCCTTCTTCAAAACACCATTTTCATGCCTTCTTATCCTCCTTCATTCTAGCGCCATGTGGTGAAATAATTGAGTTTTTTCAAGAGACGAATTCGGTAAGAAAATCTTTCGTTATGCTTTTACTCAGTTAGACCAATGAACGCTTTCTGAAGACAATTGGCCCAGGCCGACTGTAACTATCAAAAGAGTCATATAGAATAGGCGGCTATCGGCCCAAACATTACAGGTTCCGATAATCTATCCTGGCCGGCCAAAACGGAACTCTTAGGATTCACCAAAATATTTGAGACAGCGATTCGTTGGGTGGGTAATAAAGGAAGCATTGTGGGATTTTCTGCGGATAGGAAGATGGAGGATCACGGAATAGGTTGCGAATGATATAAGTCATGGCGTCCTGGGAATACGTGCACATTTTAAAACAAGACGTCTGTTCCAGGGCCGAAACAACCCATGAAAAAGTACATTATGACGTTTTACTTCATCTTTGGTCGGTTTAATAATAAGGGATCATACCTGATCTGTCCGAAAACTAATTGTTTTTGAATGGGCGGTGATGCTACACGACGGGTGAGGGAAACTCGGCGAGCAGTCGTAAACAATCGAAGATAGTTATTGATGTTGTCCATTTTCTTAGCCAAGACATCTTTAGCAAAAATCGAGATGACGGCAATAGAAGGCCGGTTCGTACCAAGTCGGTTATCGTTGCAAATATCGATGATGTTATAAGGCTGTACTGCGTTGTGCAAGGCCCAAAGATCCAATGGCGGCCCACTTTAAGTCTCCGCAAATGTTATGAAATTGTCTTCCATGGTTGTTTAAATTGATGGTATATGGAATCATAGAACACGTAGATTTGAGAAGTAAAAGTAATTAAATCTGCCATTAGAGAAAAGACCGTTGATGAAATTGAACTTCATTCTACTTAGTTGTGCTGGCAGCATACTGCAGCAAACACTATCTTGACGGACGAACTCTACATTTTTCTGGCATTGCCTGCGGAAACGTCTCTAGCAGGCGGAAACCATCGTATGCATGACCACCTTCACTCGCTCTGCTCTTTGCCTTGTAGGAAGCGGCTGCCGAGGAAGCCCCCTGGGTTTGGATGCCCGTGGGGCAAATGTGGGCGAAGTGATTCGAAGCTGGCGTGTGTTGAAATATAGTTGTTTCAATCTCAAATAAAGAATTAATAAAGCATCGATATTATAATAATCCTTAAAATAGACACGGAGGTTTACTTATAAGTTTTGTTGCAGCCCTGTAATAATAATGAAACGACTTTTTAAAGAGCTAACGACTCTTGAACCAAATAAACTTTGAAAGACGTTTGCGTAAGTGGCCTTTTTCTCAAATGAAGCGGCTCCTCTAAGGGACATCATATTCGGGTGTCGAAATATAATACCAAAAATCCTCTTAATTGCCGTTCCGAAAGCAGACTATATAACTACGCACAAACCAATATAGCCGGACCTCGTAGTCGCGAGAGTGAATAGGCTTTGCTATTTCTATTGTACGATGCGTTAATTTATGCTATTTAGTGGGCCAATGAAAAGCGAGCATTGAAGTGTAGGAAAATATCTCTCTTCACGAGGGAAAGACCACGCATCTATTGGCTAATTCACCAGTTAAGCAACAGTAGTTGAAATATCGGAAAAATAAATTGCATGAGTGCTGTAGTTGGCCTGTAATAAGCGTGTTATCTACAATGATGTTTTGCAGGCGGACACGTTTACAAACCTGAAATTCCTCGCGTACTTTTATTTGTAGAGAGAGACTGATTTTCTTGACAAACCTGCAGTGACCTCAAACGCCCCTTTTTGTTTTAACAGACACGAACCGATTTCTGACCCACGAACGCACCGAGCGCCGACTTAACGTTGTGCCTTTGTATTATTAAATCAAGAAAACTATCTTGATTATACTTTGGTTATGCGTTCTCTATTCATTACACTTTTGAGACGCGTATGTCATCAAAACGGTTTAGTGGGTTAAGTTATCGTCGAACTGCGAATCACAACATTGGCGAGCATATTTGTTTCGGATTTTCTTCTGATGAGCGCCCCTCATTGAGTAATCTCCCGACGTATTATGCTGTCTCTATTAAAATTCCACCTCCGTGGAAGAGCAATATAGAGGCATGGCTTTCGGTCGTGGAATCCCAGTTTGCGGCGAAAGGAATTTTCGCCGAGAAAACGAAGTTTCATCACGTCGTGGCGTCACTGACGGAGGATCTAGTTGCCCGTTTACGTCACATTATCGTTGCACCACCGGCAGAGAGCCCGTACACTGTGCTACAGACAGCTCTTATTCGGCAGTCTGCGATAACAAGGACACAGCGCTACAATGCTCTTTTTAATGAAGAGGAATTGGGTGACGAGAGACCTTCGCAACTGCTGCAGCGTCTGGAAGCCTTATCGGTGAAACAAGACGTCAGCGAATGTATCATTCGGCACCTGCTCATCCAAAAGCTTCCCCGGTCGTCAGAGCTTCCTTGGCAACCCTCCCACCCACGCTGCCGTTGGTCGAGTTAGGCGAGTACGCCGACCGCATTTTCGCCGCTCACCCTGGTCATCCATCAGTCGCCGCTGTGCCAAGACCCCCACAGACTCTCACTAACGACGAGTTTAAAGAGTTGCGTGACTTGAGGCACCAAATGCGTAACTTGATGGAGAACAAGGACCGCTCGCAGCGTCAACGGAGGCCACCGATGGCCTTAAACACAAGCAAGCAAGACGACACGCTCTGCCGGTTTCATCAGCTTTTCGGGTCCAAAGCAAGGCGCTGTCGTTTTCTATGTTCTTGGTCGGGAAAACGGAGAGGCCAGGTAGTTACTGCGGCTTTTACTCCGCCCGGGAAGAACAAGCTCAGCCGCATTCTCTCTGTGAAGGACGTCGAACGCGGTCGCCGCTTCATGATGGACTTCGGCGCTGACGTGAGCGTCAATCCCCCTCTATGTCTGACCGTTTACACCTTGACACCGATTTCGTCCTCCAGGCTGCCCAATCGAAGTAACATCAAAACATGCGGCTAGCGTGCATCTTTGCATCTTTGTTTCGTGAATTCTCGTCGAGCAACGAATGACTTGGTTGCAGTTACTACTTCGACAGACGAAACCCCCCGCCTTACATCGCCATTGGGCAGGTAGACAAACCATTGTAGGCCCACGATGAAGACGCGTGTGTTCAGGCGCTATGCCATTTATATAGTCCCAGGTGTGAATGGACAGTAATGCGCGTGGGCCAATAAGGAGAGAGCAGGGGCTTGTTTTCAGCTTATTGCCTGGACAAATAAGAAGTATATAAGAATTTGTAGAATGACACAGACCGACCGGAGGAGAGTTGGGAAAGCAGCCACTAAACATGCATGCTGTTTAAAGTACTGGGTGGTAGTGTTGGCCGAAATCTGATACCCCAACTGGCAGCTGAAGATCCAAATTAGCTCCATGCGGCATCACCGACATCTCCCTGGTCAACCGATTGACAGGCGGGCGGAACCCGGTGAGAAAAGCCGCAATGTTTATCTTTCTGCGAAGACGCTACGGCAAACACTTCCATAAAAAGCTTCCCATTGCGTGGTGGGACGTCCGAAAACCTCTTGCTACGGAAAATCACCTCCGCCTGAACCATACGTAAGAGGCTGAGCTGGCTTCATGGATGTCATGTGACGGCGCAAAACAGAGGTTAATTAGCGCTGTCGCTGGCCGCCGTAAAACCTAGCCAAATTACTACAGCCAACTGTGTTGTAGACTGTACACCGACGCTTTATTTATTCGCTGATGGAGAGTTCGTTTATGCGCCAGTCCGCTTTCAGGATTCCTCGCAGTTATCAGACACCAGTGGTCGAATACTTCCAGTTTGACAGGCGGGCGGGTGAGAAAAGCCGCAATGTTTATCTTTCTGCGAAGACGCTACGACGGTCCGAAATTCACTGCGACCCACAAATCCTATCAAATTTCTTTAACGCAAAAGCAAAAGCTCAAGCAACGCATTTCTTCGGGGAAAGATGGCATCCAACCCTAAGTTTCCACGTCATGTTTGCCGAATGTCATCGACACTATCTATGCACTGATCATCCGAATCAGGGAAATCGAGGCATTTCCAAGCCATTGCATACTTCCATACGGCTCTAACGCCTCAATAAGGGCGATTAGACCGCATGCAGCAACTTTAGAGGTCTCGGTCTTACCGAAAAGGTGTTCTCAGCGCTCGCTAAGAGAGGCACGCAGTCGACAAAACCAAGGAGACCTTTAAACTGTCCGCGTATGCATGTACCTCATGTTCATCGTAGATACAAATCGCAGCAGACAACGGCGACTTGTCTGATCGACCTCCGTGCGGCATCCGATGTGGTCAGCAGAGAGAGACTGCTGTCAGAGAGTCAGAAGTCGGCGGTACACTGGAAAAACCACCGCGATACATAGGCAGACTTCCCCCTTGACGCTATTTTCCGTACCTGGTTAAATAAGGGATCTTAAGAGTTCTGATGTTCAACACCTATTTTGAATGATAAATCATCATCTGTTCATTGATATACATAGGAGAAGGTCTATAATTCATAAATAATAAGATATGTATTGCAAATGTCCCAGCCGCCTGCACGCTTACAGATGTGGATTTGTTTGGTGAAATCTTCCACGAAATTTTGGCATAATTGGGACTCAATGGCACCACCACAACAGCAATCGAAATTATAATACGTACTTCTACTACTACTAATACTACTACTAATACAACTACTACTTGCCTTCACGTCTTCCCCTCTTCCTTCGTTATAGCACCAGATGGTGAAATTATTCAGTTTTTTCAAAAGACGAATTCGGTAAGTAAACATTTCAAAAAATGATCTCCGTTCTTTATTTATTCAATAAGCGAGAGACAATTCGCACAGGACGGCTCAAACTGCTAAAATAACCGATTGGAAAGTTTTTCGATTTGGTATACAAATAACACTTCCACAGGAAACATCAAGGCGGGAAAGATCAAGAACACCACAAAGGGGAATATTCCACAGGGGAGAACGAATGTCCGCGACAGAAGGGGGAAATTTTACCGGGCTGTGGGTTGTAGATGTTGAGTCCATCAGGGATATGTGGGACGGTGCATTGGTTGGGCAGTCAGAAACGCCCGCGGTTCAAGGGATCGGCGGCGAATTCCGATATGCAGCCATCAGAGTATCAAAGTCAAGGAAGCGTCAAGTTGAGTGGGAAGCGCGCGTCGTTCAAAACCCTAAATAGCTATTCATGTTATCGATTGCTTTAGCAAATTCGTATTCTGCGAGAACCGAGAATTCGAGTGTTGCAACTCAATGCCTTAAATTGTACTGTTCGTGAGATACAGGGTCGGGTGCGAAGTTATTAGGGCCTGTGACCACGTCAGTGACTTAAGTTATGATTGACTTACACTCGCGGGAAAGCATCAACGATGTGGTGGTCGGGCTTTACAGGGGGGCACAACATGCATAAGCCGAAGAGTGTGGCAAACGAATGTTTGCACCTATGAGTTCAGTTGACTATTTGAAACAGATCAACAGATCGAATACATTTAGCAGCCAGACACAACCACAACGACGACATCCCTCCCTCACTCACTCATGCTTCTCTTGTCTTTGTAGGGAGCTGCCGGTGAGGCGTCCTCGTGGGTATGGAGGCCTGTAGGGAGGATGTTCGCGGAGCACTTCGGAGCCTGCACGTATTGAAGAACGTTTAATCAATAGAAACATAAATAGTTTGATCGCTAATGACGACGATGAGTTTTGTTTCCAAGTTTGTATATTTTTTACCTTCTGCGTTCATTTGATTTCTTTTCAAACATAAATAAATTAAAACTGATGAGAATTAGTTTATATTGTTTACCCTTAAGCTGGCGGACATATGGGTTTGCGATCTCTTTGGGTGTCGGAAATGAACGGCCCATCGAGCACGATTGCGTCGTCTGGATCGTCCGAGAAGCGCAGTGACGCATGTGTGACTGGTTTCGCTAGCTTTCCTGCGTTTTTTTGTAATTCCGACAGAAAGAGGTATTCTGACTTTGCGAGAATGGCCCGCAAAATCGATGGAAGGTTTTTTGAGGGGAGGGATTTATGAAGCGTTCGTTGAGTTTAATCTGACCGGCGATCGCCTCAGTTGGTATCAATTACGTGGTGTCTTGTGGTGTGCGGTCTTGAAGTCGTGAAAAAGAAGAGGCGATTGAAGGGAACTGCGTTAATTTATGCTATTTAGTGGGCCAATGAAAAGCGATCATCGAAGTGTAGGAAAATATCTCTCTTCACGAGGGAAAGACCACGCATCTATTGGCTAATTCACCAGTTAAGCAACAGTAGTTGAAATATCGGAAAAATAAATTGCATGAGTGCTGTAGTTGGCCTGTAATAAGCATGTTATCTACAATGATGTTTTGCAGGCGGACACGTTTACAAACCTGAAATTCCTCGCGTACTTTTATTTGTAGAGAGAGACTGATTTTCTTGACAAACCTGCAGTGACCTCAAACGCCCCTTTTTGTTTTAACAGACACGAACCGATTTCTGCCCACGAACGCTCGAGCGCCGACTTAACGTTGTGCCTTTGTATAATTAAATCAAGAAAACTAATCTAGATTATACTTTGGTTACCGTTCTCTTTCATTACACTTTTGAGACGCGTATGTCATAAAACGGTTTAGCGGGTTAGGTTATCGTCGAACTACGAATCACAACATTGGCGAGCATATTTGATTCGGATTTTCTTCTGATGAGCGCCCCTCCTGAGTAATCTCCCGACGTTTATGCCGTCTCTATTAAAATTCCACCTCCGTGGAAGAGCAATATAGAGGCATGGCTTTCGGTTGTGGAATCCCAATTTGCGGCGAAAGGAATTTTCGCCGAGAAAACGAAGTTTCATCACATCGTGGCGTCACTTACGGCGGATCTAGTTGCCCGTTTACGTCACATTATCGTTGCACCACCGGCAGAGAGCCCGTACACTGTGCTAAAGACAGCTCTTATTCGGCAGTCTGCGATAACAAGGACACAGCGCTACAATGCTCTGTTTAATGAAGAGGAATTGGGTGACGAGAGACCTTCGCAACTGCTGCAGCGTCTAGAAGCCTTATCGGTGAAACAAGATGTCAGCGAATGTATCATTCGGCACCTGATTCATCCAAAAGCATGCCCTCGGTCGTCAGAGCTTCCTTGGCTACCCTCCCACACACGCTGCCGTTGGTCGAGTTAGGCGAGTACGCCGACCGCATTTTCGTCGCTCACCCTGGCCGTCCAGCAGAAGCCGCCGTGACAAGACCCCCACAGACTCTCACTAACGACGAGTTTAAAGAGTTGCGTGACTTGAGGCACCAAATGCGTAACTTGATGGAGAACAAGGATCGCCCGCGCTGACGTGAGCGTTATTCCCCCCTCTATGTCTGACCGTTTACACCTTGACACAGATTTCGTCCTCCAGGCTGCCAATCGAAGTAACATCAAAACTTATGGCCAGCGTGCGCTTCGTCTCGACCTCGGGCTGGGGCGCATTTTCCCGTTCACATTCATCGTGGCTGATGTCCCTCATGCGATCTTAGGTGCAAACTGCCTTTTCACGTTTGACCTATCTGTCAGCGTCCGACGAAAGAAACTCGTTGACGAATCGACGGCAGCGGTAGTTTATGGATACACAGCAATGACCTCGATCCGCCACATCACCTACATTCCTATCCCCTCTCTCTACAAGGCCCTTCTCGATCAATTTCCCAATCTCCAAAACTTGAACCGAAAACGACAGAAGCCACCACACTACATAGTCCACCATATAAAGACCACCGGCCCTGCCACTTGACGCGAAGGTAACAGCGGTTGCTGAATAACCGTTGTTAACCCCTCTGACCTCCAGCGGAAACGGTCAGGTTAAATTGTCACCAGAACAGAGTGCAGCCTTCCAGAAGTTGAAAGCCGGTCTCGCTGCCGCGACCTTATTGGTTCATCCGCGCCCTGATGCCCAACTATCTTTGATGGTGGATGCTTCGAACACTGCAGTGGGCGCTGTACTCAACCAAGGGGGCAAGCATCGGCGACAACCACAAGCGTTTTTTTCGAAGTCTCTATCACCGATTGAACGCCGATGCAGCACCTTCAATCGTGAATTATTGGCGGCTTACCTAAGCGTAAAGCATTTTCGCCATTTTGCGGAAGGTAGCCGCATTCTAATTTTCACGGACCACAAGCCGTTGGTTCATGCCATGGCCTCCTACTCGTCTCGCTACAACGAACGCGAAATCCGAAAACTCGATTTCCTCTCCCAGTTCGACCTGGAATTCTGTCATATCCGCGGCGCAGATAATGAGGTTTCCGACGCCCTTTCGCGCATCGAGTTGAACAGTCTGCAGCTCGCTAATGGTATCGACTACGAGGAGATGTCTGACGCCCAACAACACGATGGTATTCGAATTGGGCTTCACGACACAGCCCTTATAAACCTTACTCTCACGCGGTCTCAGCGTTCTCTGCTCTGCGACAACACCAAAGCGTCCCCTCGCCCGCTAGTTCTGCAATGTATGCGGTGCCAAGTATTCGAAAGAGTTCATGGTCTCTCGCACCCTGGTATTCGCGCAACCACCCGACTAGTGGCTGAAAGGTTTTCTTGGAAGGGATTGCAAAGGGATGTCCGCCTGTGGACACGGGCATGCCTTCGGTGTCAACAGGTAAAAGTCAATCGTCACACCAGGGCACCGATCGCACATTCGACGTACCCTTATTATTGGCTTAAATCAAATATTTCAGTAAATTGATTGTAAAAAATATTGCAGAAACTATTTGCTTTTATATACGTTCTAAGTTTATGATATGCTTTACAGTGCGTGGATTGTCTGACTTCCATTTTGTTTTGACATTTTTTCGCAATTCTAGGGAACTTTGAGTTTGTGCAAACCTTAGCATGGAATTAAAGCGTTATTGTGATTTTATCACGAAACTGCACTCTATATATGAAAAAGAGTGCTTGGATTTTACGACACGATAATTTGGGATTAAACGACTGATTAAACTTTAACAATTTTTTGGACCAGTGTATCATGCAATCTTCCGCTTAATTTATAAGATGGGTTTATCGGGACAATTTGGCAGCTTAATTACATGTTATTACCTTTTAACTGCGATGTATGATTTGATCGCCACATTTCTTTAAATGTGTGGATACCATAACCGTTTGCCCGGTTCAATTGCATGGATTCTTTGTTTGCGGTGTCTTCGTATTTTAGTATCTGCCCAGTTTTAAAATAGTTCGACTCACTAAGGGTATGTAAACTCTATCGAGAGATTGTAATTTTTTTATCGATGCATTTTTACGGAGATTTCCTCAATAGCTTACGAATCTTCCTGTAGTAATTGTTTTTTCTTGATAATTTAATAACCTGCATTATTTAGCTATGCTTGACATTCGGTGATGGAAACAGGGCTTCCGAAAAAAATCAAAGATGTCGCTTCTACAGGCGACTCGTTATCTTCAATCTTCATTGATGAACCCCCTGTTCCTGACATAGGAAGCACTATTGTTATATCTAACAACCAAATTGAATTATCGTCTGAATCGCCCTCTAGAGTGTGGACAGGAAAGCGTGTATTGTGTTCCTTTTCGTCAAACAGGTTTGTTCTTTTCCGTGCCATTTTCATTTGTCTAGCAATGACTTGGACGAGTACCCGTTTCATGCTGTCACTTACGGAGAACCCGGAGAGCTCAGAGGACTTCCATATAATGTATATTCGTTTATTCATTGGCATCTTCACTAGGATCACAATTACGCAAAGATTCAGGAGGATGAAGGAAACACGGAAAACCAACTGGCACTTTTGGCGAAGCTTGCTTTGGCCAAACACGATGACAACACGGTTATTGAATTATCTGGAGTCAACTCCCCCAAAGCATTCGAAACGCATGAGAACAGCGTTGATAAACAGAAAACTGTCACTGGTATTTTAGCGACGTCTCAGTGCGGTCTTACGCCGCAGATGGCCATCTTCAAACCTCCGTTTGTGAACCAGTGTGCTACCCAGACTCTTCCTTTTCCATCTCCACAAACTGCATCGTCGTGTAAAGTTACTTCAACGAACGGACGGACCATCCTTCTTACGCCTCCTAGAGGAAGTCTTGGTGCATCTGTGCAGATTCACCGGGTGGCATCGATAAATGCACCCCACGTGATTGTCAGAACTGATCCGAGTTCAACGAGTGACATGAACAGCGTAAACGGTGTTCAGGGTGCCGTGGGCAATTCTATTCGGTGTATTTGTGGTTTTACGCGCGATGATGGTTGTCTCGTACAGTGTATAAACTGCAAGTAAGTTAATTATAGAACTGTATTTATTGATTTTCTTGATCGTGGTAGCGAATGATAATTTCCTTAATAGAATTCTACAACATGCTGGTTGTATGGCACCATCCTCTAACAACATCTTGCCGAAACCCTACTTTTGCGAATTATGCCAGCCACGACCCGTAATGGTCAGTGAGGCTGTGGGTTTTCAACAAAGAAAAATCGCTGCTGTCAATAAAGTTCGGCTCCCATCGAAAACCATTCGGCTGGCGACTAATCCAGGAGCTTACCGCCTTCCGCGCACACACACTCCCATTCCGTCGACAAGTCCTTCAATCACACCGAACCGCTTGTTTCTCGCCGGAAATGGGACAGCTCCGGGCACTTTGGCTGTTCGACCTATCCAGGTTCGACTCGGAGATGTTGGATCTTCGGCAATGAGTGCCACTCTATATCATGTTGATTCCGCTACCTTGAACCACTTTTCCCCTCGTATCATCAATTTCGAAGCTTCCGCGGGAAGGCAACTTACACAACCGCCATTTGTCAATGCGGTTGGTGGTACCCAACGGACTTCAAAACGAAAACAGGATTTGCTTACTCTGGCCGGGGAACCTACGACACACTTTAATAATATGGCCAACAGTTATACATATGATGAGGCAATTGTCAATAACGACCAGCGTGTGTTGTCTACTCCCAATGACCACATCATTACTTCTACAAACGAGAGCAACGATTTACCTGGTCCCAAATTTTACCGAACTCCTTCACAAGCCCCCATCACTGTTAGTGGCTTGAGTTCTACGGAAGGCGCAAAGCCCCAAGTAGTGCCCATTGCTTCGAGTTTTGGTGACGTCACTGTGGAGGCTTCCGCGGCTGCGACGGATCTGACGAGTTGCGTTCCCGAACCAGCCTCGCCTGATGTCGTGATATGGAGTGATTCGTACGAAAGGGCTACCGAAACCAGACTTTCTGATGCATTGAAGCAGCGTATCCGCAACATTTTCCTCACACCTTCTGAGCGTGAACTCAGGACTCTCAAAATGGCAGATTCGTCGGCGTTATCTCGTGGTCAGCAGCGTTGTCGTGTGGCTAATCCCGAATTGGGGCGAAAAGTAGGTTTTTTCGATCCATTTTGATTATTTTAAATTTTGCTTTAGGGTCTTGTTGCTACCGAAAACATATACGCAAACCAACCTGTTATTGAGTACAAAGGATACGCCATGCTCATGGACGAATACAGTCAACAACACGATTATCGGCGATAGTGAGTTCATATTTTCACTTCGATAAATACTTCGCGTGTTAATCTCTTATTTCCTGTCGTTTTAGTTATAACCCATTTGTCTTGTTTTACAAACAACTGGACAAGGCAGTTATTTGTTTGGATGCTAGCGAATACGGGAATGAGGCACGCTTTATCAGGCGTTCGTGTATGCCAAATAGTGAAGTGAGTCGAGCATCTTTACTTTTTGCGTATGTATGAAATTTGCCAATTTCGGCTCTCTTGTGTATGAACAATTTGATTTGCCTTTATCATTGGTATATTCGGTTGTATGGTGCCATTAATCATCAACTTTTGTTTCGCCATAGGTTCGACTAACGTTCCCACCGACTGATTCGTTCTCCTCAGTTGTGAATCCCCAGTGCATTCAATTCGTCATTACATCGGCTGTCAATCGAGTTCTCCCTGCGGGAACCGAACTCACTGTTGCCTTCGATTTCGACTATACCGCTTGCTCCTATCCGGTTCGATGCGCCTGCGCACGCGGCCCGCCATTGTGCGCGGTTGCTGATTGGTTCCGGCGACATAAATCTCACCTTAATAGACACCGCAAGGATTCTTTCGATGGCCCCGACGACATCGACAGGGGTCCTTCATCAAAAATACCCTCTCGGATCGACGAAGAACCCTTCGATGACGATGATGAAAACGAGGGCCCCGGTAGTAGGTATATGCGCCCCCTGGCTCCTCGTAGGGTTGAACTTCACACGAATGGCCTTGAAAAGTCGGCTCGAAATCGAATCACCCTTCGTCGGCTGCTTGCTCCGAAGCGAGTCAGTCCGGCCTTCTCCCGAGTGCCCTACCCCTCAGCGAAACACATGGTGCAACAGCAGCAGCATCGGCGACATCAGTTTAACCAAAGCCCACGCGGTGACGGCCTAGCCAAGGTTACTAGGGTTATTACACCAAGAAAACGTGGTGGTCGAGGTGGCGGCGGTAGACGACGTGGCACGCGCGTCTCTCTTGGCAGAGGGTCGATTTCTACTAACGTTGGTGGAAATATTTTACGTCGATCAAGTCGCCCTAGGGGCCGCCCACCAAACAGCGGTGTCAAACGCCAACTGCAGAGACCTCCGCACTCACTTACCCTCCAGTCGCCGCCAAGTCTACTCGATGAGAATGACGATGAGGATGTATTTTATTCTTCTCCACATGATTCAACTTCACCGAGAACTGATGTAACTGAACCGGGTGCTACATCACCCTGGTTCTACGGTATTCGATCACCACCTCAGCAGTCCCAGCACCGTGGTAGTAGTGGGAAAAGATCAGTGCGAAGGAGTCAACAACGGCGACGACGAAAGTCTGAAGAGTTATTGGCGTCCCCTTCGTCAACAGTTAGCGGTAGACGTAGACGTCGCCAGTCTTCGGTAGATACATTATCTCCTGTGCAAAATGAAGCCGATGACATGGAGACACATACGGATGATCCAACAGAGTTTCGCCGAGAGGATGGTGGTCAAACTCAGAGTTCCAAGGTACACGTATTTTGATGCAATTTGAGTATTCCATGCATAAAACATGTTTGTGGTAACCATAAACGTTTTTATGGCAGTGGTTTGTTTGAAATGTTCAATAGTCGTATTGAAAAACGATTGGGTATCATTTTGGTTTACTGTGCTGCTGCTATATTGAATATTTCCTACGGACAGAGACATTGAGTTCGTTGTTTCATCTGATTGCCTGACTCAGATTTCTTAAATAGTTTTATGATAACACCAAATAGATAAAGATGTATCCACGGCCAAGGTGTCGTTTAGCTTACTTACTGGCGTTCCCTTCATACTTCAGATTCGTAGTCGCAAGCTCAGTGTTAGAACACGCAACGACTTCGATGAAAATCACTCATCAACACTTAACGACGCACATATGCACATAAGTTCTGCTAAGAGAAACCGGCGACAGTCTGGCGTGGAATCCGTCCCTCCGGGTGAACAAGGTGATGGTTTCGAAATCAACCCTTATCGTCACAAGGACCAAGCCTCACCTGTGCGATCCAATGTAAGTTTAAACTTAGTGCGTGGATTCTACATTTTCATATTTGTAATCAGAATATATGCCTGTGGCTTACATTAACCCTTTGCTTCTTTATTAAGAAATCGCGAGAAGAAAACTGGCTAGCGGAGGTCCTGCGCCGAATTGAGCGAATGGAAAAGAATGACAGAAAACCAAAAAAATCCAGGCGCGACAAATATAATCTTGTGTCAGAGATGGACAACAACTACGTTAATAATGCCGATGAAAATGATGATAAACAAAGCGACCAGGTAAACGAAGACGATATGAAGGAATCGGACCCGCAAGTGCCGCTTTCGAAGAGGCACAGGCGTCGATCTACTCCATCAGGTACAATGGACAGCACTTCCGACGGTTCTGTTGTTCCCGCCACTAATTCTGCACTCTCTCGCGAGGATCGTTGGATGCGAATGCAACTTCAGCGGATCGCCGAAATGGAGTCGGTAAACATGTCGGGCGATGTAGACGTTGATGCTGCAAGTTTACCACGGCATCGACGACGGGCCAGTAGTGGCGCTAAATCGTCCTCCCCCACTCTGGTTTTTCCGTGCTCTTCGCCTAAAAAGGATGCCAACCCCGCAGGTGAGGAGGAGTGCAGTCTCATTGTTTATAAACGGCGTGATCCGGATCCCATGGCCAAGTTCAGTCGTTCAAGAACAGCACGTGGCCCTTCTCATTATCACGCGGTAACACGGACATTTAGTCTAGTTGAGACAGCCATGGATGGTGATAATTTGCCTGCTGGTGGGGAACTCCTGGATGATCATCCAATAGGTGCGTCCACTAGCACCACCGCATCCTTCGGCGAATCGATTCTCTTAACCGGGCCTTCTCAATCTCCACCCAAGCCTTCAAAAAAACGTTGGCTCTCACAGGTATGTTAGTTCTGTCCGCTTTACGTGCATGATCTATTTTCACTCGAAGCAGCCAATTGCGATACGGTTTACTCTTACAATGTCTTACGAGCCGCCATGTCTTCTTCCATAGGCTCTTTTGGAGGAGGATCAACAGCGACAGCATGCTCACAGAGGATCTCCCCCTTCGCCTGTGTCCTCCTCCACTCCTCCGCCGCTGTCCGATCACCAGCTAGGCGTGGTCGCACCCTCCGTCTCTTTAGTATCGGCTCAGCACCAACGAGCCATTAATCCGAAGAAGCGAATTATCTCTCAGATCGAGGAAGCACTAATTGCTCAGCAACAACAGGAAACAAAAGATCTATATAACGCAGATTCTCCAGTCTCTCCCTCCGATCGCGCGCCGACAACATCCTCGTCGGTAATTTTTTTTCTCGTTCATGCCACTGTAAATATAAAACCTAACATGGAAGACGTCCGTTCCGTCGTGTTGAAATTGTCCATTGACCCGTAGATATTCACGCCTGTTGTTATCTGCCTATTCGACATAAGATCACAACCGCATAGTACACCGCATACTTCCTTTAAACAGAAGCTACCGCCTAAAAAACGACAGACGGATGACGGCCTCTGCAACAGTGACGCATCCCATCTCGATACGGGCAATATGAGTAAGTTACTCCTAAAGCCTCAGCAAACAGCCCTGCAGCAGAAACAGGAAAAGGTCCGCATGTCCCTGTCTGAGTATCGTCGCAGGCGAGGAATGAGCATCCCCTCGACAGAGTCTCAAATAAAGACCGCAGTCCAGCCACCATCTACTCTACCCATTCCCTGCAGCACACCCCCTGACTCCCCGCTTGTCGACTTAAAGCACCTCCTGCCTCCCCCCATCCCTCCGCCGTCATTGCCAGCAACCTTTTTGTCCGGAGTGGCTGGTGGTCCCCGGACACCAAGCGAACCTCCCAGCGATGAGGATTGTCCCGAGGTCGCCAATGGTCATGTTAGGCATCGAATCGATGGCGTGGATGGTAAAGGGACCTCGCCGCCCTCCGGTCACGTGAGCGCATCGAATCGATTGAACCTTTCGGCAACGGTCAATGGTGTGAATTCGCCCACAAAAGTTGAGCGATTGCAACCGAAATCCAACAGTTTCGATGTTTTCAAGAAGCGTCAAGTAATCCCATCTATTAATGTATGCTAAATTTCGCCTTTCGCGTGTATTTCCAACATTTGATTTCTATTGTAGTCGTCTCCGCATCCGGCCATCTCGCCGTACAGTGAGAATCACAACCACTGCAATCCCGCTGCACAAAGCGCATATGATCGTCATTTGTCTGGCCATGCCCACAGGCGTGCCTCACCCCCTCCTCCTCCTTCGTTGAAAACGACCAATTCACCCTCCAACAAATCTCCCAATTCACTGCTCCCCATCTTGTCTGAAAGCATTTTGCGGCGCGACCATGAGATTCGTCAAATGCAGATAGAGCGTCAAAACCGCCAGCAAGCACCCACCACGATGGTCTCCCGTTCGCAAAACAACGTCGCCCAAAACACGTCGCCGCATAACAGCGTGTTACGTAACAGTACAAGTTGCATAAGTGGCGCGGGTCCAGTTGCGTCTATTCCGGTACGTTGCGACCAGCGCCGGTCAAGCTCTTCTCCCACACCTCAGCTGCAACCGTTGACGACCCAGCAACCTCAAATTCAGCGAACCAACATTTCCCCATCTCCTTTGCGATCTCATCTATCGCCGAACCAGACGGCTGTCTCAAAGAGTCCTACTCCCCCAGTCAATACTACTACCGCATTTAACCACCCTGACATAGACAGTATTCAAGAGTCACTAAGAGTCAAAAACGAACACCTGAGGGCACTGCTCCGAGATTTGAGGAAGGCCACGGCGGGTGGTGGCGTCTGAAGAATGTACGTGTTTGAGTGCCGTATATTGCATTGATCAGTAATTATTCTTCAATCCAATTCAAATGTTGATTGTTTTCTTTTTTAGCTTCCGACGCCAACATCCATTACGGGCCTCCGTGAACAAGAAGCAGCATTTCTAATCCGAAAGAGTATACCTGCCATATTCTATCCTTATTCATTCAAAGGAACCTCCCCTCCATATTTCCACATTTATATAATTTAATAGTGGACGCAGGTGGTGTATTTCTGTACAGTGTCGGTGGATTGTTCAATTGACCATGAAACAGCTGGGGGTGCTTCTTTATTTTTAGTAAACGAGGTTACAGTGCCGTACAGCAACACTAATTTTATGCCAATTCCTCGTGTCTCCGTCAAATACTTTTCTGTATCATTCTGACAGCCTTCCCAATTCTATCTCCATCTGCTGCCGCGCCTTGTAAATATATAATAAGCACCTAACCTTCCCCCCATCCTCCCTTTAAGTCGTTTCTGTATTCATAGAAACCTGTCGATGCGTCATCTCATGAGAGATCGATCCACCCCCGGACGGTCTTTTTCCTGTGTATAATTTCATTTCTTTTGCTCCTTCGCAAAAGACATTTGTATACAAACCTAACCACCCATTTCTCTTGATCCCCGTTAACCTCCCTCCCATTATACTATTTATCTTTCTCAATCGCAGTCGCGTATCTATATTCTGGACGGTTGGTTGGCTAATCGGACGCCTCCATACTTAGGTGGACTAGCGCATTTCCCATAACCCCCAGAAGTGTGCTTCTACAAGTTGCATAAATTGTGCGGAAATCCGTAGAAAAGATCTATATTTATTTGTCAGGCGTCGACGTTAGAAATTCTCATTTAAATAAACACTAGAGATCTGGTTGCTTGTTTGAGAGAAAAATGATCTAAACAATATTCCGAGTGCAATGCTTGTTACATACGACAGATGCGACGGTATCCACTGCGTAGGTTTCAAAAAGATACCAAATTCTCGTAAAGATTAGACTATAATCTGATCTCTCCCTAACTCAATTATCAATTCGAACGGGCACCTCTACTAACTGTCATCTAAAAGATGTTCAACTTAATAATTGACCCCTATTATATGAACGTCTCGACTGCATCCAGTGGGCAACTACACATTACGGTTGGCGGCATACATTCTTCGGAACCCACGTGATCACACACCTCTGCCATTCCGAGCGCGCGTGCGCCCTCGCAGGTATTGCCATGGTTACTAGAAACTGCAATAAATAGGTGGATCAAATGCATTAACATAGGTGTGCCGGTCCAGAATTATCGTGCAAACAAAGCTATCCATATGCAGATAAATAACCGCCACACAAGCCTTACGAAACGCTTATATCGTGAACAGAAAGGAAGAATAACAAGGTGGTCGCACAGTGTGATCCCAATCTCGGGGGTCGTCGTTTGCATAAATCAGCGACGATTTTTTCGTGTCTTCGTCGGGATTATGTTTGGTAGACGGCCAAAGTTGTGCAACAGTACGGCAAATCACAAAAACTAAATGCCGGCGTCGGAGCTTGCTCAATTGAAAGACCACGGTTTGCGGGGGAATGGAGTACTCCTATAATGTCCACCAACAGGTTACCAGCACCAACTTCCGTAAACGGCATGTAGAGGCAGCATTTTGAACTTCAGTACAAAAAAATACACAGTCACGAAAACTCCGATAGTCGGAGGTCCAATCCGCTTTGTCCAAAGTCAACGCCATAGCAGGCCAAAGGAAAGACACTGTCTTCTTCATTGAGTAAATCCGTGAAGCTGAATCCCGGCTCTGGTTCCCACAGCGACGGTCGCAGGGCGGAGAAGTGGTGGTGATGGTGACTGCCACTGAGGTCAACCGGGTTGCTATGAGACAAATCGATGACCTCGTGGGGCATGTCGGTCAGATCGAGAGCCCCTTCGGTAACAGTCGACGGGGAGGAGACTGCTATATCATCACTGATTGGCTGTTGAATTGTCTAGAGCAGAAATTGTGGAGGGGTGGGGGGAGTAAAATACTTAAGGGATCCTTGCAATATGCAATTTAACTTACTGTCGACATGGGCGCATTGCTGACAGTTAGACAGAGCGCAGAAGTGCACAAATCAACAGGTAGACAGGGAGTCACGAGACAGGACACGCCCTCGGACGAAGCCGCCGTCTGCTCATTGGATGCAGTCGCGGCAGTCGTTAACACAGCCGTTGTTCCATAGCCATGCATGAATCGTCGCTTTTGGAACTGCGTGTGTTTCGATGCTGGAAGTTCTTGCATGATGACTGCCGGTCGGTGCTGTAACGAAAGCAGGTTGAGGGGAAACGGTATTGCGATTGGATTAACGAACATGAACCAGTGACGAAAAAGCATGGAATTAGTCATAGGTGCCTACCAGAACGCGGTTCAGCGTTGGAGAAACTATTTAAACCGATCGATTCGGGGCGAGATAAAGTGAAAAATACCGGATGGTCTGATCTCAGCCAAAGCCACTCAAGACATAAAATCAGGGCATAAATTGCCATATGGGATGTGCGACATCAAATTCCCGATTCGTCTTTGGGTAGTCCCCTCCCGAATCACACGCAGCCGATTTATCGACAGGTCCTTCTACCCCCTCCCCCACCCCCCTGGGAATAATATAAGGGGCCGATGGTGAAGTGGTTAACATCCTCGCTCTGTTGGTAAGGCAACCGGAGTCGACCCCAAGGTCAAGCCTCCTGTAAACATATTCCCAAGAACACCCCCATAAAGCCGGTTTATCCTATAGTAGACGATAAAACCGTACAGTTCCATGTGTCGGTTGATGATATAAGTGTCTACTTTTTGGAGGACAATAGAGGCGTAAAATTTGTCGTTTTTTGGCGGAAACAGCACTCACCCATTGTTGTTGTTGTTGGTATTCAGCAGCTTCTTTGGCGGCCTCCCCTTCAGTAGCATTGCAAGGGTGGAGTGACTGAAAGCCCACCAGCTCAGTGGTGGTTGTCGTCGCGTAGACAATTTCCCCACCCGCAAGCAGGTAGACCCCGCTGGATGCTGAGTTAGTGGACTGTAGAAGCAGCTGATCGGTTCCAACAGCCGCTTGACCGGCAGTTGACAATGGAGACTTTGGGTCCACGATGGAGACCTGTACATCACATAGAGGTGAGGGAGGAGGGGTTCGAAGCAAAATCGTCATTACTTCCTCAATGGTATCAGCCATTTTGTCAGAGGGTCACGAACGGTGGAGGCACACATTAGCAGAGGCAACAATCCCCCCACCTACACGGGAAGACACCCCAACTATCTTGCATTATTTACTCGGCCAAACAAGAGAAATTGCCGTCAGTCCAAATGGAGATCAAAGCAGCGCCGTGTTTCGACCAAAATTCCCAGCCCATCTACTTCATCGATGTGCCAGCGCCAAGATACCGCCGAATAGTCGAGCGAATGATGACAACGCTAGGAAGGTGAATCGCGCCGAGATATGCCCACGGACAACGGTTCGCGTGATACGGCTGCAATGCGCCCAATCCTAACTTGGTACTACCACCACCACCAAAGATGACTTCACGGACACATAAAACCGACCTGTTTGCCGCTTGCCGTCGCCTTGGACGGCGGTGACTGTTGTTGCTGAATCTTGGGCAGTCGGACCGGTTTCCGGTAATTAGGGTGGTGAAGGCGCACGTGCTTCCTGAGGGAGGAGCTCTGTTTGTAGTCCCGTTGGCCGGGACACACCGGGCACACGTAGGCGCCCCTGGCCGACTGAAGTGTGCTTGGGGGTCGAAGTGGCGGCGGGCCTTTGTCGGCGGCGGAATCTGAGGTCTTCCGAAAGCCGCCTCCGCTTGCGCACTTTGAACACGGATAGCCCGAATCTGAATAAAGCGAAATACACAGCTGCACGGGGTACCGGGGAGGCGAAGAAGTACCGCTGGTCGTCGTGTGATCTTTCATGTCATTGGGTCTGCAAGTAGCTAATCTCGTTTGTGCGGCCACTATCTCCTACTACAGGATAAACCGGCTTCAGGGGGGTTTACCACGAGGTTTCTCCGGTTTATGTTTACGGGTGACCCGATCAGTAGAGACAGTGGTTTCAACCCAACTAGCATGCAAGACGACCACTTCATTGTGCGTGAAGGCGAAGTTTGTGCACTCGACCAAATCTGACTGGAGCTGGGGACGTGATGTCTACGTTTTTCTTAAGATTCTTCTTATAAATGCCATCTAACTTACACCTTCCAGTGGCAGAGGAAACCTACCCACCCCATCAAAGGAACCACTGTGAGAGGAATCACTGTGCCGCTTTAAAGTGCTCGAACGTGTAAAAACAAAAAGACATAAACAAACAGGTCAAGTAAAATGGGGACATTCAAATCGCCTTAAAGTCAATTGGCGTGCGTTATGGCTGCATCTGGCTGTCTTTTGATGGCCGCCTTTGTGTTTGCTTAAGTATACATATTCTTCGGTTTTTATATACTTCGTTATTCCACATTCGCGTAGACTAATTCGGTTGACCCGAGAGATCACCCGACAAGTACGTGCCCACTGTGGGAGAGTAGTGAACTTAAATTAGCATCGCTTGAATGTGTCTGCTTGAATGTGTGGGTGATAGTGCATGGCGGTTCATTCGTTACAGAATTGGTTAAAACGTTGATCGTGTCTCGGACAAACCAGGTGAAGAAAACCCCAGGAATTCGAGCCACAACAAAAAAATCGGACCGTGGTGGAGAATCCACGATTGAGAATACTCCGATAAACTAATAATAAAGGCATTTGAGTCATTAAGATAACTATGTCAAAACGTTCAGAACAAGCAAAATTGATAAAGTTACGATTACACAGAACATACATTTCCCCTTAGTGTTTATGCAGTCTTGATAAAAAGAATTGTATTCTCCAATTTCGGAAATTTTGTGGGCACATAATTTACTGACAACGATGTAGATTCAGAATAAATGAACACGAAATGCGTACAAAACTCTCAAGCCATATAAAGTGTGACAACGGTTGTTTGTCCGTGCAGGTCCTAAAAATCTATTTTGAATGATCCATGGCAATTAAATTCGACTTGAACTCTATCAGGCGATTGACTAAACATGACATCATACTGGTGTGTTCATTAAAGTGATGACTCATCCTAGCATCCAACCACATCCTGCGACCATCCTCCCTCTCAACCAATGAGGTCGTCCCACACGGTTCATCGTCCCTCCGCATAAACAAAACAGAGACACTGTTGTGACCTCCCGCTGACCCACATAAAGCGAACGGTCTTCGCGTGGGGCGTTTGTCAAGAAGAGGGTCAAGGTCAACTGAGAGTCGCACCCAGTTAGTGGCGTGCGCTTGTAATCTAGCAACCTGGAGGCCGGGTGGCGGAAACTGTCTCGCGCGCGTTATGGACAAGGCCTTCTAAGGCCGCCATTACCTCGTCGTTATTTCCTCCATTCCTGTTAAACATTAAAATGCTGAAAGTTCTGGTCTTTGTGACCTTAATAAAGCGTGAAAATTATTATTATTAAGTTAGTTGCCTCACCAACAGAGCGCGGATGTTGACCATCGAGCTACCAGAAGTGCTAAACACTATGAAGGTATTTGTAAAAATAACAATACATTACCTTTTGAAAGTGTAAATGCTTTATTTCGGCTACTAGTGGCTAAATGTTCAGCTACAAATAACGGGATCAGTGGCTAGAGATGGACCAAGTGAGAGATTGTTTTAAGCCACAAATAGCTTCATGAATGTCGATTTTTTTTCTTTTCTGGTAAAATGAGTTCTGCGACGTGAAATGGTAAATAAAACCCCGAAAGATGGAGTTTAGAATAAATGGGTTCATATTTGACGAGATAGATGCCCACGCCGTACTTCCGAACAAAAAGTAAATTAGACCAATAGAGAAACTGCACTACTAAGGCAGGAGAGAGAGGGAGTAAAATGGGGTGTGCAAAACTTACTCGCTGCGCGAACGAGAAAATGGCGGGAGAGGTTCTGGCGAGATGAAAAGCGTTGACCACAGTTATCACAGCTATAGGGCTTTTGGTTGGTGTGCATGTTCATGTGATCCTGCAGTAGATACCTATACAGGAGACATCGCAAAATGAGAAACCAGTGTTTCTTGATTCAACCGAGAACAGGATCACAATCTGTTCTGGTGTGGCACCCTCCGATAGCCACGCCTAGGCGGCTACGAACCGCGACATCCATGAATCATGCAAACCTATTTAGGCATCCCGTCGAGCTGAAGAACCAAGGTGACTGGGGCATAATTGTGCAGCAAACATTAAATTTGAAACTGAGTAAGCAAGAAAATCATCACCATGGATATCCACGCGATCTTATAAGAACCCACGAAACACCGATTCGATAAACCGGCTTCATGAAAATGCTTGGGAATATGCTTATGGGTGTCGTCCCCAGTGCCACGCGAGGTAGTTTGATCTGGGAGTCGCACATAGGTCTCTCACCGCTACACCATCGAAGCCAACCAATTCAGCATCGATTCTGGCGTGCAAAAAGTGTAAAATAGGAGGCGGCGGACATGTAGGCCATGATTCTAATGTCAACAAAACTCATTTAAATACTGCTATTGATGAAGATTAATAATATAATAATAATAATTGTAGTGGCTTTATTGAGGTCACGAGGACCCAACTCTATAATTTGCGACCAAAAACTACAGTAAGGTGATTTCTTGGGCGGAAAGGTATAATACTGAACAACGTCGTGTCATGTTTTAGCTGCAAAACAACAGCATCAACTCACCGCCTCTTGAAGGCATGTTCAGATTTTCCACGGATGCAGGACACCACGGAGCAGGGGAATCGACACTGAGCCCGAGACGGACCGCGTTTGATTTTGGTGGCGGGTGTCTCAGCCACGGCAATATTGCTCCCAATCAGATGGCCATTCAACTAAAGCACAAAAGAACAACAGTACAAGCACCAGGGCAGAGATAATGTGATAAGGACACCGCCGATGAGTTTTAAAAAGAAAACCTACATACTTAACCTTAAGACGGCGAGACTTTTTCTGGGAGTGATTATGACTTCTATCGTGGTCCTGGGTGCGGAAAAATAAAGTTTTAGAAACCAGAGTAAGCAGAATGACGGAACTGAAGGTAAAACAGAATCACCTACTTGATGGCTGAAAGTGTTGATGGGCGGAAGGCCCCCAATTTGGTCGGTTGCAGTCGGAAACGGATAATTTATATTTAAGATGGCATTTTCAAGAATTAATTGATCACTAACGGAAGTCAAAATAGGATCGTCAACAAGAGTTCCGAAGGTTAGATCCTAAATAATATTGATCATTGGAACTGAGCAAGCGTTTACAGAAACAATTGAATGACAAAGACATGCATTTGGCAATAATCTATGCATTTAAGTACATACACGTTTATATCGGAACATTGAAGAAAAATCACAGTCAACTTTGGAGGGCCTTCTTTGCAAAGTAGGAGCTTCCAATAGCGGCATATTATTGTCATGAAGCAGCCATTCCCGAAACAAATTTTGGAATGACAATGATTCATCTTCTCTGAGGGCCTCAACAAATACAGTATAGTCCTGAGTTTGGAATAGGGCGACAATTTTCTTAATTACTGCCAACTGTTCTTCGCGCACTGAAAGAAACGCATCATCTGGATTCGCCGGTTTGTGTATCTTTTCGGCCATTTGTTGGAAGGGCCCCGCTTCGTGCCTTGAGGCTGTCAATCTGTAGGCCTCCAATGAAGTTATAACAGGAAACGTAAGGGAATCATTCCCATCAGCGAAGTGGAGTTTATGGAGAACATTTTGAAGGCTAATCCATCTTAAATTGAGAGGCAAAAGGGTACTCAAAGCCTCGAGAGTTCGTGAATTATTCAATTGAGCCGTGTCATTCGCTTGGGAAACAACTATCGTCTGCAGAATAGTCATCCAATTTCGGAGGCATCGAGTATCATGCTGGATTATACTGTCAAGGCTACGGAAAAAATGGTGAGGAGACTTTGCCAAATTGCGAAGCCTCCCTTGAGCACCTGAATACGATATCGGAAAGTATTGATTGATCGCATCTGCATCCCATTCGGTTGGGTTAACATTAAATAGATGAGCTATTTGTTCTTTAGCTCGATACGTTAAAATAGACGATTCGGAAGGCCTACTACAAATGTGAGCTAAAATCGAATAAACTACCTAAAATTTTTACGATAAATGATTGCTGCCTTGATAGAACCTCGTTTACGAGCATGTGCTTCAGTAATATTTGATGCCACTGAGCGTTCGGTGTCAGTAACAAGGGCGTTAGACAAATTTTCAATATCGCTTGGGAAATCTGGGTTTACTGAGACCTCCTTTTCAAACTCCTTCCGGAGCGTGTTTTTACGTTTTTGCATACTGTTTGTAGTGCTTATAGCCCGAAAACACCGAAAATACCAACCCATATTACCCTTGAGAGTTAATGCCGTCATAAGATTAAAAGCATATGGGAAAATCTCAGTGTCTTAAATATAGAGCCTTTTAAATTCGTAACTATAAACAAGTCGCTGCCAAAATCGAATAAACAACATTTGTCTGGATGAAGTTTTATTGTCCAGGCATGTTGACTTCAACAGATTGGCTGCCTTCCTTTTCGAACTATGGATCAATACTTTATATTTTCTATGGGATCAGTGTTTTGCTTTATTCTTGCCATTGGCACGATTCTGAGTGTCGAGAACATCTTATAATCTGCGATGATCAATATGCAATCGCCATCGACCTGTTCAGGAAACAAAACCCACGAACAACCGATTTTCATGTTCTTCTTTCAATGAGTAATTCCACAGTAATCTGATACACCATTGAGAGATCATGTGGATGCCGTCTTCGGTAAATGTCGTGGCCTCTGTTTCTTAGTCCGTCGGTTCAGGAGACTCGGTTTAAGCTCTAGTCGTATACAAATTTTATCTATGCCTGTATTATTCCCCTTATTGTATATTGTTACCCGGCCTTAAATGTTCTGACTTTTTAATTATTCGTAAGCTTTTTAAAATAATATCGTTTTCTAGTGGCGTGCCTATTCTCTCCATTCAAGAATTCATCGTTCAACGCTACTTCAATAGTTGTTCACAAATCGCTGCTCGTATTTTAAGTGACCGCTTCCACTCCCCTCTTTTCAAGTTTATCTCTTCGACCAATGCGTAGGCTATACCATCCAATACCCACAAGAACGGCGGCATATCGCAATTCGGCCATTCCTTATTCGTCCCGATTTTTAGTTTCAACGGAGCCGGTGAAGCAGGAACTAAAAGACAATTTTCATATCTAGTACTTGTTATATTGTCTTGTTTTATGCTGAAAGTTTTGGTCCTCGCGACCTCAATAAAGCCCCCACAATTGTTATTATTATTATCCAATATAACCACCCTTCTATGGATTATACCATAATAAATAGATGAAAAACATTTAATAATATCTCCCAGGGTGAAGGCATACACGACAGCTTGAAACCAATTCAATACACGCCTCATAACCCTTGTTCCATCGTAGGTCTTGTGTTTAACTGATCTTGCAAACTGTTAAATTTACTGGTCGTGTGCTTTGTGGAAACCACAAAATATTTTCTAGATATCAACTATCGTGTTTGTTTTTGTCTCTTCATTCGCGCAAAATAAACCAATTTTCATTGAGGTACGTAATTTTTTCAGGCGCATTGTCTAGGATTCGTCACTTGTTGCTAGGTGGTCTAATACTGCAAAGCACGCTTTGGGTGTATAGAAGTCTTTACTTTCGTTATTACCAATTCTTCTTTAATTTCTATCAATAAGGTAAATTGTTGATAGCCGACCGTTTAAACGTTGCGTCATTATTTTTTGCCTTTGTATAAATTATACTTGCATAAGTTAAGCATAACATCTATCAATATTTATTAACAACTAGCAAAAGACTTCAGATGCATGTAACCGTGCGACGTGGCACATGATCTGCATTTGGAAAAAAAGACGCGGTGATGCCAACTGTTACATGTTAAAAATTTCTACTATAAAGTTTGATATTTGACTGCAGACGATCCCGGATTTCCCTGCCGCATCGCTTCGTCACGAGGTTGTTGACGAGTTTGCGACTCAGAAACTGCGCGGCGTCTCGCGAACCCGCCATATAAAGAAAAGATGCGTAGTTCATCTGAAGGTAGACCCACTCGGCTTTGTTCGTCATTGCATTCTCTAGAAAAAACTGGCGAGCATTCTTGTAGGCCTCGTTGCACCTACGAAGTTTCTTCTCACTCTTTCGATCCATTTCAAAGAGGTAACGCAAAAAGTCAGCCTTCATTCGCAGCATTCCACCCTTTTCCCAGGCTCCGAGCCAGTTCTGACACACCACCCGGTGGTCTACAATCTCTTCGAATTGCTCCACTGCACACTGCATGGCATCTTGAACCTCCTTCAGTTGAATTTTAGAGAGGCGGTGCATTTTCTCGGTTGCAGCACTCCTTGCTGTTGAAATGAAATCTCTGTATGCCTGTTTCAGTTCAGAGATATTCTCTTTGGTTACAATCCCAAGGGAATTATATCGGTAGTTCAGGCTAAAGAGATCGTCTTTTAACTGTGCTAATTTTCCTTTGACGCATTCAATATGTGAAGATGCCAATAAAGCATCCTCTTCTGACAGCTTTTTAAAAGTCGGCATTTGCAAGATTACACCACCTAGAGAAAGATGTCGTTGATTTAAAATAGGTTCCACTTACTCGGTTGTCGCTTGCTGTGCTTATTTGTTCCTGGGTCCATTAGAACTAGTTGTCTCCGTTTAACATAACTGCTGCCACACAACGAAGGCGCCAAACCATCAACTCGCTTTGATGGTTCTCCTTCGGAGATACCTTGACTGGGATACCGCTTGTCGTGTTTGGGTTCTCCATGTTGTCCGCCAGTCTCATTTGTTTCCATTCGAAATCGGAAAGAGTCGGGGTGATATTGGAAGTCGCTAGAATCCTGAAACTACAGGTTGGATGGACATACTGAAATCGTAGTACAAGTAGTAAGAACACTAAAAATGAGTCTTCGGAGGGGTTTCTGATGCAGACAACAAGGCGATGCTATTTTTGCTTCGTGAAAACGATTCGAAACACGCAAAGTTTAAATGAAAGTGATGGGTTGATTTGACCCGTTTTCTAAGCCCGTCGGAGGTGTTATTGCTGTGATTGATGTGTAAATCAAATGCAACCGTCTAAGCAATACGCACTTAAGAGCAGCTATCATATCCAAAGGCCATCTCTCGTAAACCGTCGAACCGTATCACTTAAATGTCCATTACCACGTCATATACTGATATATTTCCTGATATTTTTTTCCAAAAACAACATACTTATTGCAGTGATTATCGCGTTTAATTGGTGTCTATTGTGTGGTATTGTGACAAGAACTTAATATTGCTGTTATTATCCTCCCGCAGTGTACCCCCAGGATGCCTTTACAACACCGAAGCCTCAAGAACTTCAGACAACATCTTATTCTGCGCATTGCAATCTCCTTTTAATCCCAATCAATCTAATGGCTGAAATATTTCACGCATAGAACCATGGTGTTATTTAGCGTAGTATCCGGAAGATGGTTGGTCGACCGAAAACGGCATGGACGGTCTTTGTCCGGTTTACATCTTCCTTATGCCAATCTAATAAATTAATGCTTCGAAAAATATTCGAGTGCCACGTTATTCCACCTATACTTTTAATAAAAACATGTGTACAACTTTCAGTGAGATAAACAAAAGTATTTACTCGGCATGAAACAATAATTAGAGATGATTCCGACAAACCGGATTATATCAATGTTAATTTACATATTAACTCCCATTCAATAATTATTATTGCCAAAATATTATAACAGAATAATAAATGCTGTAACATGATTCGATATCAGGTAGGATAGTGGGGAGAAATTGGCCAAAATCTTGGTTTGGGAATTCCCACTAAAGTGAATTTGCATTTCGCACGAACGCCACGTGGATCGATGACCCCGCACCCGGGCTTATTCGACGGCATGGGTTAATGGCGAACAGCGTCCACAATTTTGAAATTAAGAAGAGGCAATATTTAGTACCCTAATCTAAACCAGTCCGAACCCACTCGACTAAGAATAAATCAGTAATCCAGTCTGCAATCTTATGGGGGCCAAATATATTTTATATTTTCTTATTATACGTTAGATGCGTAGTTTCTTACCAAAGGTGAAACTGTTGGCATTAATTCCCTAGGCAGATTGAATGGCGGGCTCTCGGGTCGTTCATAAGTCCCATCAATGGCGGTGTCGTCTTGCGCTGAATTGTACGAAGACATTTCTCGTACCGGAAACTCGGAGAACGTCAGCGGCTTGTAAGCTTTCTGGTGGTCTTTAAACTTGGACACCTTAGCAACATAATCACCATGAACGGACAGGGTGCAAACGTTGTCAGGAATTCTGGCGACCTCGATAGGGGTCACTTCCATCACCGTGTGGATATCAACAAAGGATTTCGCACACTGAGTTTCGTCCACTGGCTCCTCAATCGCACACTCCCTCGTTCTCTCACCGCCCTGCTCATCCTGCCCCGCCATCAACCACTCCTCGTACTCCAAACAGTGATCGCCGATTGTCTCCTTCGGATGTTTTTCTTTTAAATTTTCAGAGAGTTTATCCAATTTAAGCACCCGGTATTCTTCCCCGGAAACACAAGGTTCACTCTGAAGGGACATAACGGAATACTCCGTGCTGGAATCATTACTGCTTTCGGTGTGCAGTTCGGTAGGAGGAGGAGGATCAACCGAGGGGTTGTCAAAGGTGAAGGAGACGTCCGTTGGGTCCACACTGGGCCCGAAATCTCGAGGCTGTATAATGTCTTCGTTATTCGGGTCTATTTGTTGTTTATGTTGCTGTGAAAATACGGGATCAGGCTTGGCACGTGGAACTGAAACAGGCTCTTGAACTTCGGGGGGTCCCGACTGGTTATCCATGTTCAGTGTAGACATCTGGTCGGGAAGAGTACACGATGCATCTTGTCGTGGAATATCGTGAAATTCAGTTTCATAGTAGTGAGGTTCTTCTTCGGGTATCATCTCACCGGCATATTGATCGGTTGCAGGTGGAGCTTCAGGCACCAAGTCATCGGACGACGAAATGGAGTCTAGACGAGGTTCTATACCAGCTTCTTCGTCGTCGTCATCGTCAACTAATCCAACAACCTGGAACAATTTGGGCTCTTTGTCTCCGTAATCGACAACATCGTGTGCCTGGAAAGGCATTCCATCAATGCCCCTAGGAGTATCTTGTCCAATAGCAAAGTGGCCCGAATCTGTTGGGCCACTTTGCACGGCTTGGGGATTTTTTGAATCGCGAATCTCGACGTCTTCACAGGTCTCATGACCCAAATGGGACAATTCGACTTGACAAACCAACTCGTTTGCATTTTGTGCGCGTTGTCTTTCAGATGCATTTTCAAAAGTCGGCCAATCGCAAACTTCCCTGTCTTTTTGGACTTCTGCAATCACGTGCTCGAGGATAGACGGATCCTTAATCGAGTCCAACTCGGCGGTTAAATTAATCGATACCTCATTAGTAACCGGTGACACCTTGATTTCCTCCTTGTAGGCGAAATATACAACTTGATCGATGAGTGACGTAATATTCATAGAAGACGATTCTCCACCTTCAACAACCACTTTCCGTGGATTCATTTTACCATTAGGAGCATAAGGCTTCTCTGATGCATGATCTGGAATCTTCTCCCTTTCCGAAGTTTTAGTCTCTCGATAATCCAACTGAACAATGGGCGAGGTCCACTCAGATAAGTTTGCATGTTTAGGAGGATCCACTTCCTCCTGCACACGAGGCTGACGAGGTTTTGGTGAGGGGCCCGTGGGTTCCAGAGGTCTTGGAACCGCGGTCTCCTCCATCCACTTTCCTTCAATCCATTTCGTTGAATTAACCTCAAGACTGTTAAATTCAGATTTGTGATTTGTTTGTTGAACTACCGGAGGCTTCGGTGGCAGATAGGGTCGTGAAATGGCCGGACGCGTGTTTTGGCGTAGGGGGGCGACACGAGGTTGCGGACGTCGTTGAATTGGCCGGTCCATCACCGCCGGACTAACAGGCGTGGCCAGCTTTTGAGGCACTGAACGAGAACGGGTGTTCGAAGACTGGGTTCGAATTTTTCCAGTCGACGCTTTCAATGTTGAAGGCCTGTGGAGCTGTTCACTCCCTCTGTGCTGACGACCAAAAACGGGCACCCGGTTCGTCGTAGCAGGGATTGTGGGTGGATTCTATCAACCAAAGGATGCATGTTTGTTATTCCGTTGAAAAAATCTGTCCCCATATTATTTATTTCATGTTCAAGGTGCAGCCCGTGTTGTTCTTCTAACATGCATCAACAGAAAGTACGAATAAATGTAGTATTGAGAAAACATGTTGGACTACACTCATTCTTGTTATTGTTAGAAGAACAATAGGGAAAGCTGCGCATAGTACTTGATACTATCAGACATTTTCCCTATCTAGTATAACCAGTTGATGTGCGAATTTTCTGCGGACATCGCATACGAAAACAGTACCGTAAACGTAGCCACCACCCGTTTGAAATTACGAAATTACTGACGCAAAATCCAAATTATTTCTTACCCCAGCGAGCTGGACGCCTGGAGAGACGCAATTCAATCGGCTGACAGGATCCACACCCGCCGGCTTTTTTGAATCGAAGGTCTTTTTGCGTTCCATCCGCATCGACGAATTCCACGCCGGTTTTCGAGGAACCAATTTCAAGGATTCCGCCTCGGACCCACCGATGTTCATGTGCCTTCTTCTCGGTGATATCAAATGAATCGGTTGTTGTCGTTGGCTGGGGTGATCTTCTATCTTTTCGGCAGCACCGCAAATAATCGGGTCAAGAGAATTTGGCCGGAATTTGGCATCCTCGTCACCCGCAATTCCTTCCTGTCTTGCCGGCGCAAAGGATGCACCGGAAGGCGTCTTCGCCATTTCACGCTGAACGCGGCCAAATGCTCTCATCTGAACTCCGACATTGCCCGATTGATTGACCATGGATCGTCCTACATTAGGCAATTCATGATTGGCCGATTCCGTTGGTGGAAGGTGAAGAGGTGGGTCAGCATCCAGCTCGTCGTCATCTTCCTTCAAATGTTTGCCGAATGTGGAATGCGGTGTTGTGCGAACACCCCTCGAAAAATTCTTGATCGCTCTCATTTCGAGGCTGATTGGGTGGAAAGCGTGCGAAGCACCACGAGGCCCTGTGTTGATTAAAGCCGGCAGGTTTATCGATTTGGGAATCCACGTGGGCATCCACGCGGCATCCAGCTGGTGCCTGATTAAGTTGTTTGTAGGTTTGTCGGGCGGACGTGATAAAAACTATCCTTTACTACAGGATAAACCGGCTTCATGGGGGTTGGACTTGAAGTTGCTCGGGAATATTTTTACTGGTGGCAGCGTCCCCAGCGACACCCTAAGAGGTGGCTTGACCTGGGAGTCGAACCCGGCTTGTCCCTCACTAACAGACCGAGGATGATAACGGGCATCTGCCTGATTTTATAATTTCTCCTGTCCACTGTCCTTCTGGCCTAGATTCAAGCGTTATAACATTGCAGGGGGTGCTGCAACATCATTGCCACGAGAAAAATGCCTTAGCTTAAATTACTGTCATTTTCTTAACTTGAATCGCCCCGGATTGGCCTGACCTTTGAACCTCAACCTAACACACACACAGTCCGGTTAACGAATGAGTCGTCATTCGTTATCAACACGCTTCAAACAAACAACGACCATACCGATACGCGAAGACATTCATTTCGCAATTATCGTTCACTTCTTTAGCGTACCGCAAGAAAACTAGCGATCCAGAAAATGAACATCGACACCAAGAATAGAACTATTGTTAGTCGTTTTTGTTGTTGTTCATTCACTTCTTTTTAATGGAAAGTTGTAAATGCTCCCGCCGAAGGGCTTATATATGAGCAATTCCGGGGCATTAATCGATTTCCAGGAAAGGCTTTCGTGTGTTAATCGAATATCCGTAATGCAATCGTCTGATTTTTGCTTAAGCAACTACGTCTTGTTGGTGGAAAACCGATTATTTTCAAAGAAAACCTTATTGTTTCATAGAAGGACGAAATTACTATTTTCTGAAACTATTCCACAGTATTTTACGTCATCTACGTAACCCAGTTTTATGATTGGTAATCCGCCCCCCACGGTCATCTGATTGGTCCGTCAGATTCAAAAATACCAATTATCATTTCGCTTATTTATGTGCGAAGTTTGTAATTTAAACGCCCACGCGCTCCTTTTCTTCGCGGTTTACAAATACTTTAGGTCCTGTGAGATCGCGTCTCTCTTTTTTCTTTTTCTTCTTCTTCATGTCTGGTGTTATTGTCTATCGAAGTAACATCATTTAAGCCAGGCATTGACCTTCTGCGAATAACGTATTTTGATCGGGTGAGGACATTCTCCAGGCGCAGGATTCTTACCTAAGGAATGTTGGATCTTTCCTATAAAGGGTGAACTAGCAGGCTGGTTCATGTTGCTGGAGTCTTTTTTAGGAAGGCAGCTGTGGCCGTTTATCATCCTGTTGAGGAGGAGCAGAAATAGGAAGAGCGATAGTAATTATTATTATCGTCGTAGAGTATGACCATCCTCTAGAAGGAAGGCACGCGCTATGGATGGGGTTGCCTTTCAATGGTCGTCTTTCCGCAATTACCAAACTTTATGTCCTCCGGAAGTTTAATTTGCCTATCTTGCAAATTTTTCGCGAATTAGTGTTCTAAATCCTCTAGGTAAAAATGTCCGCTTCCAGTATCAATTTTCTTTTTTTGTAATTTTGGATACCGAATTTTTTGCTGCTGCACCTTTGACTGCTGTTGGCACCGGTGCCTTAAAGTGCACTTTTTTAATGAGAGACATTCGCAAGACTATTTCGTCATCATTGAACTGTTTGCGAGCGTCCTAAGGGCCACGATTGACTGCATTTGGGACTAGGGTCGTGACAGGTCCGCTTGAAAAATTTTCAAGGTCATCCGCTTTTGAAAAAGCACGTGTCCTGAAAAGGTCACCTTCTCAGATGGGATAAAAGTACCTTAGCGGGTTGTCCGACAAGTGTCGTGCATTTAATCTGCGCCCTGTGGCCCCACCCCCACAAATTGAAAGATGAAACCTGGCTAACGGGAAATATTTTATTTGTTTTATTAGCCATCAAGACCATAAGCAGCATGTGCCAGTGATCTTCTCTTAGCATCAAGGATAATATTCTTGGGCTGGAAGCTTAAGAGGTTCAATAAGTAGAACTCAAAGTGAATATAGTGATATAAATCGTCTAGTGTGTTGTTGTAGCCAAACGTTGTAACACATCTAGACGAGATCGGAGAGTTGCTAACGCTAAACACGAGAATATTGCTATCTGAACGAATATAGCAGGAGGGGATCGAGGGGGGTTGAGGGGAGGTGCATAAGGTTGCAAGGTGAAGTTATTCGTAAGGCGAAGCTGAAGGTAAATAGCGAAAATGGTGGGGATTTTTGCGAGAGCGACAGATTAGACGGCGAATTCGACCACGGAGTTCGGCGGTTGGGCCACCGGTTGGTTGCGCTAGACCGACGCCATAGCCCTATCACGAGGAAGACGAGGAGAGGCCATTAGGGGGAAGCACACAACTGAAGGCCGCTGTATTTGACCTGACCCCATTCCGCGCAGACAAGATGCACATGCAAGAGCAGGTCACAGAACCATCTCAATGTAAGATCACATGCTTGAAGCCAGAATTAGCACCCTGTCTGCTGGAGAGCCGACGAAAGCCACTGGAAACGTGAATTCTCCATTTATGCCAAGTCTCCTTTTGCTAAACCGGAAGCCGATAAGCTAGAGCCATCGAATTTTTGCTAAAAGGTACGTTGACCTAATGGTTGTGCACCTATATCTGGGTCTCAAATGTTGGTTGTAGGAGGTCTTTGGTGCCTTGCGAATGTTTGGGACTGAGGGATGGAAGTCCTCTATATAATCAGCTGTTTATGAGTTTTATTGATTTCTCTCCTATGTTACGTGAGTCCCACCAATATTGTGGAAGCTATTTTAAAAGACGACATAGGCTCTAGGGGTAAATGATCCAAATTGACTGGGTGATTACTACAGGCGCACGACGCTGCCTCTGGCGAACTATCAAATATATATTCGAAAAAGCGTTTCTTTGCGGAATTATACGGTCCTGTTATGCTTGGCAGAGATGTAGAGACTTTGCAGGCCGCTCTTGCCGTCGTTGAAGATCCTCTAATTGGTTCACCTTGGTTCAATGCGATCTCAGCGTCTGCCCCATGAAATCGATGGCATATTAAGAAAGACATTCACAGACATTCGTGGATTCGGATTGTCGTTACGACTCCAAGACCACCGTAAAAGGGATAGCTCGTTTCTGAAATCAGGGAACTGCTTTAGTGTAACAGCGTGCTAGGCGGATTCGAACGATTCCAGCTCCAAACTGGTTGATAGCAACCTTGCCAGCAGACTAGCAGCGCATTAAAGAACAGTTCAACGGCTTTGGCAGCAACGGGATGCTCGCCACGGTACTCACATAATCGACGACCTAGTAATAATATTTGTAGCTCTACAAGGCAATAAAATTACTCAGCCGATAATATTATATCAATCCTCTTCACTTCGTGATTGGCCTGCGAGGAGTCGCCATTACTGCCTGCTTATTGGCTCGTTGAATGAAAGGAAAGAGGCAGGGAATGACACAATAATCGCATGCAGTACAATTGGTTCTCGCTGGTTCCGATCTAGCCACTACAAATGAAGCCCGGTTACTGCGGATCCATTCGTCCTACGAGCCACAGTGTGCCCTCTCCATGCCAAGGTAGCACATGGCTGACACATGCTGCCACACCCGTGCTAGGGTAATCACCGAGGTCGTTTGAGGATGGCGGTAGTAAATTTCGGTTTCTATTGGTGAGGTGTAACGTCCTGGACCACGGGCACGTGGAATTTCATCGACAGACGCGTACGTCGTAGCTCTTGATGGAGCCTGTGGCGAGGGAGGGCTGTTAAGAAGCAGGCTTATGGGTGTCTGGCGGTTCAAGGTGGAGGTCACACCCTGTGGCGGTACAAACTGGAGGTCCGGCCGCGTCGACGCCTCGTATCCCCGCATTCTCGATGAGCTCCGTATCTCATCAGAACGTCTCATTTTTACTGTTATGCAACACTCAGCTTAATCACCTAGGGGACCCAGAATAGGCGGAGGGTTTACTCGCTTGCTCAAGACACAAATAAAAATTGTTCAAATGGCTTCCATTATGTGTGGACTTTTAATTATTGTTACTTATAACACTATCTTAGTGGTGTGGACGAAATCATCTCAATCCAATGTCAGTTTAATTTTCGTGTGTAGGCATTGATTGACCATGTTTCCAGAATTTCCGAAGACTTTCTATTGGAAAAAAATCATGTGTTGTCGGCAGATAATTATTCACCCGATAATAGGGAAACAGATTTTTATTGAACGCAGTTTTTCTTATGTGCGCTTAAGCCGACGTCAACATTTCCCAAACCCCACAGAGGGATTGTTTCGCAACATGAGAGAGTAATAAGACATCAAATTAAGAACTTACCAGTGGCCTCGAGTCGTGCTGTTAAGGGTGTTGGAGTGAAGAAGAACAGGTTTTATTAAAATATTCAGCTTTAATAAATCTATATCTCGTTTAGCAACGTGCCATGCAAGTACGAGTGTGTGAAACCCATGAACAAACACGCCGAACAAATCAAATTTCAACAGCGTCTAGAGCAGTTATATAATAAGATTAAATTAGAAATGCATAAAGCAGACTGCTTCTTTGGGCGAGAAAAACAGGAAAAACGGCGAAACGGAGGGCGATGCGACATAATTTGAAGAATTGTCAATAAAAGGCACGAAATGAATCAATAGGACTGAAGAGGTTTGGGATACACATGGCCACACACGCGGGATCACGCCAAAGTCGTTTCAAGGCCGGCTAATAGTAGCAGCAGCAGCAGCATCATCATCATCTCCCCAGGCGGTCTCTAACCTCCCGGCATTTGGCGTTCACGCGATCCGCGACGGATTCGTCGTTGTTGTGCATGTCGATGACCGAGTAGCGGTCGAGCATGGATCTGTGGGTGTCCATTTTGTCGTTGACTTTGCGGAGGCTGGCTTTCAGGTCGTTGTAGAACGAGGCCTCGGGCAACTTGTAGCTCAGCAAGTCGTCCATCTTGCGCTACAAATATTCCCGGCAAGCGTCAGTATTAAGAGTGAAAATTGATCAAACTGCATTTTTTAAAATCACTTCTTATACGATGATTTTAAGGATACACTAGATTGCAGACATTGCGGTTCACAAGCATTGCATTTTACATTATGGAGGAATTATTCATTTGCTTTGATGCAATTGTAATATTTTTACTAAGAAAAGGTTACCATTGTGCCTAGAAGCAATGTCTCATTAATTTCGACTTAAATCTCTCAAGTAGCCAAGCACCCTTTGGGTATTTCGGTAATTCGATTTCGTGAAGCTGTGGAACAAACAGGTGGGCAGGGACACAAACACATCCAACGATTGGTGGCTTCATTGGGGCCGCTTACGTCGATGCGTCTCCTCTCGGCCAGGACTTCACGGCTCACTGTGGGAGGGAGGCCCCCGGGGTAGCCGTGGGGAGCGCGGTGGCCGTAGTGGATCCTTTGGTGGTGTGGCGGCAATGGATACGGACTGTTGTAAACCTGAAAGCACGGAACCCAAAGCAGTCATTGGTGGACGAGGAAGACATGGCCGTGTCAATCATGACCGCTACTTTTCCTTTATCCTCTTTGCCGGTCGATATGTCCACCAGGCGACAATTGAACATCATCCTTTTCTCTCTCTTTCTATGCCTCTCCTATTGAGTGCTGTATTTATGCGGTTACAAATTAATATTGAAACAAATGCCGTATTCGCTGATAGAACCATTCGGCTAGATTTCTAACACCCGAAGAGGCTGTGTCAGGACATTTTGTCAACTTTATTTCTGTAATTTGGATTTGATCGAAACAGGAATCTTTCCCAATCAAACCTTTGTCATTAAGATGGTCCAAAATTAACATATGCAAAAGAGTTTTAATAGTTTATATGGTATTTAAACATGCAAAGCACGAATTCGCGTGAATTATACATTTAACCTTCAGTGTTGGAACAGCAAAGCACACATCAAAGCATACGGATTCATGGATATTCATGGGAACGCATTCCATATTAAATAAGAAACACGCATGAGAAGGAATGATTTGCTTTGAAATTGAAAAACCGCTTTCATTCGTTATTTCGATCAGATATCGGGCCAAAAATCGACAAAAAATATGGTACTAAATACTGGGTTGTTTATTTCCAACCGTCTATGCATAGCGAGATACAGATTCAGACGGGTTTTAAAGTATGTTCACACAAAATGCACGCCCCCACCCCTCCAAAGTGAATCACCAGCATCCTCCAATGATATTTCCCAAACCCAGTGAACAAGACTCGTGCATAAAATAGTTTCCTTCCCAGTACACCAAAATCATCTCCGAATCCTAATTTGTAAACGCATTCTCAAAAGGTTGTCGTCAAGGTACACGAATATTTTTGTTCTCTGAAGTTCGGACTGCTTAGAACAATTTAAGGGATGCGGACTTTTTCGAATTCGGTGAAGACTGTCTTAACTCTGAATTGAGCCCTATCTTAAGATCCCTTCTACTTGGGCGTCAATTCCTCCAAATAAGCATCCGCGTTTATCGCTTGGGGAAATCTTAATTCTTGCGAATTTTATTCAACCCAACCCGTGGACCATACCTCTTCCAATTTCCCAAGAAACATTATAAACTCGTCTCTAATCTCGAGATTCCCGCAGATGACTTTATTCCATGCTTACAAAACACAGTGAGGATTCTCAAAAGCTCGGGGAGGCGATAGCTGAAGCGCACCAGTGGCCTTCGGAGAACAGTGGCCTTCTGTTGAACGCATCGAAATGCATCTCCATTCTATTTTCCCTTAGATCAGACATTGGCACTCCAGAAATCGCTTCGACGGAATTCCCCCTTGGATTGCTGCATCATTCCTTTTATTGTAAATTGTTCCCCGTGATTTTCGATTGTCTCAAATATTCTGACTTTTTAAAATAATCGCGTTTTCTAGTGGCCAGCCAAAGCTCTCCATCCCAGAGACCATCGTTCAACGACACTTAACTGACCCCTCCCATCACATTTTCGAGTTTATCCAAGTGTAAATCTCTTCGACCAATGCGTAGGCAATGCCGTTAAATACCCAGAAGAACGACAGCATATCACAATTCGGTGACCTCACTTAAGCGCTTACAATTATTATTATTATTATTATTCTCTCGTAGTCGATAACCTCACCAGAGGAGAAGATCACAAACAAGTCTTCCTAAGTTTCCTATCCATGTAGCGATGATTTCTGTGCCCTTGGAAATGACCGATTCAAGGTATTTCCGTTATCCATCTCTCAACGGAAGCTACCATTCATGTCGCTTCTTCTTGTCCATAAACGCCCACGGTTTCTGTTTTGGCTGACACAATTGTAAACACTCCAGACTCACCTGCATCGTCTCGACGGGAGCTGGTCCAGTGAGATCGGAGTAGTAGTGAGCCGAGAGGTGTCTAAGGCGAGGGGCCGGTTGAAGCAGAACCGAGGGATGATCGAGGGATGATCGATAGTGGGCTGCTGCCGCCGCCGACACAGGGGGCACGGATCGATAACGCACGTGCCTCCCGCGTGGCGCTGGAGTCATCATGACCCTTGGGTCAACCTGTGAAAGTTGTTTTCAAATAAACATTTGCCTCAGAAGCACCCACATAACAGGCCACATTGTCGGGAGCCCCCTTCCGGTTGAGTTTAGCTCACGGGAATCATACGATTTGGGTTGAAGACACGGCGCGGAGGTTGCGTGCGCGTTCATTAAACAAGACTCGGCAATTGAATTTATTAATTCAATACACATATATTGTACAACAGAAGATGTAGCAGGCTACACAATTTACAGGAGAACAGCCGAAATTAAGACCAAAGAAAAATCCAAACTCAACGCCAAGCATTTTCGATGCAGAGTTGAACCAACGAGGATAAACACAGTGGGGGGGAGGGTTGGGGGTGGGGGGTGGTGAAGGTCTGGCTAAAGCACTGATTTCTGTGCAATACAGACAACCATCGTATACGGTAAACAAATACACGCAAGTATGGCAACAAGTGCAACGGTTTCATGCTAACAAGGGAATGGTTGGAAATTGGTGTTTACTCGAGCCGGCAATTGGGTTGCAGCAACAAAAATGGAATTAGCTAGCACAGAAAGCCAAACCGTATTACTTACTAAGTCACTAACAGAGTACCAACGGCTCGATGAGAGCGGTCTAGTGTAACCATGGTCCTACAAGTAAGGAACAAGGTGTGATTGGCTGTATAGAAGCCACATGTTCACAAAACCCAATTACCAACTCGAATAAATCACTCACATATTTCCATGCGTTTTCCCGTTTTATTCTTACTGCAATGAGTAATTTTCCCCTCGTAAATTCTACTCCTTTAAGCGATAGATTGCCGTGCACCTCTCATTGAAATGGACTCACAACCTTTGAAAGATAGTGGCTGACTGTCAAACAGAATACCACAATTCGCCTCCCCCGAAGGACTCTACGTTTAGGCTTGTTATTCGTTTATTAATTCTAGAACCGTATTTTATAATATAAATGTTTGCGAACGCGCGTCTTTACCGAATGGTGTGGTGGAAGAGGCTAATCAGGTCGACCTATTTTCCCGTGTGCTTGCGTCCAGGCGTATTTACGCCGGCGCCCGTAATTGCACGAGTCATCGTACAGTCTATGGTTGTTTTATCAACTGAACCATCCCCACTGTTTATGCTGAAAGTCGGCCGAAAAAATCTGTCCCTAGTCCAAAGCGTCCAGCTGGGAGGAGCACTTAGAAGCACCTGGAGCGGCCACGACGACACTGATCAGGGCAAGGGAGCCGGGAATGACAAGAAAATGACCTGTACCCAAGAGGTGTTCGACGCGTGCAGGTGCGATGTCGGCAGAACGTCGTCGTACACGTTGGACCACACGTTCCGACTGTATGGCGTGTAGTAGTTGGCGTAGCGCGAGTCCACGTAGGGCGAATACGGTACGTAGCTGCTGCGGTGTGTCGGATAGTTGTCGTAGAGGCCGCTGCTTCCATATCCGTACCTTCGGGGGTAGTGGTGGGTGTAGTGTGAGGTGGTAGCGGGCGTGTAGTGATTGTAGCGTGATCCAATCATGGTGACCGGGTAGACGGTGCTCGCCGTCTTGGTGGTGTAACGTGGATCAACGCTGAGGGATCTGTAGCCAATTCCATCACTAAAGGGCTCCATTGAATAGCGAGAGACCGATCTTGCGCGCGGGTAATACGTTGAAGCGGACTGTTGAAAAGTCATCATTCATAATTAATGCAGGTTTCATGCCGATATCAGCAGAATTTCGAAACCATGTAAGTGGCGTTGAAATAAATACAATACACTAAGTGGGTGAATCTTGAAAAGTATGAAAAAAACTATTATATATTTATATATATTGCATTTAAGTGGTTTCGTAAGTGATGTTACTCTTGACACATTTATCGAGACACCACGAGACGATTTGGGCCCACAGGCAGCAAATTCACTGTCAATAGTTTGTAGTTTGATGTCGTTGTTGGAAGTTTAGAAAAGGTGTCGACGGCCCCGGTAATTGAAGTAATTCCATGGTACAAGCTCTCGGGAGATTTCCTCCGCCAATCCTGAATGCTGCGTCGTGATAACCTCGTGGAATGTTCGTTTGCTTGGAAATATTCGTGGAAATATTCGTTTGCTTGATGGCGATGATCGTTTTGCTGGGCAATGATATGTGCATACAATTTGACTGGATTTTTTTCCATTTCCGAAATTCATTGAAACAGGAAGGCGTACAATAAAGATTCAAGCGGATAGTGCGATTTTCTGCTTATGTAAAATGTTTGTCTTCAATGCTAACAGTGGATTTAAAAAGCGATTAAATTAAATGAATTGATGATTTCGAATAATATAATGATTTAAGGAGTGTAGCACCAAATTACTAATACGCTTCTGTTAACACAATCTGGCAACGTATTCTGATCTGATATTTAAATGCTAATTGTACCTTTGCCCGGAAAGGGACCTTTAGGATTAGGGTATTGACAAGATAAAGATAAGAGATGAAGATGCTTACGGCGTCTTCAAAATGGCTCATTGCCCGCCGATCTGCAGCCCTCGAGGCCCTGTGAAATTCGTCCACGTCGTCCAAGAAATTGCCGGCGAGGCGTTGAGCGTGTCTTGATGCCGTGAACATGTCGGGTGCCTTAATGTCAATGTCAACTGTTGCAATCATCCTTCTTAAATGGTTCACTAGACTTTGGTTTTGTTTGCGGGCTGCAAAGCCCACTTTGAACGGAAATACACACGGACTTGGTGTGAATCGGCGTTAGTTGGCTTGCGTTGACCTCTGCTTGAACGATCGGTCTTCGCGAGCCCACTTTAAGCCGCTTCTAAACCCCTCCCATGGCGAACTTGAATGCGATTGGTTGGCTGTAGTTACTGGGCGCATACGTGACAGGATGCAGGCCGAAGGCAATGCATCGCGAGAGTAAACATTTTTTTTATAGCTGGCAAGGTCGCTCCGAGATACTTGATGGAATTTACATACACGCTCTGTAAAATTAGTAACATGGATTCTTGCACTTTAGAAAGCAAAACAGGTTTCCCTAAATTTGAATTGATGCTCCCATGACAAATATTCGGAAAATGTTGCTAATGTTTTTAAAGATGACTTATGTTCAGATGAAGCAAAGCTCATTTATCATTGTTTAGAAGGTAGTTTTAAATGTAAATTAAATGATGTAAAATTTCATTTTACTGGGGAAGGTAATTTTCAGTATGATTTGAATCCCAACTAAAGGTATATAAGATATTTATCAATAAATCTCAGACAGCAATTCGTTCAATTTTCAGATGGTTTATTTCCCCTTTGGTCAATCAACCAAAATATTAGTCAATATCCGGCTGACCGTAACTCGTGAGAAAGACCCGGAAATCATTTTGATTAAGCTAAACTAAAAAGAATATCACAAAAGGTAAATAAAGATGATGCAGAAATATGTATCGTATTCCACGAATAATCTACACGACTATTCGGAGTCGCTGATTGCCTGTCTCTGTTAGTATTATGCTGCTGTTCTCCAAGATAAATAACCATGACGAAATCATTCAAGGTAATAAATATGTACGATCAAACAATATAATACAAGCGAAATCGGAGAAAACATGCATTAATCAAATTCTAGAATTAAAATGGGTATTTCCTAGATTAAATCAGCACGCACGTCAAAGATTTAAGTTATCCTCGGGAATTCACGTCACCCAACCCCACTACCCCCAAGCCCCCAAACCCCCACTGCCCACAGGAATGCGGACTGAATTCTTGTGCAATCGATTGCACTGGGTATCCCCCCAAAAGCGCGCATTTTCGGTCAATTGTGCCAATAAAATACGGGCTACTTAATTAGTCAAGTAACAGCATCATTCTTCACACTATTTATGCGGTGTGTTATCGTTCGAGTACTATTTCTACAGTACAACATGCACTTGGTTTTATTTATTAGGGTAATTCCTGTTGTAATGACCGCCATTTGGCTTACCTAATAAAATGCCAGAAAGCAAAACTCAAAAATTGGCAGGATTAGAATTATGCTAGTGGGGAGAAACCAAACTGAGGTTCAAGAGCTTTCGCCGCATTAAATGCTGAAAGCGCGCGATATAGATATGACTGATTGCGTGTGGGAAACCATTTATGTCGGTATTTTTAATCTTTCTCGCACATTTGCACTGTTATTCCATAGTTTTTAAGAATATCAATGATCCTGGAGACAATGGGACTTCATGCACTGATCCACCCAAAATAGCTGACATTTTCCCGATAATTTTCCCTGTCTACCCCGTGTTCCCAAATACCATCGCGTAAAGGTGCTGATTCTGGGTCCCTAAGCCTGAATTAAAAAATCGGATTCTGACAATTAACAACTTTTTTATTATTTATGATGTCAGTGGAATTCCACTGCGCATTTACTATTCCTTTAGAAACAATCGAGCATGGGTTCCTGCTTTTTACGGTTGGTTTAAATGTCAACACAGTAAAACCAACACCAAGAAGGTGAGGTGGTGAACGTTTAAATATAGATTATCGGCCATGAAGAAATACATATATAAGATATTTACGTAATATTTACGCCGCTGGACATTCACAATGTTGCCTTTCTGGTGATCGTAATTGATAGCACCCGTTTGGGTCTCCGAGTCAAAAATTAAATCGGAAATTCTCACCTTCCTGCCTTCTTAACGACGATCTCACACATAAATTAACGGCCTCTTTATACGAAAATGTGCGAGTTCACCCATCGTTATTGGTTTCGGATTCGACAAAACCGACAAATTTCCAAAATTGATGAAATAATGGGAAGAAGAGAAGAAGCCGTGGTACAAGGGCGCCGGTAAAGTTGGCTGGAAAAATTAGTGCTCTTTATTACTTTAGTAAACGGTTTATGGAATGTGGCGTTTGTAGTTATGATGCAGAATTCAAGGCTATTTTTCGGATTTAAATTTCCCGAAATTGTGTACTCTGATTTATTTGACGAAATCTTTAAGAATTTTGGAAAATCTGACACCTCCCTGCTATTTCGCGCTAATTAATTCAGAATCTTCGTCATTGTCGGAAAATGATATGCGCGCAACATGATACAAATGCATAACTCCTGTTCGATGTATAATCGTCACTTCCTTTATCATTGTTTTGTTGGGAGTTTTTATGTTGACGTTTTATAAAGCGATTACCATTGTTATTAAATGCAATTATTGGGTTTCATAGTCGTATGAAACGCATATTTGCTCATCAATGTAATTAAGTGTTGAAGAAAATCAACGCACAGTAGACATCTGTTAATTTAATATCTAAATAGCATCCAGAGACTACCCATCTTAAATAAATAAAATGTTTAAGGAATTTATATCGAATACATGGAGGCGTGCAACATTTATAGAATAAGAGTTTCTGGATATTCATGCATGAAAACTGCTAAATTAATAAAATTACAAAGGAATCATTCAATTTAACCGAAATCGCCCCAAACCGTTGTATTGCATATGAATGATGACATTTGTCTACTACGATAAACCTTCTACATTTTCTTTAGTTTCCAGTAGAAAATTATTTCAAGCATTTGCCGATTTTGGTGAGTACAAGAATGTTAATCGCTATGCCATGTACTATAATGCGAGGTGAACGACTGAACTCACTTTTGTAAAAAAGGCAGAAGAGGTCCGAAAAGATGTGAGCCCAGCACAAATAGTGAAGCCGAATTGCACAAATAAATGCTTATGTGGCTTATTTTTAAGAACCTTAGAACCAATTGACCAATCGCCTGAGGCGTCCCTTCGACCCGCGTAATCCGACACGACGTCCGCCCTTCCCTATTGGCTAGTCCTTATACCAGCCAGCCAATTGGAACACCGCGTGGACATGGTATTGATGTGCATGTGCTTCTGCACAGTCAAGCCATGGGTGTTGTTTTGTAGTGCCACCCCTCGCCTAAATACCCTCCCATCCCCACCTGTCATAATCCTTTCATTGGCACGACGAACTGCTAGCACCTTATTTATTCATAATTACACGAGATTCGCTGAAATCCACAGAAATGCCGACAATGCAGCAGACAAGGAGCCATTACGGGGCGCAGTCAGGAAAGACGAGAAATTCGTCTATCTTTAATATCGATTTTAGGTTTATTCATAATGGCCACCATTAAGCGTTTGCAAAACGTGATATATGTCGGCGGGTAATTTAGTTTTTTGCAAATTTACCTTCTTCTTATTTCTTTTTAAATCATTTCGAATCTTCTCCTCTTATGTTTTGTGTGTCAGCGAATACCATATTATTATTATTATTATTATTAAAAATACAATTTCTATTAAATAAACATTAATAATTATGGTTTAAACCCGAACAACGGTTCTGTATAAAACGCATCAGAAAACGTGGTCGAATACGCCACAGCCCTCATTATTGAATTTGGTCTGCTATATTTAAGAAAATGCGTAGATGTCTGGAACAATGACTCTCACATTTTGAACATCGGGTGATTAAAAGAGTTTAATTTTCCGTAAATTCGAAATTTCAACAAAAAAAACGCGAGCAACAAGTTCAAAATAGGTTTCAGAGTAAATTAACTAAAATATATAAATACTAAACAAGTTCGGAGAAAATTTAAATTAGGAATACGCCTCACAATCATTTAAAAATTCTGCAAGCGTTTAGAAAATAAAGTTGAACAAATCGAAAATGCGAAATAGGATGATTGCGATAGAAAAATACCCTACCTTTTTAAACAAAGCACAGACCTTACGATGTGGAATTTTTGATCTTGGTAACAAACACACAATGCACCATTATGCCAGTAATTTATCATCCAGAAGCAAAAAGCCCTTTCCTTAGAGGAAAATATGGGCAGCACACGTTCCGGGTAACAGCAGTTTTAATTGCGGAAACAGAAATCTACTATTCGAAAGCCCAAAAAACCGTTAAAACCATAAAAGGCGCCTTTTAACCGTTCATTCAGATTTTAAATAATAATTGACTAATCAATTTAGTATAAACAGTAACATTATTGTTTGCGAAAACCCTCGTTGCGTTCCCCTGTTCGCTGAAACTAAAATTCGGGACAAAAGGCATTTTCTATTAACGATATGCCATAATTATTGTGAGAATTAAACGTATTCGTCGAAGAGATTTATATTGAGATCGACTTAAATAGTGAGGATTTGGCGGGTAGCGATTATCAGAGATTGGGGAACAACTTATGAAATGGCGTTGAATGAAGATCTGTTGGATGGAGAGCATAAGCAATCGACTAGAAAACGAGGTTATTTAACAACGGAGCAGCCGTATACAATGAGGGGAATTATACAGGAATCCACGAAGACCTTGATTCGGGTTGAGCAGCCACATTATCGCTCCAAGATAACCTCCTGCCGAAACCAACGCTCATTAAATTATATTTTGAAACAATCGACGGTTTTTCATAATCTGCGCTCATTAAAAACCTAATGGAGATATTTTTGATGCGTGCAGCAGCAGACAACTCGACCACCTCAATATGTATCTGTCTAGGCTGTTGGGAATCGCCCTTCGTCTTGCAGGCATGACAGGGACGTAATAGAAGAAAATGCGTCCTTCTGGCCAGCCTATATTTGTTGGCCGCTAGATGGCAAACCGACTTCATGGATAATGCTTCCATGCTGATGTTTGTGAATATTGTGCTGGTTGAGGCCGCCCCAACGCCACACGGAGATGAGGTGGAATTGACGACACCATCATCCAACGCTTATTCAACTCAGGGGTCGCACTTAGAACTCGGGCTGGTAAAAATCTGGATGATGCTACAGCCGGTTTCCGCCAACACCAGGCAGCCTCCGAGTCAACGGATTCGAGGTGCTGGCGCTTCTGGACCCAGCTTCGAACGAAGGGTGACTCACGAACCGAGTAGTGGGGATGCTAACCGCTGCAGCATCGCTACCTAGCCAAAATGGACAGGCTTAATTGGCGATGACCACGCGATTTCAGAAGGTCATTTGAGTTTATTTTCTATTTTAGTTGCGCTATTGATTGATTAATCAACTGAATGTAAAAACAGGAAGTTTCAAGTACATTTACTTAGCGGCATACATCAGCAAATGAAAGTGGAAAGGGAAGTTTTAGAACGTTTTTTTAAGATTCTGTCTCCCTCATGCACGCATGAACTAAGGTGTTAATGAATATGCAGCCAATGTGGCTATTTGGGACGAATTTATGTCTAGACGCCTCGCATCCGAAAGTTAATGCACGTGGAAACACGTCGCTATTTTCACGACACCCTAAGATGTGTGATTCTGAGCAAAACCCCAAATCGGGCTTGTTTTCGATAATATCATATCATACAAAGTAGTAGAATGTGGTGAGTTATACCGCGGCTTTGTTGGATTCAACAAGACGGCCATTTGAACGTCATTTGGGGAGGAGGCTTACCGCGTCACCATCGAGCAACTTTACCCGACGATTGGCTGGTGGTCGCCAATCCACCAGCCAATCGCGTATCGTCTTTATACCGCACGTCATTTCGGGTTCTATACTCTTGGAATATGACCGAATTGACATTTTATATTTCAAAGATAATTTGGCAGTGAAATAATTAGCCGAAATAAAGGCTCGAATTATGTATTATTGCGAAAAATAAACAATTTAATTTATAAAACAACTGTCTCTAAGGGTGAACTGCGATGCGATGATGAACAAAGGTGGTAGAGATTCGTTTGCGCTGGAGGTACGTCTTTAGTCCTTGTTTGAATGAAAATCCTCAATTACAATATTCAAATTAATGTATAAAAGTATGTTAGGTGGTAACAGAGAATGCAATAAACGATGTGATGTGTATATAGATGAGCTGTTGTTGCAGTCTCTTAAATGCCTCACAAAGTCTGCGGTGTTCTTGGCTTGGCCATCGCGGTGACACTCTCGTGTAATTTTTGGGATGACGCATAGGATGACGCATAGGCAACTTGAACCTCTCTAGGTAGAGTTGGGCACGCCGAAACCTGTAAAATATTCCCAAGAATATTTATGGAACACACATGACGAACACTTATCTTCTAGCAGGAAATATCAACACGAATACATATTGTTCGGCTATGATAATCACCCGGGGCTTTCCATGGTATCCTTGACACCGCGATGCACCAACCACTGACGAACGCCTTCGTCGCATTTAATCACATTCATAAAAGTATTTATATCTTGCTTTGTTTGAAAATATCAGAGCTTCCTAAATAAACAAAGGTAATTTGTCCACTAATGCTGTTTTGGGACTGCTATGTGCGCTGTCAGGCGTTACAAAAGTCAGGAAAGACGGAGTGTTGCCAAATGATTATGTGATTCATATTCTAGTTCCAAGGAATGCTGCTTTTTACGACTGGCGAAATAATCTTTGTAGCCATGGGAGAGAATTGTACTAAGAATATGGTAAAATCAGAGCAAACTTTTGTTGCCAAATACGGCAGAATTCTCTTTTTTGCTGACCTGATTTTCCCTTAAATCTGGTATCTCTCCGAAACAAACACCTCAGTTATTCAATGTGAACTCTCTGATAGGCATCCGCACCCGTCAGCCGTTCTCATGGTTTCGGCGCGTTATTTGTTTTTCTGGAATAAGATGCCAAAAAATAGTAATTTCCAGGAAACGTTCCTTATCGTTTTGTTTCGAGCAACGGAAATAACAGCAATACCGAACGCAATACTCCAAGGATAAGGCTCTTTGACCACCATTGCGATAAATTTCTCGTTCTCTTACATAAAATCCCATGATTAGCCATTTCCAGATGTTCTTCAAACTAATGGCCAAAGAATTATAATCAAAATTTACAAAATCACAAAAAATTAGCACGATCTTTAGATTTGCGGAATTATATGCGATAATCCTGTCTAGCTTAAAAAACGAGTTTCAATTTATTAAGGCGTTCCTCGCGAATAACTCGGGCATTCGAAAGCATTGCAATTGAGAGTAATTTTGTTTGTTGTAAATTTAATGATGAAAATGTTTGGTGACCTCAATAATGCGAATAATACCGTAATTTATGGATTACAAGGCGGGATCACCAGTTCGAACATAAATCGACGAAGTGCGGGATGATAGTGCTTGAATTTGAAAGATCAACATAAACGACGAGTGCTGTTCCAGGGCCTTTTTCCTAGCAGCGGCATTCCAAATGTAGGGTGGGCGCGTAACGGCATCGCTGTAAGCATCCTCGATAACTCTGGATTGAACCCCCAGGTCGAAAGGGGCAACGAAAGGGACCTGGAGAAGCTGGCGATTGCCAGGAATCAGCGACCTGCAGGATGTCTGTCGGGTGGTGGCGGAGACATCATCCGGAATTTAATAACCAGCCTCATTTCTGTGGATGATGCCTCAGTGGCCAATAAAATGTTTCAAAGAATCTAAATTGAAAATCTACGAAGCCGGCTCGTCGTCTAGAGGGAGATATTAAAATCATGACCCAACTTATACAATGTGTCGACTCAACAGCCAAGAGAACAAACGCACAGAATCGTCAGGAAAAACGGTGGCGCCTGTAAAAAATCTCTTCGTGGTGCAAAGGAATTTTTTCGTATCAACGAGACCCTAATTTAGGAGATTTGTATGCCGGACATTGAAATTGCGAACATGTTTGCGGGCGGTATGGGATACAAACAAATACGTCTTCGACTTTAAAGAAAGTCCTCGCCTGTTGTGTGTGGTTTAAATCACGAAAATGGGCCATTCACCATTCATTCCAAACACCCCCCATACCCCGCCCACACCCATGTGGATTCGGAAACAGCATATTTGGACTTAAGGCCGCATAAAAATAGGTTTGCGGCAATCCTCAGCATCCATACACAACCGCACCACACGCGAGGTACATGCAGGGGGCTGTGGTTGTTGTTGGGTGTTTCCGGTCGCGTCGCGCCGTCCCGCAAGACAGGCGGTGTGGGGGAGAGACCGATCGATGAGGTCTCGACTATTTATACTAGTAATAATAATGGTATTCGCGTTATTAAGGTCACTCGGGACCAACGTTTTCAGCATAAAACAAGACAGTATAAAAAGTACTAGATATGACTATTTTCTTTTATTTCCTGCTTCACCTGCTCTGGTGAAACTAAAATTCCGAACAAATAAGGAATGACCGAATTGTGATATGCCGCCGTTCTTGTGGGTATTGAACGGTATAGCTTATGCATTGGTCGAAGAGATTCACACTTAGATAAACTTGAAAAGAGGGGATGGGAGGAGTCACTTAAAATACGAGCAGCGATTATTGGACATCTATTGAAGTGATGTTTAACGATGATTTCTTGAATGTAGAGAATAGGCACGCCACTAGAAAACGAGATTATTTTAAAAAGCCTACGAATGGTTAAACAGTCAGGACATTTAAGGCCGGGGAACAATATACAATAAGGGGAATTATACAGGCATGGACTAAGGGTTTTTTATATGGCTAGAGCTTAAACCAAGTCTCCTGAACCGGCGAACTAGGAAGCAAAGGCGACGGCATTTACGAAAGACAGCATCTACATGATCACTCCATGATAACCGACTGTTAAAAATAGCGCCGATTTTGTGCTCCAAGCGAAATAATGGAGTTAAGGGATTTCAGGAGTGTCAACATCGGGCTGTCAGGGGAAATGTAATAGAGCTGCATTCAACAGAAGACCATTCTCCGAAGACCTCTCGAGTACCTCAGTGACTACCTACCCGAGCTGTTGAGAATCACCATTCCTCTTGCAGGCATAAAGAATCCGCGTATTTTATAAGTGTCACGTCGTTAGGGGACCGAGGACTAGACGTGTAATGGTTTAAAAGGAAATAGCACTGCGCCTTGTAGTACACCGTAGTTATTTAGCAAGGTAGAGGCTTCTTTTCCGACTCTTACATGTTGAAGTCGATTAGAATAATATTTTTGAAGCCATTTAATCAATTGAAGGAAGTCCGGGCACAACGATATAAGGCCCTTACCGAGATACCGTCGCCTGATTCCCAAATTTCACTTCAACAGAGCAACTATTGTTGACTGACCGCTTGTAGGCCAAAACGAAAGCGTTAAGGACGGCGGTTTGGGGAAGAGGGTTAATTTGGAGGTCGTTTTCCAAAACGGTGTCACTCTAATCTATTCTAATGTCCTTGATAAACAAGGATTACGATTAGGCGTGTAAAAACCGAATTGGAAATAAATGAAGCACTAAATACACGAAACAAAAATTGTACTCTTCAGTTTGTATTAAACTAAATTAAACTTGGTGGCGAATTAAAATACACAGTGAAGGGAGAACGACCAACGGTGTGGAGGGGGGTGGGAATCAGTCGTTTTACACAATCGATAGCTATCAGGGTTGGAGTGGTGGGGGTAGGACAAGTCTACTTGATGCTTTTGTAGGGTTGTACATGTTCGACCTGACTGTCTGGCAATCGATGCTGACGCCAAATCTGCTTCTTCTTGTTGGCCATGACGGCGTTGTCCACAATGGAGTCCATCATAGACTCCGTGAGGGTGCCATCCTCGCTTGCAAAAGCAGCAGTCTGTGCAAAAAAAATGGTTAAACAATGTCATGATACAATAGATTTTAGTCAAATAAAGCCTACTTTTTGCTAATTAAGTAGCAAAAAGACATTTGGGTTCGACGGATCGCAAAAACGAGCAACATGGGGAGACCTTTACACCAAAAAGTATATCTTAGAAATATATATAACGGATTTGCCGATTTCACAGGGGGTGGTTATTTGCATTCCAAGTTATGAGATTATAAAATAAATGTTTACGAAATGCAGAAATTGAAGAAGGCAAATCGCCTCACTGACCTGCCAGGCGACAGCGACCTTGGAAAGTTCGCGACCCGAGAGGCCCCCTGTGCGTGCGGCAACATCGACACACTTCGTGGTGTAGTCGATCCCCTCGGCGAGGCGAATCCGCTGTTTTTTGTCCATTGAGGGTTGCAGAAGAAAGAGGTCGAAGTAGTGACGGATCATGCGCTCCCTCTCCTGCTTCTTGGGGACATCAAAGTAGACCAGCTCGTCCATTCGGTCGTTGATGGCCCAATCGAACTGCTCCGGCTGATTACTGGCCAACACAAGCATGAACCTGTGGGCGAAAAGAACACGAGCAAAAATCATGGTGATATTACCCTAGGATGTAGAGACAGGAAACAAGGACGGCTCAGACCACACCATGGGGCAAGGGTGTGCACTTCAGTATACAACTGGCAACGCACCAAACGCACAAATATAACAACACATTAAACCAGTTCACGAGCCACCGAATCCTCTCCGATGCCACCGCTTCCAACTTACACGCGAACCTCAGCGACGAGCAATCAGTCGGCCAGCAGTGGCGCGCCATGAAAAGGTGTGCCACAAGACGTCAAAGCCGCGGTAGGAATCGCCCATGAAATGGATCACTATACACTCCATCTGTCCCTGGACGACAGACCAGACGTTCCGTAAGGCTCCACCACAACACGTCGTGGTGAAGTTGGCTTTGGGAAGTTGACATACGGTAAGCGTCAGACCAGCTATAAGCCGATTGACGACGCTCTCCCTGGTCTGTTCAGTAAAATCTGGAAAAGCGTGGATTTTCAAAGCGACTGAAGTATACGAAGAAAACGAGACAAACTGCCACAAATTACAGTAAAGTAAATCCTTATCTACAGCGCTGCCAAAAAACGGAAAATACCATCAAAGAGGATGCGGGACGCTTGGATCTACGGACTTAGTCGGTGGAACCGTGCTTCGAAAATCGTGTGTGGACAAACATACATAAAGTCGGCTTATCCTATTCGCCGACCAAAGCAATTTAGTAGTATATAAGGCATGGCATGGATGCAGATGACTCACTTTTGCGACTGTTCACCGGTACGGTAGAGGAACGCGTTGAGGGTGGCTCGCATGCCTTCGGAGATGCGCTCCTGTTCTCGCTTCCTTAGAAAGGCGTCCGCCTCGTCAACGAAGAGCAAAACTCTGTGGCAACAAAGAACCATGATATTAAACCAAAACTACTAAAATCATCGTTTTGGTGACGTTTGTAAGTTGATTTCTTGGACTATATTTGCTACGAGAGGATAAGCGGGTTTCGAGAAGACAAATTCTATGAAGATTCTTCAGAATAGAGAGTACTTAACCGCCGTTTTTTTTAAAAAATGGCACATAACTAACCCTTTGGAACTAGTTTGAGCCCAGTTGAAGACTTTATGGATGGCTGTCACACCATCGCTGCCCATCGGAGCGATATCACCACCAGTCATGATTGCGTAGTCCAAACCAGAGTGAGTTGCGAGGCTCTATCAAAAAAAGACATCCCAAAATTGAAATGGTACGTTCAAACAGATGACATTGTGGCAAAAAAACAGACCTTGGCAAACATGGTCTTCCCAGTACCGGGAGGCCCCGCCATAAGAACGTTGCGGTAGAAACCCTTATTGGCTCTTGTGTGCCGTGTAGCGACAGCAATCTTTCGTAGTTGGGCTTCGAGAGATGGCTAGTAGTATAAAATACCAATTTATAACGATTCAAGCAAAACGTGCAATAATTTAATTTACCTCAAGAATGATACCCTTGAGTGGATCGCCTGGCCGAGCAAAGAATTTCTTCGTAGTCTGCCAAGGCGAACGAATAAGGTCAACCGTATTGAAACGAGACGTTTCACGAACGAGCGATGGTTTGCCGATTCTTGCCTCGATAAATCGAGCAGTAGTGCCCATTCCGAACTTGGCGGCGTAAACACCACCGGCTAACAGTGTAACAGCTCCGACGGCAGTGAAGACTTTATTCCTGTCAGATAAGAACGCGTCAAAGCCTGCACCAATTACGGAGCCGGCTGTTTGTATTGATTGCAAAATGGTCTCGCGATTCTCTTTCGCCTCTACGCGGGAACGCTCCAGCCGAATGTCGCGATTTTCTCGTTCAACCGTCGCCTCGCCCCGAAGGCGCGCCTCTATTTGTTTGAGCTCGTTCTTGTGACGCAAACTTGCTTCATACTCGATGGTTGCTAAGTGATGAAAGGAATGAAAGAAACACTATTTTCTGGCTTACATCTTCGCATGGTTTCTTGCTTTTCAACCGACTCTTCTTGTTTTCGAAGTGTTTCCTCGTGCATTCGAGTTTGTTGGCCAAGCTGGTCATCTTGGCGTTTTCGTGCAAGCATGTCCTGGTAGTCAACACGATGCTTTTGTATTTTCGCCTCTTCTTCGAGTGTCTTCCTCCGTTCCTCCTGCTGGACACGAAATTGGTGGGCCTTCATTTGCTCCATACCGACCTCATATTCCTTTATCTTTGATTGGTACTCCATTTGTTGAGTTTGTTCCTGCATGCGAGAAAGATCAAGAGCTTCCTTGGCGTATTCTAAAAGAATGGCATATATCAACTAAAACGTACTCGATGATTCTAGCTCCCGAGCTGCTTTAGCAGCGCGCTCAAGGGCAGCAGAGTCAAATTTAAAACCAGATATAGCATCTTCGATCTTCTTCTTATCATCTTTTTTCGGAGGTGGTTGTGGAGGAGTTAAACCACCTTCACTCCCGCCGACAGCAGGACTTTGCGGCGTCGTGTATCCAAATAACCATGACATCCGAAGACTTTAACCAACGAAAAAACTGCACGTTTCAGCTCACAAGACGCGCCTTCAAAGTGGTGTGCTTTAACAACACAATAACCAATGCGCGTTTGTATTCGTTTTGTTGGCGACTGAGTAATAATTGTTTTACGAAAATATGCAAAGTTTCTCGTATTTAGATCGAATATTTTTTTGCTAATTGGTTTACTACGAAGATACATGTGATTGTCCAAGATTAGAGTTCGTCGGCATTTAATTTGTATGCATGTGTTTCGTTAATAAAATATTGTAATCCGCTGTCGTTGCTAGAAAATAAATTCTTAAATTCTTTTAAAAAAGTTTTCAGCTCAAAGAATCCATGGCAGTTTACAAGAACATTATTGATGTATTATAAGACATATATTCATGTAAAAGCTGTCCCTGTCGTCAGGTCCTCATTAGCGTCGATCCCAATGTCTTATGTTTGGTTAGCTCAATGTAACAACCTGTCGTCTCACCAATGACCCCTTCACGAGGTATCTGTTCTCTATGCTTCCAGGTGAATAAATTCTCCATCATAATTATTATGGTTTCCGTTACTTCGTGGTTTGTTTTAACTTCCTGAATGCTGAGAGCTTTTATATTTTCGTTATTGTCGCCAAGAAACGACACACCACAGAAACGCTATATTCTTTTCACATATTAAATAAACCATAACTTAGGAAGACTAGTTGATTTGCTTCGAGCTGTAGTGTTTCAAAGCAGTGGGCGTTCTTGCACACGGACTTTGTCTTAGTTGGTATGCCGTCCGTCCAGGAACCTCTATTGGTCTGTAAAAGTTCACTCACCAAATTCATTTGTATCGTGGGGTTAAGCGGTTTCGTAGTTCTTCGGGACATCAAGAGTGCAAAGAGGGCATTTTTGGGGAAACGAATTTACCCTATGCCTCAACTTCCACCGACTGACCGACGTAATTCGTTATTTATGCCTGTGAAAAGCCGCCAGAGAGACTCTTTTAACAAATTAGCTCGCATGATGTGGTGGCTTTATTCAACCAGAACTAAAATAAATCTATTATTTCTTTATTTTTGATGTGTTGCCTCGTTTACTGTGGTTTAAAGATGAGTTTGTGTGGGTTCTGTGCATGTTCGTTTTTCGTCGTCTTCACCCCTCCTCCTCCTCCTCCTCCTCCTCCTCCTCCTCCTCCTCCTCCCCCTCCTCCTCCATAGATGCGGACGCTGAAACATGGCCGGTGAGAATAGTGGGTGCACCAGCTGGGAGGGCTGTATCACCGACTCACGGAAACCCCAGCGTCATCACATGGTTTTGGGTAGGCTTCAAACCCAACCGCACTTTCACCATTGACATGGCAGCTTTTGCGGTGAATGCGGATCTCTTTCTGGAGCACCACGGGCAGCCTTTGATTATATCGATAAAGATGAACAGGAGCGAACCATATTAGCTCAAATCGGATTTAAAAAAACGCGAAAGAACTGGAACCCAAAGCCGGTTGTTGTACACAGGTAAGGTATTTCGGTTTATTAAATAAAATAGTACGTTATATCTACCACCAGGTGTTTAAACACCGAAATTTCGGGTGAACTGTATTAATCAATGTTTTGCAACACAATTGTTTGTCATGAGCAAAATTAATTAAGGTGACATACTTTGAGGCCCTTAATAATTGAAAAGAAAAGCAGATGCCACTACGCCTTGTTGGACACCGCACGCAATGGACAAAGAGGCTTAGTTGCCGACTCTAATGTGTTGAATTATCTGACCCGTTGACTTGTTCCGTAATAGGTGGTATGATAAAATATCTTTATCCCGAGAGAAAAGATAATTCCCCTCGTGACAAATTTGCACGTTTGGTGAAAATTAAGAAATCTTGCAGTGTCCGTTCTACAGAACTGCGGGAGGGGAGACAGTGGATTCATAGGGGGTAGAAAAGCACTGGAATTGAGAAATAATGCATGAAGCAACGCGAAATCGTTTTTATATACAGAGCATCAAGGTCTAGGGTCTCAATTGGTAGACATGAGCGACATGTTGCCGCCAATTTTGGTTTATCGAAATTAACGTTTATACGAAAAGCAATGCGATATTTATTTCAATAGATTAATGTTTTACCACCCCCATCATCAAAAATATTATTAAACATTGTCAAATGTCGTTTGCTTATAAAACCTAAAAATCGCAGTGTTTAAGGTGTTGTTAAAATATTGGAAAGCACTGCCGCCTTACTGGACACAAGTGGGCTGTTTGTATTGGATTAATAATCTTTATCCGAATACTGCCGTACAATGTTACATCTGATGCGTTATTGTCCATATCGGGTTTCTCCTTTTCTTTTGGGACAGTTCATATTTTCTCGTCTTCATACCGCCTCAGCAAGAATGTATCCACTGGTCCCAATTGTAGTAGAGAAATCTGGTCTTGGCGAGCGGGCGTACGATATATATTCTAGACTTCTAAAAGATAGAATCGTCTGTCTCATGGGTCCAATTAATGATGATGTAGCAAGTATCATAGTTGCCCAGCTGCTGTTTCTTCAAGCAGAGGATAAGAGGTCGCCCATTCATCTATATATAAACAGTCCCGGTGGTGTTGTCACGTCTGGCATGGCGATTTACGATACAATGCAGCATATCCAACCCCCTGTTCATACGTGGTGCATGGGTCAAGCGTGTAGCATGGCTTCTCTGCTACTCACGGCCGGAGCAGCTGGCCACCGTTGTGCTCTGCCCCATGCACGAATCATGGTTCATCAGCCATCCGGTGCTGCTCAGGGTCAAGCATCCGACATCCAAATCCACGCCGAAGAGATCCTCAAGACACGAAAAGTTCTCAATGGTCTTTATGCGGATCACACAAAACAGCCGCTTAAGGTAGTCATTGTGTAAATATCCCACGTTAATCTCCTGTAGACAATTGAGAAGTGGATGGATCGGGATTATTTCATGACCGCCGATGAGGCTTCAAAGGTCGGTCTTGTTGATCGCGTTTCCAAGCCAACGCCACCGGTATCAGCAGCAAATAATGTTGAAAACTAACGTCTCCTCCGGAAGAGAAATAAATTCTACACCCAATGCTACTTTATTTATTATTGTTTATATTAAAATTTCTCATCGATACCTATTCCTTTTGCGCATGGATTAAACCGGATTTTGGTCGCATGCAAGGAGAATGCTGTGCTGCTTGCAGGATTTAAGAATCGCATCCATGGCTTCGATTTGTTTTCACATCGTCCAAAATATTAGTCTACTTCGTTTTACTTTTCTGTATTTCAACATTGCTGCCGAATATTTAGCTGTTGAATATACGTGGAAATATCAGAGATTACGACTGCTGTGGTATTGGCATCTTTATTTATCATCGATTTATTTTAAATTCATTGGACTTATAATTATTGACGTGAATGAAATGCTTATGATTCGAGTTAATTGTAATCACCAGTGTCTTGTAATAGTAATTTCATTACGGTTTTCATTAATAATATTAAGCCCCATCATCCAACCGAGGTGAAATTTCCGTGTTCCATGATCCCATGATACCTTTTTTCCACAATTATGGCTAGCGTGTCACCGTCAGACCACGGCATCTTTAAAGCATCACCACCGACTTGTGGATAACCAAAGTTACTTCCGTGAAACTTATCCTACGAGGCGCTTTTGCTAAAACCGACAGGTTTTCGGTAAATCTGGTTTTGCAAAGGAAGTTGACAACAACTATAATTTTTGATTCTTATGTGACACGCAATGCTCCATCGTCTAACTTTCCTTGGCGTCACGAAAGGTTGTCCGCTTTGTTTAGTTCTGTTCAACTAAATGGTGGCCTAGGTAATGCAACACCCTCGCATATTGGAGCGGTTTCGGAAAGAATCCGACCGATTTCTATCGGTGACCATTTGCGTGCGACATCGTCCTGGTCCGAAAGATACCCCAACTACCTGCACTCAGTCAAATACACACAGGGCCTTTCCCTATGCCTGGAAGACGAACGCGGATTCCCACCAGCTTGCTCAGACCACCGTTGAAGCGATCGCGTGGTCTTCAGCAGACGGACCACTGTTGAATGCTCTAAAATGCGCTCGAATCCCGTTTTCACGTAGCGCTTTGTTTATTTCATAATTCTGATGGAGTCTTCGTGAAATGCTTCCGCCTCGGCTTTCGGCGCTTTTTACTTACCTCAAACCGATTCAATATCTTCGTGGATGCCTGAATTATTTTCCTCATAGTATACGATTGCCCCGCGTTCATCTAAGTTCTTTCATAGTCTGACGACTAGACCTTTAGGAGGTTTCTAAATATCGGTTCATTTCCTCGTCTACGTATTCAAACCAAGATACGGTCATCCAGCGCTGTGTTGCTATGCGTGCACTTCTCTCCTCGTGCAATTTCGATGACCCCTCCCTCCATCCTCGGTGACCCCTGTCTCCATGGTTGGGCTATTGGGATCATTTATCCGTCCGAATACACTTGAAATTGTTTTTCACCGGTTACTAATGCCGAGTCGCGATTGGGCCCTGGTTTAATACATTTGCATGCACATAGTTTATAACTTGTCTAAATGAGTCCATGCCATGAAAATGGTAGCAGATGACAGTTTTATTCGACGTAACTCAAAATAACGAATCATACCCTTGTGCGTGGGACCAGATTTATTAAAAAGGTGCTGTGTATGCAGGGGACGTAGTTAAAGAGTAAAACAGCTGTCAAAATGCTTTCCCGATGTCGCATTGCCCTCCCCAGATGTTCTATGCGGGTCCGCTGACCCCGGGAGACCGCCGCCGCTCCAACATTGACGCCGTGGGAGGGTCAGACCTCGAGACGTCTGCGTCGCTCGCAGGCAACGCTGAAGACCGCGGCGGCGGACACTCAATCGGCCTCGTCGACCGCCTGAACACGATGTCGCGGGTGCGCCGGCACAAACAGGAGGCTGACCGTCTCACAGCTGAGGCGCGTCTCGCCATGGCCGACCCCCTGATGCCGATTACACCGGAAATCGGTCCGATTGGTTATCAGCTAGCCGAGGGCGAGGAGTGCTCAATGTTGGAACCGGGTTGCAAGGTACAGCGGCTCCTAATACCCCCACACACTCCTCTGCTAGATTCAGCCTTATTGGGTTTCTGATGGTGCTGTCAAGTAGGTTCCTTGTAGGCAAGAAGTCAGAGAATAAAAGCACTACGAAAGGCCCGAGAAAACGACTACCAGTAGACTATATGGAAGTTTGTTTGACATAACCTTACAATCCAATGATGGATCTACCGGTGGCACGATGGTGTAGCGGTCAGCATCGTCGCTCTGTTTGTGAGAGACCCGCGAATCGTCATGGAAATATCTTTCAGGCCGGTTTATCCTTCACCAGGAGATAGCCGCACAAATTTGAATTGGGTCAACTGGAATGTATTTGCTTCAAATAGGCCTTTCACGCGGTAGTGTATAACATATTCTTCATATTTAATGAATAGGAACAACCGCTGGTGAAGGAACTAATCGAAATTCTCATTGACTGGATCAATAGAGAGCTTGTCAATGAAAGGATTTTGGTGCGTAATATCGAGGCTGACCTCTATGATGGACAGGTGCTGCAGAAACTGCTCGAGAAATTCACCGCATCTGCACTCAACCAACCAGAGCTCACTCAAACGGAGATGGGACAGCGACAGCGCCTCAAGGTAGGGCACACTAGTGATCTCATTATCGATTTTCACATTGATCTCGTTATCTTGCGTAATGCGTCCTCGGTGTTCGCAGTCCAATCAGATCGTTCCAGTTCTTCTTTGTCTCCGAAGATGGTGTTGGCGATAGAAGGGAGATTTTAAAATGCTCCCCACATGCATCCTTTGACGGGCTTACGAGGTGCTTCCACTGCACCGTGAATAGTCAAATAGCGCTAGATTCGTTCACAATTTGGAATATTTCAGAGATTACACTAATTACGCCCAATTTGCGTCGGCGATAAATTTTAATGGTATTTTTGGCCACATGAAGACTGTTGCCGAATTGCCATCAGCATAGTAATTGGTTTACATTGTGTTTATGTGAGTTTTCGAGTGAGAGTTGTTAGCCTATTTGCATGGAGCATGTATTATTTTGGGATTTCCGCCGAGCGACTCCCATCATGACGTTCTGTAAAGTGAAGGCACTGACCCGACGAAATAGGTCCAGCCGATTGGTTACTGTTGGCTAGACCTTGTCTCCAGGGGGCTGAAAGGTTGACGACTGTTCCGTGGGAAACGTCATTTCCACGTCTCCCATGGCATCAGCTTGCGCAGGAGACTTCGGTGGCATCTTCGCGATAACCGCTTCTGCGTCTCTTCCAAGCGGATCCGTAGGGCTTATTCGGAGGCTTGGTTGTGGTTATCCATTATCAATAATTCGTGCTTGCAGTCGCATGGCGTTTGCAAAATTGCCGGTTCATAACCGTTTTTGATTTCAGTGAGACCGTTTAAAACCTAACCAAGATAAAATTTGCAATGCAATTTCACAATACATTAATAGGTTTTGTAAAAAAATGTTTAAGTACCACAAACGAAGCACTAGATATCGTTGAAAGTATAATTTATTGTGGAGTCGCAATTAATGTTGGGATTTATTTAAATTGCCCAAACAAATTAAATTTGCCAGAAGGACAAATGAACCCATCGAGGTATGCAGACCGTTTTGCAACAGTGTAATGGAATCCAACAACAAGCCACTACACCTAGGCAGAAGGAATTCCCAATAGCTGACGGCACGGTGGAGGAGACTTTTGTAGGAATAAAATGCCTCCACATTTGTCCATCCAGTTGGTCATTGAGGAGATAAACGCGGTGCTGGGGGTGTCCGAGGGCTACGCGGCCCAGCGCTGGCCAGCCTCCGCCATCTTCGCCAACGACCTTGTCGCCATCCTGCGCCTCCTCGTGGGCCTGGCCCGCCAATTCGCGCCCGCCCTGCGCCTCCCCCCCGCCTGCCAAATCACCCTCGTGATCGTGCGCAAAATCAACGGCGTCCTGCAGCATCGCCGACAGGCAGAGCTCATCACCGAATCAATGGATTCGGCTGGTGCGTGTTGCCATTCCCCTGCAATTGTGTGCTCTTGAGGGACAGCCGTTTCTAACCCAACATCTAGCCTTTACACAATTGAGTTCGTCCTGCAAGCACCATCCGCGTTTTCGCCGTTAGATTCACCTCCCGGTTAGCATCGCCTTACTGGAGTGCGGTTGCTGCGGCATGCAGTTCAAGTTGAGTGTTAAGTGAAGACCAAGGACTGCGAGTTACCTTGAGACATGTTTGACCCCGTTGCAGTACCTTGGATCTTCGCCTTGATCCTCGTGACCTTAAAAAAAAACAATTCCCGTCATTGGTGTGGTCATCCGACTGGTTTCATCATCGTGCGTGTGCGATGATTAAATGTACCCCAAGAGTTCGAGAAATGTGCAGGAATGTACAGGTAAGTCGTCCCCCAGCGCAACCACGTGATGTTTACTGAGAGAGGCAGAACGTCACTTAGCTTTTCGTCCAGCAAGGCATTAGCAGGAATCCGGTTGATGGTGGAACAGAATCGCTTTTCTGACCGTTCAATTTTCTTGAAGCACCCCGTCTCTCTCTCGAAACACTCAAGGAGGCACCGGTGGGAGTCGCGTACAGTCAGGTGGAGTCCGCTGAGACCCGTTGAAAAGGGCCACGACGACTTCCGGATTCCCTTACCCCTCCGATTCTGGCAATAATAATAATCATTAGGCCATCTGATTGTCTTTCAGACGGCTCTCTTGAGAGAGACGCGATAAGCGCCCTGGTGGACTGTGCTGTGCCGGAGAAGCTGGAGGCCTTCCAGCAGGTGCTTCTGCACTTCGTCAACCAACACCTCAAGAAACTCAACCTCGTTGTCACTAACTTGGAAAAAGAGGTGGGTCACCCTTGTATCCATCATTAGCACACGAGAGTGGAATGTAAAATCGTTCGGTTTCTTCTCCGCTCTCTAGAAGGGAGAAGACGCCGAGGTTTATCATTGGGTGCAAGATAGCCAGTAAGCGTGTCGCAAAGGCAACCTCTCGTGGGACCTCGTCTCGTTTCGTGAATGCTCGCGCCATATACGACTTGGCAGATATTTGTAATAAAAGAGAGGGATTGACCCTCGAGATGGCTGTTCAGTCAGGAATCGCCTGCACCCGAAAGTGGTCAGAACAATATCGGAGTATTTTAGTGGGTGTTTTTGTATTTGCAACGTCTGTGTGTGTGTGACTACGAGCAACCCCATTCCTGAAGTGAAACTCGCATTATCGGCGAGTGGAGCTTGTGGAAGAGCACTCAAATGTCCCAGTTCCTCTACGATATACCCAAATTCTGCACTCAGTTCGATCAAGTGAGTAACACCTACCCCTGCCCAGTCAGCGGTAGATCAAAAGAAACAATACGTCCAGTATATTACATATTATTATTATTATTATTGGTATCACATTGATATTATAGGAAAGTGCTGAAATAGGTTCGATTGCTGGATTTGGTTTTCGTAGACACAGAAAGAAACTGAAAGAGACAAACATAAAATAAAAGCTATTATAACGTTGTTTCACCTTGTGCGCGCGCGTGTGTGTTCAGTCTCAGATGACTGCACCCAGCATCAGTGGAGTTAGGGGCGGCAGAAAACATCCGAACGACCACCAAAGCCACAGGAGGGTAAGGGGGAGTCACAGGGTGCGGCGACGGGCCACGAATCAGCTCGGCGTTCGATAGTGTCCGCGTCGGCAACAATCGATGTAGTCGTCAAATAAGCATCCGGAATGCCACAGGGCCAGCGACCGAGTGCTCTCCCTCTCCTGTAATTTCTGTCGCACGCTCGTCCTCTCTCTGAGATGGAGGACGGTGTCTACTTCCTCCTGCTGCTCGGCATGCTCGGCGGCTACTTCATACCGCTGCACAAGTACCACGTGGCCCCTCGCACGAATGCCCAGAAGCTGACGAATCTCCATCTGGTGCTCCAGCTGCTGCAAGAGGCCGAAGGCATCGGACCGGGCCCGACCGCTCACGCCGACGACCTCCTTCGCAGGGACCTCAAGTCAACCCTCAGACTCCTCTACGCACTCTACTCGCGCTACAAGGACGGCGAGTGAGATGAAGAAGGGTCCGACGCGCCTCTAGCGACCTCTCTCTCTCCCCCCCCAACCAACCGAATTGCTTCAGTTATTCTCCGCATGATTTCACACACCTTGTGCCTTATTAGTGCCCTGAGTAGATCAGACCCCTCGAATATGTCTTGCGATACGTTAAAACTATCAAAAGAGGCCATGCTGGGTCGGTGAACGCTTTCAGTGGCGTTTGATACAGGGAACACCAATATGAGAAATATTATAGGGAGGTACGGAGGAAGAAGGAGCAACTGAAGGCCAGATATCAGACCGTCCCCCATGCATAGCGAGGATGATCAACGTTTGGTAATTTACCGAATGGTGGTGTGAATAGTGCCCGGGACGAGACGGCCTATTTGGACGAGACGGTGGTCGAAGCTGAGCCCACACGCCCCGAGCGTTCTGACGAGGGGTTCTGGAGAGTGTAGGCGGGTCGATAGTGGATCCTACCGTCGGGATCGACGCAACGGAGCTCGGGATTCGGGTGCGTATTCTCAATGCTGCCCAACGAGGTGTACCTGCGCCAAACGGCAACAACAACAACAAACATCGCTGTTATATTGAGGGATAATACGCGCAATACGTCGGCGAAGTGAGAAAACGCACTCGTGCCTACGTGCTTAATTTCGCGTCATGGCATCAAGATCAACACCGGTCTCTCTTATCCAATAAACAATTATTCCGAGATCCGGGAGCTTTGTTGGTAACAATGGCATCACACGCCAAAATACTTATATATTTGAAGAAGTAATTGATAATGGAGGGTTGAAAGGGCATACGAAAACGAATTATTTAAAAATGATTGCCATTATGCTTTTTTTATCGGGGTGGGAAGATTTGCAGAATATTCAGTAATCGTGTTATGGAGTCATCACGGATAAAGAATTGTCTGTGTTCACAGTTTTAAGAGTTCAGCACCAATGGATCAAATACTGGGAACCAACTTACCCGACATCGTAGAGACGGCAGTAAGGGAGACTGAGTTCGCGAATGAACCGCCAAATATCCGCGTAGTTCCAGTCAAGGATAGGATGAACCCTCATGAACTCTGGCCATCCGGGGTCAGTTGGCATCACCTCAGTGGTGCTGTCTACGAGGGGGGGAGGGGGGTTAGGGTTAGGGCGGCCTGGCAACGACCAACCTACCTGTCCAGGGATCCGAGGATCGGGTACCCAAAAGGATGGCCTTGACATTCGGCGCCTCCTCCTTTAGCCTCGACAAGCTGCTCTTGATAGACCCGTCGTAGATGATCAGATGATTGGGCGAGCTGCCCAAGTCGCGGCAACCGTTCTCTGGGCGTCCACAGCCCTGCTGGACGACGACCATGGCCTGGGGGTAGCGGTAGTAGGTCATGGCGGATTGCACAAAGGTCTCGATCTCGGGGAAGGGGGTCTGGGAGCGGACGTAGAGGAGGCGCGGGTGGCGCGGCTGTTGCTGCTTGGCTGTTGCGTCGGCTCGGTTGAGGGCCGCGTAGAGGAGGTGGAGGAGGGCGGTGCAGTCCTTGCCGCCGTTGAAACTCAGCATTACGTTGTCGTGGCTGCAACGAACAAGTTCGCATGATTCATCTTGTTTTCCGTTGAATGAGAAGACGGATAGACGGTCACCACCAACCATGCAGGTACCAAGCCGTAGCCCAACTTCGAGAATCGGACGAAACCCGGTGTGTCTTGTACGTGGACGGTGGAATCGTGCTAAGCGGGGTTACCTCCTGTAAACCGGTCGTTGGGCTCCCTCCCACCAGATTCCGGCGAGGGGGAGGCGGCGGCGGTCAGTAGCCTCGCCCATTCGCCCCTCGTTTCATTTGATATTCCGCCCGCCTATCCGCCCACGTATCCGCCTCCCCGTCACAGAAGACACGGGGATGGATAGCAGCTGGCAACTAAGGCAGATTGAAGGTCCGCAGATCGAAGCAGGTGGAGGCCGGGATGTGCCCACATAATGGGAAACCCGGGGACTCGGTAATAGCAGCAGCAACAACAACCACCGCATGCATTGTGAGGCACCACGGGAGATTTGGGGTTCAACTTTCCCGGGATGTGCCCACGGAAGGAGGAGATTGGGAATAGTAGGTCACTAGTGTGTGTGTGTGTGGTGATTCGCAAAGGCCGACTGTGTTGTGGCTAGCTCCCCTCGACAAAATAAGGCGTCGCTGTGCAGTCAATCACTGTACAAAGCCATCAGCTATGGTAGCTATTTTTTACGTTTTACATGGGCCAGAATCAGAGTTTATAAACAGCTGTCTTTCGCCGCCATCGTGCACATGTTTGCGCTTTTGAAAAAATGGAATTTTGGATCACCAACGCGTATGCTGAGCGCTCGGGATGCTCGGGACGATGTTCTGTCTGCGAGGTGCGTCGCTGGAAACAGAACTGGATGTAGCCGGCGGTTCATCCGCTGGCAGGAGACGAAGAAGGCAACGAAATGAGGAACAACACCGAGATTCTGCAACAAGATAACTTGCCCGTATTCAATAATGATTTCCTCGATGATGCGTAGAGAGGTTGCGAGTTTTGCGCCAAAGTCCGACTTCTCCTCGGCCATCTCGTAGACGCGCTTCGCTGCATTCGTGACGGGGTCCGGGTCGTATGACACCAGCTCTGCAACACCACCGAGACAACATCAACCTGTTAGACACCCCTCCATACCGACAAAAACACGTCGGGAACGAAAATTACTAACCTCCGGCTAAGAGATTCTCCAGAACTCTCTGGGCATTAGTAAGGGCATTTTCATCCTGGGATTCCAATGAAATCCGGACCTTGAAGTACCTATAAATAAAAAAATGTATTGAGGGATTAACGATCCACCTATGCTTCAAATCGAAAATTACTTTATTTTAACACGCAAACCCCTAGCACGGACTTGTCAAGTTGTAAGACAGTAAGGGGAAAATTTTCGTCGTCGTTGCTGCTTTTTATGTAGATGCTAAATTCGGCGGACTCAATACCGGGGCCCCCCGCCTCGAATGGGCGAACGTTCGCGCTTGTTCCCGGTTGTGCAGGTAGAATATGGCTGCTTTATTGTGTTCTTGAAACGGGAATAAACCCCGCCAAGAATCTACTTTCAAGATAATTAGATCAAGGGAGATGGCGAACCCGTTTACACCGAAACATAGAGGAAGTTTAGCGCCAACATCTTCGAGAACTCCTGATTATCTTCAGGGTACGAGCAACAATAACGTGGTGTTTGAGCGACACCTGGAACTGCTTTATTAATGGCAATTCAAACTTTTTCGTGTGACTTCTCCTGCCAGAAAATGAACCGACAGACGTGGCTGCGTGGCCAGCACAGCCTGGCGCGGATGATTCAGCAACCGCTTTTCGCCACCATCCGCCACTGCGAGCGGCTTATTTTTGGTGGCCTGACATGGGAGTCGAACTCATGGCCCCTCACAAACCGCTACCCCCATCGAACACTCATGCGCCCCGAAACCGAAGCGAGATTTGTTAATGGCAATTCAAACTAGGACTAAAATGTCCCAACAAGGTCATCTCCAACCCAGACAACTAACCTGCTGTCTTCAACCGGATATGAACCCACGAGAACAACGTCCTTAAACTTGTTCGCAAACCCATCCAAGCGTTGGGCCAAGCGGGGTTCATTACTTGTGCTGTAGACACTCCGAGCGAAGAAATGCACGCTGGGATCTCGAATATGGGCCTACAACGGGGGTCAGAGGGGTGCGAGACATTATTTTATGAATTGCGTCATGCAAGGCAGCAGGGATCTGTGGGGTACCACCCGCCATGAACCGCCTTCCTAGTCACTGGATCTTGGAGTGGATCCCCCAATTCTACTACATGTATTCACCGAGAGATGGACTTTCCGTTCAATTGACACTACCTGGTTTGGTCAGCCTGTGCAGCGGCCGCCGCTACGGGTGCGAGTCGAGGGTTCGGTGGAGACCAAGACACCCCAAAGTCGCAGTCGGATTATTCGTGGATGGGGGCGTAGGGTATGCCACGTGGGTGAAAAATAGACGTTAGGGCGATTATGTTGTATTTAATTAGAGTGCAATTATGCGTTGGCGTTTGGGTGTCGACAGTGGTGCAGTCGGTTGGAATTGACGAAACCCGTTAATCCTGATTTTACGCGATTATAATAAACTAGCGTGGAACGATGTTCATCTCAGCGTCTCCACGACTATACACTGGAGAGGATTCACACTATTATACAACTGGATAAACGATAACTCCATTTCATCAACAACAAAGCCACGTAAACGCAAAGAATATAAGTGGAAAAGAACTCACGTTTAACATCATTATTAAAACAAGCAATTGAAAGTTTAGGAAAGGCGTAATTTAGCTCCGATAAGCAGGCGGTCGCAAGATTTATGGCCCCGTCTATTGCGTCCAACTGACGTCACAGCCTTTACCTGAATTTGTGAGCTTACCGGGACCAATCTAGTCCCTCGTCCAGCCGTCCAATCCGAAAGTGACGGGCGTGGTTAAAGAAATATGGAGCATTTCTTTGATAGAAACGCCACCCATTACGCCAGTATGGGAGAGACTGACCTTGATGAAACCAAAAGCCATACGGAAGAAGGGCGGCACCCCGGGAAGAAGAAAGACGTTTCTGACAGCAAGAACGGGGTAGACGGAGGGCAGCCCGGTGTTGGGGTCCTGGCCGTAGATTAATCTCGAGGAGACGGGAACGCGCGCCAGTCGGAGTCGGCAGTCATCGGGGGGCAGATCCGTCGCCTTGCACCCGAAAACAGCCCCGACGAACTCCAACAGGGAGGGGTTGAGCTCGAGGTGTTCGTCAAAGGCATCCGCGACACCTGTAATGTTGCAAATAATTATGTATCAACCAGTGACAGCTTCCCGATTAGCAGTGACAGTGGGTCTGGAGAGAACTACGCTTGGCAGGATGGATGAGTGTTGAACCAGTGAACGATAAACAAATGATGTCTTCATTTTTCTTTATGGGGCTTGTTTGTATGAGGTTTGTTGATAACGAATGTCTCTTCATTCTTTAACTGCACTTTATGTCAGTTTAATTGAGATTCAACGATCCGACCAGGCCTGGACAAATAAATTTAAGAAAACATCCGGAATGTGAGTCTCGGAAAACGATATGTTTACATCGAACCGTGAGGGAGAATATATAAGACGTTCTACCCACGAATACCCAGAATAACCTGGCTAATTAATCCGACACATGTCTTGTTAAAGGTAAATAAAAGGCATGCACTTACTATTGATTCCCACTATTTCGAAAAACCAAGTAAGATAAGATGTAAAACATGTATTGCACAAAACAATTACCTTCAAAAGTCCTGTCATCGTGAGTGGTTCCAATACCACCAGAAGTGACAACAACATCAAATTCCTCACTGAATCGCCGAATTTCTCTGGAGATATCCTTCACAATATCGGGAATTACAGAGACTTTTTTTAGTCGCAGACCACAGGATGACGCCTGGCTTGCAATAAAAGCGAAATTAGAGTCAACAATGTCCCCGCGAAGAATCTCATCACCGATAACAATTACACCGAGAGATTTGTTCAAAACCTTGGTGTAGATTCCATTCGCGCCCGAAAGACACATCATCGATTTCGTATAGGAAAATCCCATTACGAAATCCCCTAAGATGAAAATAAATAACGTTAATTTTAAAGCGTTAATATTTAATTAAAAAATGGACGAACAGGATATTAAATATTTCCAGTAGTTATCGTTCACTGCTTCTACACAGTCTGAAACTATTTTCCGGGACGATAAAAAAATAGCTATGTGATTTCTTATTAGTCACGCTTATCGATGCCCATTAAATTATTTTGATTCAAACGTAGCAGCAATAATAGAATAAACAAATTAAAACACCCTATTCACACAACCTTTCAGAAAATTTTAGTTGTCGAATATGCGTGATAAAATACCAATACTTTTTGTCTTGACAGAATTTGTGAGTTTCTACACACGAAAGACGTACATGTGGCTAGTTGTGCCTGCAGCAATCTAGTATATATAAACAAGACAACGACCTCAATGATTACTATATGTTTAATACGTTAGGTTCTTAATTGCCTAATTTTCCTTATCTTTCAATCTATAAAATAGTCAAAAAAAGATAAGACCCTCGATGAGTGTTTTTATAATTGTAAACGTTGAACACGGACCTATCCAAGCAGCCATAATAATAATAATTGTAGTGGCTTAATAACTTTAGCATCTGTTAATTGTCATCGTCATTGAGGATGCAAACAGGGTAAGGTGTTTGGTGATGGCATCCTAGAAATACTGTTGTAACATTTAATGCTGAAAGTTCTCGTCCTCGTGACCTTAATAAAGCGAATACCATTATTATTATTATTGCCCGGTAAAATTCCGGTGCATAACAATAAAATGACTGGGTATTTTTCGTTTTTCTTCGGATCATCTTTGTGAACTTTCTGTCATCTGACGTTGATTGAACAGTGTTTCTCATAATTAGCCAGGCAATAATGAGGAAGAAAACTATTTTATTCTATTATAAATAACGTTTTCATTACATAACACGCGGCCGAGCGCGAGTGTCTCGCGATCGTGTGGGCCATATATTAACCTATACTCTCACAAGCTTCAACTTAGGGGTCAGCTCGAGGGTTTATTTTAGACTTTGAGTTCCCTGCGATAACGACGCATGTGTTTGTGAGCCGCGCGTGGATTAAAAATTCGTTTCCGCGTCCACTGAGGCTATGGTCTTCAACCCCATAAATGACGACCATGTTACCGCCGATAGTAACCGACTCAAAGCAATTAGTGCTAGCTACTAGGATGAAGATGCCCACATTGATCCATCAAGTCCAGCGATACAACCACGGTCAATGCCAAAGTGGGCAAGTGTATTAGCAAGAATGTCATCCCAGGACATTATTTACGCTGTAACCAAAACACAGGAGTCTCAAAAGGCTGCTAAAACGAAAACAGGAGCAAGTGTTGGACTGGCGACTTGAAGGTCGTAAGATTACTTCAGCATAATAAATATTCACTTAAATAACCATTTATGGTTTACAAACAAAAGTGATTTAATTTCGCCAAAAGAGATAAATAAGCATATCATTGAATGTGGGTATTGATAAGACTTTCAATGAAACAAACTGTAACGGCAAACATACTAGAGGTGTGACGACCTTCTCGTAAGTGTTTCCCAAAGCAAAGTCCCTTTTAGGTGACATGTTTTTCCAACAGGCCTGGGAAGGAGTCGGTAATGTAGAAATAGGTATATGTGAATACGTAGAGGGGACACGGTTATCGTAAAACGTAAGCATGACAATGGAGAGAATGGACCGGTAAGTAAGTTCAGAAAGGTTAAGAAGGACGTTGAGTTGGTTCTGGGATTTCTGGAAGAAGATCCGCAACTCGCACGCTGTGTGGTGTGTAACGCCGTGGGCGTAGACCAGTGTGTCCCAAAAGTGCGCGCCCCTCCTATAAGGTAAAGGTAGCATAGTTAAACAAGGCGCGTTACATTACCTCCCCTCTTCGTGATCGACCGGTGGAATGTCAGATTCCGGCAAGAATGGGACAGCGTCGGTATCCGCTGTAGAAAGTTGTCCTCTGAAAGGGGTCAAGTTATTATGGTGGACAGTCACAAGGGGGGCATGTGGATGTTCGGAGGCTCGGATGACATAAAGGTTTGGTTGTAGGACCCGTTCGACGCGGTAGGGTTCTGTACTTCAAAGGGGGTGAAACCTTTTAGGGACCCCGGGTGGGTGTACCGGCCGGTGTCTGCGTACCAAATCCCCGATTTGATATGTGGTGTTTTTGTAGCTGCGGTCATAGTTGGTCTTCTTTCGATCATATGCCCGTCCAAGGTGTAAACGAGCCAAGTTGTGGGTGTTGCGGAGGTCTTCCTGAAGTTTAAGGATGGCGTCTGGTGGCTTAAACTGGGGGCGGGCGGAAGTCATGTTAAACATGTCGGCTGAAATTCTCATTTCGCGGCCTGTAACCATTTCGAAGGGGGGAAATCCGGTGGACGAATGGATGGTGGAGCGGTATGCAAGGAGGCTGCGACCTAGGTGGTAGTCCCAATCGTGGGGGTGGCTGTTACTGACGTAACTCCTGAGAAAGTAAAGGAGCGTCCTATTGGTCCTTTCCACTTGGCCGTTTCCTTGGGGGTGTCCGGGGGTGGTGCGTGTGTTGTGTACGCCTAGCAGTGTGCAGAAATGGCTGGAAACTGCGCTCTCGAAGTTTGATCCTTGGTCGCTGTGGATACCGTCAGGGACACCGTGTTGGGAGACCCAACGGTTCAAGAATGTGAAAGCGACCGTCTCCGTATCCTGATTCGGGAGTGCTTCGGCTTCAGTCGCTTTGGTAAAGTAGTCTACCATGACTAGGATTTACCGGTTTCCGCGTTCTGTCAGCGAAAGTGGGCCGACGATGTCGAAACCGATGCGTTCTCCGGGGGATCCGACAGGCATTGGATGGAGCGGAGCGATGGGGTTGGCATTTGGGCCCTTTAAACTGGCACACGGGGTACAGGTTCTACAAAACGTGTTCACGGCGTCTCGGATATTTGGCCAACAGCATCGATGTGTAATTGCGGTTTCCATCTTGCGTTCTCCTGGATGGCCGAGTTGCTCGTGGACGTCAAAGATTACTTGGTTGACATGGGAGCCAGGGACAACGAAGCGTTCGGATTGGGAGCGATCTTGTTGGTAGATGAGGACGTCGTTCTGAATCGACAGACGGGGCCATTCGTGCCAGAGGCGTTTTGCGGAGGGGCTTGCGAGGCTCATCCCAGATGCTGAAGGTTTCCGGCTGTTCCGTAGGACGCGGTCATAGATGATGGCGGTGTCAGGGTCGCTGCTCTGGGTTGATGACCATTGGTACCGCGTAGGTTCGCTTAAAAACACCGCGCAGACGGCGTCGGGCGTGTCGGGCATGCGTGAGAGTGCGTCCGCGTTTGAGTGTGTCTTTCAGGAGCGGTACTGGATTTCAAAATCAAATTGCTGGAGCTCCTCGTACCATCTGGCTACGGATCTGTCAGTGTCCTTCATTGTTGTCAGCCACGTAAGTGCGCGATGGTCGGTCCTGATGACAAACTTACGGAAGAGTAAATAGGAGCGGAAGTGTTTTGTGAACGAGAATATGGCGAAAAGTTCTCGGGTGGTTGCACTTTTCTGTCGCATTTGGCGGCCCAGTTTCTTACTGGCGTATGCGATAACTCGCTCGGACCCGTTGGGGTCAACCTATTATATTACCGCTCCGATGGCGGTGTCGCTTGCATCTGTGTCGAGGATGAAGGATTGGGCGTCAGCGCCAAAGTTTGGCAAGGTAAGGATGGAAGCTTCGCAGAGGGCCATCTTTAGCTTGGCGAAGGCGTCGTCATATTCGGGGGCCCAAGGGAATGCCTTCTTGGCCTCCTTTTCAGTCAGTTTGTGGAGAGGGGCGGCGATCTTCGCGTACCCTTTTATGAACTTCCTATAGTAGTTGGTTAGGCCGAGGAAGCTTCGCACGTCTGTTTGGCTCTGGGGACGTGGCCAGTTCTTGACGTCTTTGACGCGCACCCCTCCTATAAGGTAAAGGTAGCATAGTTAAACAAGGGGCGTTACAGAGGCAACGAATCATTTTAATCAAAGACCTTGAAATCAAGAAAACGCCACAATAGTTAGTTTTACAAGATGCCTTCAATTCAATAAATCAGTAGTATGAAATATTATTAAAGTGAACAGTTAATCGGTAATCGAATATACGCATTTGAAGTGCAAAAGCTAGCACCCCCCGTGATTTTCTAGGTGCCCGAAATTCATGAGACATGTTCAGGAATAAATCCAACGTCCGTAACGCATTGGCCTAATAGACGTCGAGACCGTCCACTTCCGTTGAAGAACGCAGTTATTATTATTGCCCGATTCATTCACCCATAGGTCTGCATGAATAGCAGAGCGTTTTCGCATTCGTCGTGAACATACAACAGGGATCTACCAAAGTCTTGTCTTCGAACCTGATGGGACAGTCTATCGAATTAACAGCAGGCAGAGAAATTTCCTCGTCATTAGCCGGGCCATAATGTGGAACCTTTTCATTACACTAAAAGCGGCCGAGCGCGAGTGTCTCGCGATCGTGTGGGCCATAAAGATGTTCGAAGATTACGTACATGGGCAAATGTTTACGGTGGTCACGCCGTACTCACACTGCTACAGGGGGCATCCGTCAAGGAACCATGTGAACAATCGACCTCGCTGAAATATGGGGCGCAACAATCTCAAGAGGCGCGGAAATTGGTTCTACCGGCTATACACGCCCAGGGACCGGCCGCGGGAGCAGATCTACGTACCCCCGACTATGCGAAAGGCCTATTAGCCTTCATGCAGGACCAGAACGGACACTAAGATTCCGCAAGGACGCTTGAGGCTGTCCGCGAGCCATTCTCCTTGCCCGGATTCCTCCTGGACACAAAGAGGTTCGTCAACGAATGCCGCAGATGTCAGCCTACCGCTATACGAGGCGAGAAGATCCCAATTTGCCCTCTTGAACCACGAGAGCGCAACGAGTTCGTGGAATGGGACATTGCGGGATAGATTACTGACCCCAATGGCACAAAATGGTACAAAGTTGACGTTTTTCACTCGCTGCTTACAACGGCTCTGTTTAAACCTGTCGGCGTGGTCTGTCTACAAGAAACCTTTCTTAGGGACATCAATCTTGATCACATATTTATGCCAGAGAATTTCGAATGCTTTCGTCAAGACAGAGTGGTCGGCGTTAAATCTAAGGGTGGTGGTGTCGCGAGTTGCATCAATCTCAGCTGGTCAAAATCGAACAAAAAGGTTTTCTGCTATGCAGCTAATGCTATTGAATGTGTTGGGGTTATGTGCCATCCAAGGTCTCTTCAAAACTGCAAGTCTGTGTCGGTCTTTAACTTGTATATCCCCCCATCTTCTACCAGAGCAGACATTTCTAAGTTCTATGATTCGCTTATACCTTTTATTTCTTCAATTATGGATGATTCTTTCATTTTACTGTGTGGTGATTTCAATTCTGCGCCAATTAGCCCTCTTCTTACACTTGGTCTAAATACCATAGTCAATTTTCCAACACGCGAAGGGAATCTTCTTGACCACATATTTGTGTCCGATTCTTCTCTGTATGCATGTCGAAAACGTGCACCTTTAGCCCAGTCGGACCACTGCATCGTTGTTGGTCTACCGAAAATATATGGCAAGGGTAAAAAAACCATCAATGTTGTCCCAAACCTAAAAAAATTCGTATCCGCTCTCACTGCCTCCAAAACCAGTGCAATTTAAGAGATGCCGTTGCCACAACCGATTTCAAAGTCTTCGAGGATTCCGACTTCGATAAAGAGATCGACAATATAAATAGTTATCTCCGATTTTTGTACGATACGCATTGTCCACTCACGGAACTATCCCTCACCCCTCGTGTAATATCTTCTCCATTTCTGAAACGACTGAGGCGAAAAAGGAACGACTTTGTCGACAGGGGAGGTATCGAGAAATTAAACCAATTTCGAAACAGATCACAGCTGAGGTAAATCGTCTTAACAAAATATTTGTAGATGAGCTGTTCAGAACATCAAAACCCGGTGACCTCTGGAAAAATCTTAACAGATTGACAGGAACCCGCCGCCCACATCTACCAAGTGGTGCCCTAGACCTTGATGCTCTGAACGATGGCTTTATCTTCAAATCCGCTGACCATTCCGCGGTACCTCTGGTTGGATCTCTTAATCCCAGCGCTTTCCTGCCCGCTCACGAATCCTCTATCGCCAAAATTTTGGCTGGCCTCAAGAACTCCACCGCGGCTGGTCCCGACAGGGTCGCCCCAGCGATTCTTAAAATCTGTCACCGCGAGATTTCTCCAATTGTGACCCAGCTTGTAAATCATTCGTTAGGGAATGTTCCTTTCCTTCGGAATGGAGAGACGTCGCTATAACACCCATTCCGAAACCGGCCAATGGCTCCGCTGGACCTGTGAAGTACAGACCTATTGCAAACTCATCCGTGTGGTTAAAAGTGATTGAGAAGCACCTCCTCTCTAAATTAGATGACACGCTTAAAGCTGCCGATGACCCTTTCCAGTTTGCTTATAAATCAAATAGAAGCACTCTGGACGCCGTGGCTACGTTATCGCACACACTCCACTCTTCACTTGATGCCGGAGCGAAAGCCGTGAAGGGAGTATTCTTGGACTTCTCCTCTGCCTTCAACACTATCTCACGGTCCCGCCTCCTCTCTAACCTATGTGAAGATGGCGTTGAAGGATGGTTGATTAATTGGCTTCAAAACTATTTTTCCAATCGACGTCAACATGTCAGAGTCGGAAATGAAGCCTCAACCTCCTTGCCAAATAACTGCGGTGTACTACAAGGCGCTGTGCTATCTCCTTTCCTGTTCAACTACTACACGTCGAGCCTTCGGTCCCCTAACGACGCGACACTAATAAAATTCTAACCGTAACCTACTCGTAATTGAGCTCGTTGAAGTGCAAAAGCTAGCACCCCCCGTGATTTTCTAGGTGCCCGAAATTCATGAGACATGTTCAGGAATAAATCCAACGTCCGTAACGCATTGGCCTAATAGACGTCGAGACCGTCCACTTCCGTTGAAGAACGCAGTTATTATTATTGCCCGATTCATTCACCCATAGGTCTGCATGAATAGCAGAGCGTTTTCGCATTCGTCGTGAACATACAACAGGGATCTACCAAAGTCTTGTCTTCGAACCTGATGGGACAGTCTATCGAATTAACAGCAGGCAGAGAAATTTCCTCGTCATTAGCCGGGCCATAATGTGGAACCTTTTCATTACACTAAAAGCGGCCGAGCGCGAGTGGCTCGCGATCGTGTGGGCCATAAAGATGTTCGAAGATTACGTACATGGGCAAATGTTTACGGTGGTCACGCCGTACTCACACTGCTACAGGGGGCATCCGTCAAGGAACCATGTGAACAATCGACCCCGCTGAAATATGGGGCGCAACAATCTCAAGAGGCGCGGAAATTGGTTCTACCGGCTATACACGCCCAGAAACCGGCCGCGGGAGCAGATCTACGTACCCCCGACTATGCGAAAGGCCTATTAGCCTTCATGCAGGACCAGAACGGACACTAAGATTCCGCAAGGACGCTTGAGGCTGTCCGCGAGCCATTCTCCTTGCCCGGATTCCTCCTGGACACAAAGAGGTTCGTCAACGAATGCCGCAGATGTCAGCCTACCGCTATACGAGGCGAGAAGATCCCAATTTGCCCTCTTGAACCACGAGAGCGCAACGAGTTCGTGGAATGGGACATAGCGGGATAGATTACTGACCCCGATGGCACAAAATGGTACATCGACACAAGGACACTGGAGGTGGCAACACGGTAGTGACCCAACGGCGTTGCTCGGATTCACTTGATAAACCTCGCCGTCAATGTGTAAATTTGAGTCCGCGATCGTCATCTTTGCGGTATTTCGGGGTGCCATTGGAGGCGATATGGCCGTAGGGCTTGGGGGACGACCCGTGGGCCGGCGATTCCGATGTCCACCACACCATCAAGGACCGAATCCGGAAGATCTGCGGAGGTGGTACAGATGACTGACGAGAGATACTGACAGAGGCACGCTGGGCCTACCGAACGACTAGACACAGTACGACACGCTATAGTCCGTTCGAGATCAAACTGGGACGGATTCCCTGGTTTGGAATTGACAGAGGGATCCAGAGAGCCGAAGAGAGATCGCTCGGGACGGCGTGCGTAGACCGTGGGCTGCCCCGGAGGCCCGATCTTACGCTGAGCAGTATATCCGAAGACGAGCACAAAAACTCCGTAAGGTGAGCGGCCGCCGATGTCGGGGAAAGGACCTACATCGAGGTCAGGTGGCCCTGGTCATGAATCGCTCACGCAAAACAAAACTCGACGACCGATGGATAGGACCCTTCAAGGTCATCGATACCCCACGGATCGAAACCGTCGTCGTTGAAATCGAAAACGGTATGCATCAGACACCACATCACCACGACGGGACAGTCTTTAACGTGCTGCCCGGACGAGAAAAACGGAAGACCACTAGACCCCTACGACTTGCGGATGTTGTGGAAGGGTCGTCATCCGGGGACGAAAGCGAGGGTGACGGGATATTGATTGAGGGGGGAGGTGGTGTCCCGAACATATAGATAGAGGATAATACTAATAAAAATAAATAAGTAACTAAATAGAAAATTTTATTTAGCAATCCTAATAATGCATGCTTTCCACTACAGGAACAGTGAACGTCGTCAAGGTTGAAGCCTCGGGACACCTTGGGATACCCCCAACGAGGAAGACCTCGAAGAAGAATGATCGGCGAGGAAAGGGGGGCCTCATCTGAGGGGGATGTGATGTGGATAAAAAACAATTTTATTCTATTATACATAACGTTTTTATTAAGCTTCCAACCAGGACTTTTGGATATCTTCGTGTTACGCACGGTACTTCTGATATAACCCTCTTTTTACTTGAGATTATGTCGAAACTTGTAACTCGCAAGACGAAAAGGTCCCTTCATAACAAGGCCGATTCGACGAGAATGTCGACAACAGGATTTTACTGGTTACATTGCCCACGATATCAGACAGAAAGTATCCCATTTTAAATCCCAAGTTAAAATTGACCGTTTGACTCCCCAGGAGTGATAAGGCATATTTTATTACAATCATTTCCCAGCTTTAATAGACAAGAAATAGAAAAAGAGATTAAGAGACCGCAAAGTATAAAAGGGGTACAAATCGGGAAGGCCATTACTGAGCCGCTTCTTCATTGGCTATGAGGAGAGCAGCATTGCGACCGCTTATGAGGGCCGTCTCCATATTTGACAGGGCGTATTCAAGGGCAGTAGCGTGAATCAGCCGCTTCTGTTTGTCGAGATAAAAGGAATTGAGGAGCAATTTCTTGTCCTAAAATGAAGAGAAACACATTGCCGCAACGCTGATCATGGAGGAAAATGCATATAATTTCACCAACCAGAGCACCCTAAACATGAACTGGTGGACCGATAGTTAGCGTGGCTCGACCAAAGCTAGTCGGAGATTACATTTCTTTAGATAAAATGCCAATCAACCAAAACCATTCGCATCAAACGTACGCTATCCGACATCGGCTCCATTTCCGGATAGGCGAACCACCGCACGCGGGAAAGAAGCGTGCCCTTGCCGGCAGGCAGGTATTGTTCAATCATTTGCCTCTCCGGATCTTCGCATCGGTTGGGTCTGGAGAAGGTGGCCCAGCAGGCGGACGCCGACGTCGCCGAAGACGGGGACCATACTCGTCCCAAGTAACGAAACAAAGTGCTCGGAATCTCGTAACCATCTTCCGTTGGAAGAACAGTTACACCGATTTTTTGATTATCCACAATTGCTAAAATGAATATATTGGTACCTCTGGTAACCTAAACACTTGATTCTATCGCATTGGTTCCCGCTGTCTTCCGGGACGCCTCTTAATGTGTAATGGCCGGAGATGCCCATCGCTCAAAGCCGGGATAGCCTTGTGCTAACACCCTTACAAAATACCCAATTAAGCCTCAAGAGGTGATAGTACCTTTTTGAAGACCAAACGATTTGGGTGAAATCTCCCCCCGAAAGTGCGTGAAATCGACTTCAACGAACATCTTTTCTGATTTGCAAGACCACGAGAGAGAAATGTCCTCGGCGATGGCGGGGACGACGGTCGCTTTATTGTGCACAGGTAGGGCCAAAACGACGTAGTCAAACTCCCGCTTCACTTCACCACTTCTGGATTTGCAGGTGAGGGAGAATCTGCAAAAGCGAATGTGCCAAAATAAATCCCCAGCTGCATACGCATCAAATGACAGCTTACTATCATCAGTAGCAGTATTGACGATAAAAAAACGCAGGTTTATTTTATTCATCTGGAGACATCAATCTACAACTACGGGTCAAATTAATCGGACTGTAGAAAGGAGTCCTGTGATACACAACAGAACAAGGGTACCGAAATATTTGCACAAATCGCTTACTGAATTCAGGATTTCACTACACACCTATTTATGACTTTATTTCCAAGCTTTAAGACTTGCGATGTTCGCCATTGCCATGTTCCGATGGGGCGTGGAACAGTCTGTGCACTGGTCGTCCGGCGACCAACTGTAAATATATTCACGACGGCATTTACACGGTAAACAGCCATAAGGGCGGTTTACCCTCTGGGTGACTGCTTGCAGACGAAATATATTCCAGAAAATGCTGACGTAAGGATGTGGCGAAGCGTCGTGCACCACCCTTAGCAAGTCTCACTGCCCCAAACAAAATAGTGCAATTGAGGTAAAAGCAGAGGTAATCGGAGACGCATCTCGAAGGGGGGAAACCCACCGTTTATCAGCGGTCCTCTCGATCCGGGTGACTGCGACATTGAGGCAGACCGTAGAGGTGGGCGTGGCTTTGGGGTCGGTACGTGGCACACCAGAGGTGCATAACCTCTGAGCAATCTGCTCGTTTCCGCCAACCACGGAATATAGCTGAGTCCGGAAGCCGCTGCAGGAGACCATGCCTTGTAGAAATACACAATTAAAACGAGAAGAACATGTAAGAAATGAATTAAGGGGTTTTAAGTAGGACGCGTTCAAGGTGTTACAGTACACTTACCCAACGAGCCAAATAAGTACTTTAAATAGAAAAACACTGTAGAGAAACCGCATAATTCCCCACAAGAGATACGATCCTTTGTCTTCAATTAAAATCTTGCCTCATTGTTAATCCCACCCGTCTATATTGATCGCCGCCCACGCCACAGTCATACAACCTAGATTCTGTGTCAAGGTCGTTTTCTACCAATTCTCTTAACGTGCAGTCATTTCTTTATGGTAAACATTAGTCATCCGTTTCACAGACACGCCTTGTTCATTAACTGGAAACTATCACCTTATTGGACGCATTTCCTCCCCTGTCACGTGGCCTCCTTTGACCCCTACATTTTCATTGGCTCAATTAACCCAATGGAAATGTATACAAAACCAGCTTCAATCCATTGTCTTAGACTTTTGTCACTCGATTAATCACCCATCTTCGGTTTAGCGGGTTGTATTTTCTGTCTTGTCATGCCCCAAAGACTAGGAACAGCTACGGCCTTTGGGTGAGCGACAAAGATAACTGTTTCAAACACAAACATCTGAGAACATTTACAGGAAGTTTAGGTATATCATCAGCACTAAACAGAAGCGGCAAGTTAAGTCCGACAATGGAGAGACCAAGGGACCAACAAGACATCACAGGAAATGGCCGAGACTCGCAATAGGTTTATCCTAAACAACAAATAGAATTACCCGCGAACGAATGAATCTTGTTGCCGGAGGCGAAACACGTCGATGGAAATCCGTAGGCAACCTCCTTAATAAATTTGTCACTCAACTTCACGTAGACTTCCAGCCAATGAGAAAAGGTAACCCCGAGCATAAAATCAAATTTCGGCGATAAACGCTTCAACATTTTCAAAGGACTATCGAAGGCTTCACCTTTGTCCTGGAGATCGTAAATCCTGGAAAAATAAGGAAACCTAGATATTCAGTCTGATGCACGACAGGAAGTATTAAGAACGTGCCTAACACAAGTAAAAAACGCTCAACAGCGACTAGTTCAAAATGGCGTTTACATTGAATTTAAACGTTTACTTTATGACCTACCTGTTCCATTTTTTATTGTGCTCCTTGGTACACAAAATAAATTTAGTTAGATCCTTCCAATAGCGTGCTGCAAAGTACAGAGCATTGAAGCAACAAATTCCGGTCGAGCTGCTAAAGACAACGCGACCCCGACCCTCCATCAGGGAAAAAGCACCGTTCGGTGGGGGATGTGCAAATTTTTGAAGTCCTAAAATAACAGCCGCAAATGTGCGATCCGTTGACACCAGCACAAACAAATACGATAAGGTTGGGGACAACATAAGTACCTTATTCCCAAAACCCGGAAAATGTAATTCCAACCAGAGGATAAGCCACCTTCACTAGGGTTTGCCATGAAGAATCTCGCGAATATTTTTTCACGGTCCCACAAGTTATGGCCCGACACCCTGGGAGTCGAACCCAGGGTCCTAACCAACAGAGCGATGGTGCTGATCGTTACACATATCGGCATCGACCAGAACGGCCCACACAAGCGACAGTGATACAACGGAAGTATTATTGCGTCTTTTTTGTGCGCAACCAAGTGTTTATGAAACATTATCGCAAAAGAATAACGATGTAACAGCTGGGGGAGGCATATCTACAATAGCAGACAAAATAATAGAACATTCCGAACTTACCAAATTGATCTACGAAGGTATTCATGTATCGGTGGTTGCTAGAGAATATCGAACCACCAACCTCAAGCAATTCGCGCTCTCCATTGGAACGTTTACTACGAACTCGACCTCCAAGGCGATTTGACTTCTCGAAAAGAGTAATAGTGCACTTTGGGGATAGAAGTGTTTTGAGGAAATAGACCGTTGCACAGCCACAAAATCCTCCACCGACGATAGCTATGTTGCAAGCGAAAATATAACATAAACACAAAAGCAAATCACTTCACGGTTAAAAAGTAAAGAATAATGAAATGTAAAAATCGAATTGAGATAAAATTTGAGACATCACCATCGAACCATACACGCACTTTGCATGCATTCATTTCTTGAGATGTTCGAATAAGCAATTAATACCTCATATCGTTTTAAAACCGCACTAGTTATATAATGGTAAACTACGTGAATTTCATTATAAAACAGCGATGTTCCAAAAAAATATTATGACGAGTAAAAAATGCATGGATAATAAACGATACACACCTATATCTTTTGATGACGTATCTCTTGTAGTTAACATTAGAATGGAAAGCAGTAAATGGAATTCCAACGACGGATGAAGACCGCAGACACGTCGAATTCGAGTGAAAACAGGCCCGTTTGAAGCTCTTCTGGTTTGGGAACTCTGACCTATGAAATATAAAGCATTTTGAAACGGTAAACGTAGAACACGAGAACGTCCATGGCAACCGTTAGGAGAAGAAGACGCATTCACTAGAGTGTATGTTTAGTCATATAATAGATACATGATAACCAATGTGAATGAACGGGGACGCTACCTAGGAGCGTTGGGTAAAACGGGACAGGTTATTTTATCAGGTTGATACATGAGTTGGGATAAGAAACGATTGTGTTCGAGTTTCGTTGATTGTAGTTGAGGCATCCTATTGGGAGGGAGAGAATGAGTTTCTTCACTCTTGATAAACCATACAGTAATAGGCATCGTCATAGAAGAAGATCATGCCGTGGAAAGGATGTGCTGTGATTCTGACCCAAGAAATGTTAGACCTTCGGTTGGAGTTTTGTAACGGTAATCGTAGAACATGTATGCACGTCCCAGGCAGCCATAATGAGAAGACACATTCAATGGAAGGAATGGGTATAATGAGACGAATAGATATATGGTAACGGATATAAATGCATGGCGAGGTTATACAGACTTTGTGTAAAAATGGGATGGGTCTTTATAACGAGAAAACTGCGATGCTGGTCCATGAGTTTGGAAAGCTAGGATGTTGTTCAAGTCTCGGCGACAGTGGATGAAGGCAGCTGTGTCCTTGTGTGATCCAGCGTGAGGCATCCAGTATAGACGGAGAGTGTGGCTTCACTCTAGATGAACCTGAAAACAGTCTTCGCCATCATAGAAGACAGCCACCCCGTGACACAAGATAGTGTCCTATTGGCGCTTGGTTGACATTGTGTGTCCTTCAAATCCCGTGGGATGTCTGGGTAAAACACCGGTGCGTTACAATTTGTTTCAACACAAGTGTATAATGCAAGGAAGCGTCCGATTGGCGCGGGCTGGGTAATGTGCATATTTGAAATACCGCGCAATGTAAAAAAACGTATAATGATAAGCGCTTTGCAGAGGTCACGAGGACCAAAAACTTAAGCATGATAGAATAATATAATTGAGAATGCTGTATAAAATATTCGGTGGGTGGTTCCCGGGGAAGGCGAATAAAATAATTACAGTGATTTATTATATTATAACTAACGTTTTTAGTTAGCTTTAACATAAATTCAAATAGCGTTTGTAGTTTTAGTCTCGATTAATAATTTGTTCTAATCGAGACTGGAGCGGGTTTTAAAACTGGGATTTTTTGTATGCTCGTGCCGTATACGGTTTCACCTCTGTTTTCTTGAGATAATGTCCAAACTCGTGGTCCGTAAGACGATAATGCTCCTGCCTATAAAGGCCGTACCAACGAGAATGTCGACAACAGGACATCGACCCGTTTCTTGTTCGCGCGTCAATATGGAAGAAGAACTGAAGTCAATTGTGGTGCAAATCCGCAAACTGACGACCGAAATGGTGAAGTTTCGGACGGAGTGTCTAAACGGGACGCAGAACAAGGACGAGTCCCTATTTATTCCTGCCCCTGCTCTGGAACAAGAGCCGATACCTGAAATCCCCGTACCTCCCACCCAACCGTGCCAACCCAACCCCGTAAATCTGTCCTTCCACCACGACTGTAATCCCTCCCTCACTTGTAGTGACCTCGCATTCTTACACTCTCCAGAAGACATTCTGCTGTCAACTGACGCTGAGAAACTTCAATACGACCAACAGCTTAAACTTAATAACCTCGCTAGCTGTGAGAGTTTGGCGTTGAATTGAAGAAGTACAACTGATGTAGAAATAATATAAAAAACGGGATGTAATAACTTCATGTTTATGAACGGAAGCGGCTTTACTATATTGTCAACTCCGGAATTAGTATCTTTCGAAGCAGACATAATTTTTTGTCTGCATTTACGTTAGCAGTCCCTATTCGACATTTTAATTCTAACATGGTTGGCCTTTCTTGCTTATATTAAATAATTACTTTATATTAAACGACCTGCAACTGAATAAATACACTTCATCACTCAAAATAGCGGAAAACCTTAACCAAACACAAAATTCAAATAATTTTTATCACCCAGAATCGCAGGAGATGAAAGTATTATGGTGGTTTTTGATAGCCAATGGGACCACAGCGCCTTATACGAATTCAATCTTTGTTTTGTGTGGCTGTAACGCTCCGGTATTAAACAAGCACATCGCGCGGGATTTGAAGGACAGGCAATTTCAACAACCTTTACACGGGGTGGCTATCAGTCCCATTGGACTATGATGGCGAAGACTGTTATCTGGTTCATCTCGAGTGAAGTCACACACTCCTCCCTCATTACAGAATGCCTCCCACTGGATCACACAAGGACACAGCTTTTTTATTCAGAGTCGCTGAGACTCGGGCAACTTCCTCCCTTTCCAAACACAGACCAGCATCGTTGTTTTCCCGTTATAAAGACCCTTCCTATTTTTACCCAAAGTCTATATAACCTCGCCATCCATGTATATCTATTCACCTCATTATACCCATTCCTTCCATTGAATGTGCCTTCTCATTATGGCTGCCTGGGGCGTACATACATGTTCTACGATTACCGTTACACAACTCCAAGCGAAGGTCTCACATTTGTTGGTTCAGAATGGGACAACACGACGAGTGTCACATGTTCACTCGTTTTCACAATTATATTTGCTTAAACTTCGTTTATATCAATTATTACCATTCTTTTTCAGGTTAGCATGGGTAACCTGAATTAAAGCTACGTTTTATTTGTATGATCTAACTATATTGGTTGCGTCATTCGGGTTCAACCGGCATTCATAAGACAAACCTGTTTGTGTAACTGATAGCTATGTATGCTAATCACTAGCTCACAGCCATCATATTGTTAAGCGAACTGTATCATATGGGAACAGGAACTTGATATTGCATAGACCTTTCATCCTTTAAGCATCCAATGGATTTCCTTTTTTTATGTACAGACACGAAGACGACGCATTAAAGTGATTTTTATTTCTCCAACAGATCAACACTATGGCTGATGCTCAACAGAACAAGAAGCCCAAGAAAGAATCTATCATCGATTTGACGCGATATCTCGACAAGCGCATTCGTGTGAAGTTCAACGGTGGTAGAGAAGCTACGGGGATACTTAAGGGATGCGACAATCTTCAGAACATGGTGCTTGACAACACTATCGAATATCTACGAGATCCAACTGATTCCACGCGACTCACTGAAGACACAAGGGAACTTGGGCTAGTTGTATGCCGGTAATGCCTCGTCATATCGTCTGATGGCAATTAACGACTAAATAACTTTCCGTTTCCATGGAAGAACATCATTTATATGCTTTATTTTCATTTCAGCGGCCCGTCTGTTGAGCTTGTTTGTCCAGCCGATGGAATGGAAGCAATATCCAATCCTTTTGTACAAAGCGAATAGAATTTAAATAAATTTGGCATATCCAATTATATATTTCCGTTATCGGAGTTTATGTACAATCACAGTGGAAGGAGAGGAACGAAATCCCCGTTGGTTGATTTTCATCATGCACCGTCTTGCTCTAACCAGTAAGTGTCCTCGAATAAACGCAAGGTAGAAGATAAGCTTGAGTTCGGCATAAGAGTTGGGTGCTCATGGACGATTTTGGAAGTAGGTACATAATGGGCGACCTCAATTGATGGAATTTCGTGATTCTTCAGTTTTTTTCTCCTCTTTTCGGTAACAATGACCTGTCGACGAAGTTCTTCTTCCCATTCCTTTTCGACTAGCCGATAAATAGACATCGTCGCTTGTGCATCTTCGATAGAACAGTGTTCCCCCGTCTGGATTGCCATACCTAAAAGTAGGAATAAATGCGCAGAGATGTAGTAGCAAGTTAGAATGTTTAATTTTCAACCATACCCAGTAGACTGTCTGCCAGCTGACGTAACGCGACGGGTCCCTTTGGTGGTAGTCCTGCTTTCAATTTTGCGTAGGGGCTTGTCCCGGTGTCTCGTACTAAGTGCTTTGGATGCATAAAATCGAGAACCTTGAAATCATTATGAAGCATATGACCGACGATGACGCGATTCTAAAATATGATGGTGCTCTAAGAAACATACATAATTGTAATCATAGCATTACAAAAAAACGAATAAACAAATGATTGCATATTGAGTCACCATAACTTACAGTCACAATGCGCAACACCTGTTCCCGGACTACAACATACGGAAGTGCTCGGTGCATGTCTGATGGCCTAATACCACTCCATGGTGTACGATAATCCGTTATTTCATCTTCTGGACGGCATGTAACGTCATACAAAACATTCCCAAAATAGTCAACGATACTTATGCGCGCAAGGGCGCTTCTCATACGCTCACCGACTCCAACCATTTCACAATCAAGTGAAACAGGTCCATCGATTGAACGATTATGAAGAAGTTGGAGTAAACCTGAAAGGTCAACATAAAAACGCCTGAAAGATTACCTATAGTTATATTTTTTGGTTTTCCTTTAGATTCATTTCGTTTAGGACGCTCTATTCCCGTTTTTTTACAAATGGCCTTAAATTTCTTTTTTTTATTATTTCCACCCATGAGGCGACACCAAAAATACAAATTACTCACACGATACAAAATAATGATAGATATATATACACCGCAAAACTGAACTGACGGGTAGGATAACCATCATTAGTAATAATACTTTAGCTGATTAATGAGGTCACGAGGACCAAAATAATATAATTGCCTTTTCTGAATACGAATACTGTCTCAGGGACAAATTAGGAATGACCGAATTGTGCTATGTAGCCGTTTTTGTAGGTATCAAATTTTACCGCCTTACAGACTTATATTTTTACAAACTTTAATAAAGGGATTTTAATAATAAATTTACAGTAAATCAAATCATTGGGCGGAGGTCTCGCTTTGGGGTTACTCCAATTATCTGAAACGGCGGACTGAAAATCTGAAACCATTTAATTAATCAAAGAGGGTGCCTACAAGATCACTTCAAAATAAGTGAATCTTGAGCTCGAGCCGAAACTGGTAAGTAAATAGACTGCCCGCGTTTTGAAATCTGCCCACAGCGACGACGTTATTTTTTATGCTAATATTCTCTTTATTATAATCACGATGACCAAAACATTCAGCATTAAAATAAGCAATAAACAAGCATATTACAGGAAGTGGGGTTTACGCCAAGAAAATGTATAATAATTTTTTGATGGGTTCATCGCAAGGCCATTCTCCGAAGACAACTTGCATTCCTGAATGACGGCCTACATTTGGGTGTTGGAAATCCTCATACGTTTTTAGAAATGGCATAGTATATTGGAATGTGAATGCCACTAATAAACACCATTTTAAAAGTTATTGGAGAGCTATTTTTTTTTATCTGAATTGGCTCTTATGGAGGCTTGCTCCGTGGGAAGGCAAGACAATTTATTTTGACACAGGAGGGTCGAAAGAAAGGTCATTTTCACTTATTTTGTGGCACCGGCGGAGGAACCCGTCATAGGCGGCTTCCGGAATTGCGGGCAACATGATGCAACAAGGACATGATGGTACTTGTGACCGCCGCCCCCCATAGTCGCGATATAGTCCCAAGTCCACCAAGGCATCCTCCTTCGTACATGCTCCTGCACGCTAGTGAAAAAGCGGGACATACTCTCAGAAGACCATAAAATCGCCTAGAGTCTTGGTTTCGCTCAAGTCTTAAAGACTGCTAATCGTCTCGTTCAACAGCAGCCCAACGACTTGTAAGTTTAGCCATTCCTCCAAGAGCGTTGGGTTGAGACACGTTTCTATAAGGCGTCAAACCTTTGTCTTCCCCATCTGCGATCCCGGCCATCATTCTGAAGTTCTCTCTAGTCAGAAGAGAAATTGTCGTGACTCGAGGTTCGACGATAACTTAACCCACTTAACCTTTTAACGACATACGCGTCTAAAAAGGGTAATATATGAGAACGCAAACCGAAGTATAATCAAGAAAGGTTTCTTGATTCAATAATACAAAGGCTCGACGTTAAGTCGGCGATGGTGCGTTCGTGGGTCGAATTCGGTTCGTGTCCGGTAAAACAAAGAGGGACCAATCAGGTCACTACATGGCTCCACCCTTAGACTCTTCGTCGTCAGGGGAAGAGATGCAATAAGGATGGCTGGTGGGGGTTGCAGGTTAACAGACGGTAAATTAACGGGCAAAGTTTGTTAGATGCAGGGGTGTGCGGCTGATACGACCGCTTCGTGTGCGGGAGGTCGTCCGTGCGTCAGGCGGTTCCGGACTGATTCGGGCAGGGGCAACAGAAGATGACACAGTAGAGTTTCCTGGGGGAATCGCGTCGTTCGGTTGGCCAGTCAGTTCGGGTGGATTGCGGATTGGGACAGTATTGAAAAAGGGTTCCTCGACGAAGGCACTCTTGAGTCGATCAATTGAAACCGTTTCGTGGCGTCCATTCATGGATATTTTAAACGTTTTATCCGAACGGGAAAGTACCGGATACGGACCATCATATGGTGGTTCAAGAGGACGACGGACTCGATCACAACGGAGAAAAACGTGGGTGCTCTTTTGCAGTTGTGGGTTGACCTGGGAGCCTGACTTCTGGGGTCTGGTTTCTTTAGGCCGAACGCTCCAAGCAAAACTGCGTAGCCTCTGAAGAACATCGGAGACAAACAGGGACGGCTCAGCTGCTCTTGGGTTAACAAACTCACCCGGTAAGCGGAGAGTTGCACCGTAGACCAATTCCGCCGGACAGGAGTCGACGTCGGGTTTAAAGGTCGCACGAATGCCAAGCAGGACGAGAGGCAAATTGTCTACCCAATGTTCTCGGTCATCCTGAGCCATGAGGGAGGCCTTCAGTGTTCGATGGAGGCGCTCAACCATCCCATTGGCCGCGGGATGGTAAGAGGTTGTGCGGATTCGCTCGCATCCAAGAAATTGGCACATCTTTTGGAAAAGCGTTGATTCGAATTGTGCTCCTCGGTCGGTTGTCAAACGACGCGGAGATCCGAAGCGCGCCACCCAGTTATGCAGGAAAGCGAGAACGACCGTTTCTGCGCCGATGTCCGCTAGCGGTATGACTTCGCACCAGCGGGTGAAGCGATCTACACAAGTCAGCAAGTAGCGGAAACCCCTGGACGAAGGCAACGGGCCGACTAAATCCACATGAACGTGGCTAAACCGCGCGTCGGGTGCGTCGAACGTGCCGATCGGTGCCTTGGTGTGACGATTGACTTTTACTTGCTGACACCGAATGCATGCACGAGTCCACAGACGGACGTCCCTTTGCAATCCCTTCCACGAAAACCTTTCAGCCACTAGTCGGGTGGTTGCGCGAATACCAGGGTGCGAGAGACCATGAACCATTTCGAAAACTTGGCGCCGCATGCATTGCGGAACTAGCGGGCGAGGGGAAGCTTTGGTGTTGTCGCAGAGCAGAGAACGCTGAGACAACGGGAGAGTTAAGTTTATAAGGGCTGTGTCGTCGGGCCCAATTCGAATACCCTCGTGTTGCTGGGCGTCAGACATCTCCTCGTAGTCGATACCATTAGCGAGCTGCAGACTGTTCAACTCGATGCGCGAAAGGGCGTCGGCAACCTCATTATCTGCGCCGCGGATATGACGGAATTCCAGGTCGAACTGGGAGAGGAAATCGAGTTGTCGGATCTCGCGTTCGTTGTAGCGAGAAGAGTAGGAGGCCATGGCATGAATCAATGGCTTATGGTCCGTGAAAATTAGAATGCGGCCACCTTCCGCAAAATGGCGAAAGTGCTTTACGCTTAGGTAAGCCGCCAATAATTCACGACCGAAGGTGCTGTATCGGCGTTCCGTTGGTGATAAAGACTTCGAAAAGAACGCTAGTGGTTGGCGCCGATGCTCGTCCCCTTGGTTTAGTACAGCGCCGACTGCAGTGTTCGAAGCATCCACCATCAAAGATAGTTGGGCATCAGGGCGCGGATGAACCAATAAGGTCGCGGCAGCGAGACTAGCCTTTAACTTCTGGAAGGCTGCACTCTGTTCTGGTGACAGTTTAACCTGACCGTTTCCGCTGGAGGTCAGAGGGGTTAACGGCGAGGCCATCTCGGCAAAATCGGCGATGAAACGTCGGTAAAAATTCAGCATCCCGAAGAATTGTCGAAGCTGACGCTTTGTACTGGGCTCCGGGTAGTCAGCAACCGCTGTTACCTTCGCGTCCAGTGGTCGAACCCCCAGATCATTTACCAAGTGACCCAGGAAACCTACTTCGGTTCGGCCAAAATTGCATTTCTCGGGATTCACCACGAGCCCGTGTTCATCCAGGCGCCGAAGGACCACTTCCAAATGTTGCAGGTGCTCTTTTTCGTCTTTGCTGGCGATTAGAATGTCATCGATATAAGCACAACAGAAGTCGAAACCGCCAAGAATTGAGTCGATGAAGCGTTGAAAGGTTTGAGAAGCGTTTCTGAGCCCAAACGGCATCCGTAAGAATTCGAATGATCCAAAGGGAGTAGTGGTTGCCGTTTTCAGAATATCCTCAGGGGCGATCGGTATCTGGTGGTACGCCCGGACCAGATCTATTGTGGAGAAAATCTTCTTTCCATGCAGGAACGAGACACAGTCGTGAATGTGCGGCAGAGGATAGCGGTCAGGAACTGTGACTGCGTTCAGGGCTCGATAATCGCCACAAGGACGCCAATCCCCGGGTGTGGTCTTCCTAACCATGTGGAGCGGGGATGACCACTTGCTGTCGGACGGGCGCGCGATTCCAAGCTCCATCATTCGTTCGAATTCCTTTTGTGCTATGTGTCTCTTTGCTGGGTCGAGACGGCGGTAACGCTGAAATGTGGCAGGGCCAGTGGTCTTTATATGGTGGACTATGTCGTGTGGTGGCTTCTGTCGTGTTCGGTTCAAGTTTTGGAGATCAGGAAATTGATCGAGAAGGGCGTTGTAGGGAGAGCGGATAGGAATGTGGGTGAGGTGGCGGATCGAAGTCATTGCTGTGTATCCCGAAACTACCGCTGCCGTCGATTCGTCAACGAGTTTCTTTCGTCGGACGCTGACAGATAGGTCAAACGCGAAAAGGAAGTTTGCACCTAAGATCGCATGAGGGACATCAGCCACGATGAATGTGAACGGGAAAATTCGCCCCAGCCCGAGGTCGAGACGAAGCGCACGCTGGCCATAAGTTTTGATGTTACTTCGATTGGCAGCCTGGAGGACGAAATCAGTGTCCAGGTGTAAACGGTCCGACATAGAGGGGGAATTACGCTCACGTCTGCGCCGGAGTCCACCATGAAACGGCGACCGCGTTCGACGTCCTTCACAAACAGAATGCGGCTGGGTGTATACTTGCCAGGCGGAGTGAAAGCCGCACTCACTGCCTGGCCTCTCCGTTTCCCGACCAAGAACATGGAGGACGGCACCGCCTTGCTTTGGACCCAAAAAGCTGATGAAACCAACAGAGCGTGTCGTCTTGTCGGCTCGAGTTGGCGGCCATCGGTGGCCTACGTTGACGCTGCTGGGGGTCCTTATTCTCAAGCAGTTTGCGCATTTGGTATCTCAAATAACGAAGCTCTTTAGCCTCGTCGTTAGTGAGATGCTGTGGAGGTTTGGTCACCACGGCGACTGATAGATGGCCAGGGTCAGCGGCGAAAATTCGGTCCGCGTACTCGCCTAATTCGGACAACGGCAGCGTAGGTGGAAGCGTAGCCAAGGAAGCTCTGACGATCGGTGGCAGCTTTTGGGTGAACAAGTGACTAATGATAGATTCGCTGACATCTTGGTTCACCGATAAGGCTTCCAGGCGCTGTAGCAGTTGCGACGGTCTTTCGTCACCCAGTTCCTCTTCATTGAAAAGAGCGTTGAAACGCTGTGTCCGTGTCGTCGCAGACTGCCGAATAAGAGCTGTCTTAAGCACCGTGTAGGGGCTCTCTGCCGGTGGTGCAACGATAATGTGGCGTAAACGGGCAACCAGATCCTCTGTTAGTGACGCCACGACGTGATGAAACTTGGTTTTTTCAGCGACAATTCCTTTCGACGCAAACTGAGATTCCACGACCGAAAGCCATGCCTCTATATCGTTCTTCCACGGAGGTGGAATTTTAACAGAGACGGCGCATACGTCGGGCGATTGCTCAATAGGGGCGCTCATCAGAAGAAAATCCGAAACAATTATGCTCGCCAATGTCGTGACTCGAGGTTCGACGATAACTTAACCCACTTAACCTTTTAACGACATACGCGTCTAAAAAGGGTAATATATGAGAACGCAAACCGAAGTATAATCAAGAAAGGTTTCTTGATTCAATAATACAAAGGCTCGACGTTAAGTCGGCGATGGTGCGTTCGTGGGTCCAATTCGGTTCGTGTCCGGTAAAACAAAAAGGGACCAATCAGGTCACTACAAAATCACACGGGTAGATGGGCCGTATGAAAAAAACAGGACCCATCCCGCCGCTGTCAACAGTGTAAAATGCACAACTCTTATCGGAAGAAACGCTATGAGAGACCGTGTTCGAATTCATCCCGGGCGTCATGGATTCATCCATCGAAGCTGCCGGTGTATATCACGATGCTTCGAGTCTTCGCTCCTCCGTCAACACCGCAGACATCTCTCTCATCTGGAGCGAGAGAATCGCGGTAGAGTTAGCGTATCCAAACACGGAGTTCTATACGATGGTGTTTACCACCCTCTGGTCCACTCAGTATGAGGTAGCTCACTTTCTCCCTGCATACAGGATGCCTTTGACTCTCCCAACGCTTCGCATCCACAGCATCGCTACAAAATGATTATGATTTTTTTTCATACTTAAAAAACGCTCTTTGCTGGTTTTGTATTATTTATTTAGATCGATTTCACAAAATAGTTTTTGTTGTTAATGTGGTCCAAACGCTAGGGTCATCCCCCCTCAATTGAAAACGGTATTCCTCAAAACGCAAAGGCGCAAAGCATATGTTATGCACGAAATTGCTTGATATGCGGTGGAAATATTGTATTGTTACCTTTGGTATGTTACAGAATTCGATATCCGTCGACAGTCGACGAGACTCTACATCGTCGCCATCCGACATTTCACGCTGTGGATCAGTAGGGTATTTACCCGTAATAAGGATCCGTCCAATATTCGCCCAAAGCTCCTGATGTATTACAACCCCGCCATCAATAACGTCCATTATTTAATTTTCTTCCGTAGGTGCATTTATACTATGCATGTAACTATCGCCAAACTTCCTTTATAAGTAACGGTCACCCGTATATGTCATATTCACCGTAGCTTGAAGGTCAGTTTGGGAACAAACTTTGTTGAAACACAGGTAAACAATTCCTTACCCCATTTTCTAGATAATTTATCTCCTGGCACATGACACAGAACACGTCCACATAGGCGATGCCCATATTGCCTTTCTCCCTTTCTATGGTAAAGTATTCAATGTAATGGTTTTGACGGCCTCCTGGTCGATTTAGAGTGCATCTAAGTACAGTATAATAACAGCAATAGATTTACAAAAGTATCTTCGAAGCTACCATAGCGTGTGGACGATAACGAGTGCTTTCATTCGGTTTACCTATAACAAGGCACGATACGACCTATCTTTTTCACGCGTCGAAGGATGGGGAAAAAGGGGCCAGAGTTTGCACAGCCGTCGCAAGAATTTCTTTTCTATCCACCCTCACGATCATATATATATAGTTTTGTCGTGGCTCAAATTCCGTGTGTTTTCTTCACTCGATTCGCCCCATACCGCGTTGTCTGTTGAATCGGAAATAAACCTACATGCAGTTGAATTAACGAAAAAACTCCATTCGTTATCAACACCCTTCAAACAAGCAAAAACCACAACGAAGGGTTATGACTTCTACATAGTTCACACTTCGTGCTCCCTCCTTCCATGCCATGGATCAGTCGGGTAGTTGCCTGTAATAAGAACCCGTCCCTTATCTTACAGCTTCTTCGTCTGTTACTTTCATTATTCTACCATCTTTCATAATTTCATTTAAAACTCCACAACATTCCTTCATAAAAATTCTTCACTTGTCGTGTTGATACGTATTATTTGGCCTGGCATGTCAGTCGTTTGGGGATAGTCTCTAATGACATAGAGTTACCCGGTCCATAACGAATTTCTGTAGGTTAGTGTCTCAGGAACATCATAATATCTCACAAAACATGTTAACAAGACCATTTGTGGTTGCGATAATTTTCATTATATTTGTAACTGACCGCGAAATCGAGGTCATAGCATTCCAACATATTGGCATTTTCACTGTGAATATTTAATAATTAATAAAGTCGTCTGTTCCTGCTCCGTGTATTTTTTCTTGTGAGTCTAAATAATTAAGTCTTCATTTGTGATTTTAACTCAAGCCATTTCATTAACAGTGGGGAATGTCGACGATTATTACACCACGAATGCCCAGTCGGTCTCTTTGGGTTTCTATTTGGATGATGAGTGTGTGCTTTGCATTTGACCCACTAAAATATGCAATCAAATACTACGAGGATGTGGCGATAAAGGCAAATGCTCCAATGCCTTCAAAAGCGATCAACGATTTATCCGTTCCGCCGTATATATTTGGAGCATTCAACACCGGCATATCGCGCGCAATGACCCCGGAATGCCTCTCGGATCTGGCTGAAATCTACGCTGGAATTAATTCAAACGAATTGTGGGCCCTTACGTGTAAGTTGTACATCATCCATCTTAAAAGTTTCCACAATTAGCCGCGTAACTAATGGGTTTCTATCTAACGGTAGCTTTTATAACTTCCAGTTTCTGATAGCAATGGAAAAGTACCCCCCGGGTTGTTCGCTGGGGCGTGGCATTGGCGCGGAAGTTTTGAAGAATGTCGCAACTTGAATGACCAACGAGCATCCCCGCGATCGCGCGTGAATTCCCAGTACTGCACCTCGCTTTGCTATGACAGCAAATCCGTATGCACATTTCTACTAACTTTTAATTCGCCAAGGCGTCCCGATTTGAACTAGGCCTGTGCGTTCCGAAGAGGTGCTCAGTAAATGATATACAGGAGCTTGTGAATTTAAGTAAGGCGGCTAATTTGTTACTATTTTCGACTTGCATTAAGCCATGAAGGACCTCCCTAAGTCGTGGTCAACAGTTGTGACGTGTGGAAATTCCATCTCCAGACCCAAAGATCCCTGGTTGTACGCCGCGGTGTAAGTTGCCGCTCTCTCTACTGAACCCATAGCCTCTGTAACCTGATTTTCCCCAGGCGAATTCGATATATTTTTTGCAGTATAGACGGACCTAGCTCATTCACCTGCGCGCGCCTGTTTTAAATATTAAACTAAAATGACAATGGTAATCGCTTCATTTAGGTAACGAGGTCAGACACTGTTAGCATAAGAAAATGGATAATTCTCAATGCTATTTCGGAAAACTGTCTTCGTGTTACAACTTCACATATTCGGATGAAGAATGAGGAATAACCGAATTTTGCAGCCTTCTTGTGGGTATTCAATGGCATTGCCTTGGCGTTGGTCGAAGAGATTTACATTGAGGCAAACTTGAATAGAGACGAAATTGTGTCGAATGGGTGGGTCTTTTGGGTGGGAACATTGCGCCTGGTTGCACACCACGGTTATTGAGAAAAGTGGAAAAGGTTTTTTTTTTCCGATTTTGACACATTTGTGTCTGCTAGAGATATAATGTTGATGCCAGTTTATCAAAATCCCTCCATACCATCTTCATGCAATTCAAATATAATGTGGGAATATCGAATCGCGTTGAAAGTCGAACTGAAGTCCACAAACGGAAGCCCTTAATTGTCCCTTACACTCGGGCAATAAGTGAAGAGTGGAGGGTATGTGATGACGTGGCCTCGGTTTCCAGAGCTTTTATACATGTATTATACGCAAACTAGAACGGGACATTCTTGGATTTTGGTGTTGATCTGATTGCCACTTTGTCTCTAATTGGATGGATGGATGGTGAATAATAATCAATTTTACGTTTTCATTGATATTCGTGCGAAAACACTGTTCCGCGACATCGCCCCCTCTTACACTTGCGATGTTTCTCTTTCCAGATCAATTTGCACTTTTCTGATGTTGATTATAAGCTGTGCTCTGTTTGCGGAAATAGCCCTCTACAGAATACACCGCCAGACCCCAGGCGCTGAACAGACAGAGGCGCTTTTGCCGGAATCCCCTCACGAATCGAGGCCGTCTTTTGAGGATTTCAGATCAGGCTTGTCTGATCATTTCATTTCCTATTGTTTTGTTTAGAATACGTAAGATCACGTCCATGGCTGCATGTTCTGTTAGCGTTTTCCGTCATTGCTAACACCAAACGTTTGCTTCGTCGGCCGCTCAATCAGCGAAGAGAGGTAACCTGTCTACGTGGTGTGCGGCTAATTACAATGCTATGGATTATCTACGGACACACCGTTGTTTTATCATTACTATATGCAAGTAAGATCGCGGTGCATTGACTGTTCATTGGCCTGCTTAGATAATTCATCGCAATTCATCGCTGACAATTCCAGGAAACTCTTCTCTCAAGTGGTCATTGGTGCATCTGTATCCGTCGATACTTTCTTCTACCTTTCGTGTGTATTTTTCTTAAATATGAAATTGCATTACCACTTACAAATGGCTATAAAGTTTAGATTTCCCGATAAGGCGGTGTTCCTACGAGAAAATCGTTTAAACCGACGCCCTCATCATAAGTTGTTTGTAGAAGTGCTCGTTTCATCTTATTTTGATAAAACGACTGAAAAACGTATCAACATAAATTGCCCCGAGTCCATATAATACCCACGGAAGTGGCCGTTGCCGAAAATTCTGGAAACCATGGAACGCTTTCTATTTGACCTAATTCTTGGAAGGTACCTTAGTGACAGCCTGCAATATCGGGCCGATGTTGCACTGTGTGTGCAGATATCGCCTCCAAGTATTTCCAATTGCGTCGAATTGTTATAATCGACGTGTCATTTTGGAATTGTATGGTTCTGGGCTAGACCGTCACTTCATGTGACAGTAACATGGAATCGCACGGCTTTCTTACCAGTTGTTATTTTTCCCAATTCTCAGGGGATTTCTGGTTGTTTACGCCAGCGCTTTCAGATTGCTATCAACGACGGGATGTTTTGCTTTGTCAAAGGCCTTTGTTGGAATCGCTCTTCGACGCTTATTTAGGTCAGCGGGTATTTTCTTAATCCAGGTTAATTCTCCCAACTTAGGAATTTTTATGGAAGTCACTTCAGAGTGTGTGCAAATCAGTTATTACCACACTTTTATTTGTCTCCCTGGGAGGAGTGATAATAAAGTTATCATTCCAAATTGTTCGAATCAGACGTTTTTACTGGAGTAATTACCGAATTACGATGGGCTACATTCCTCCATGGCCCACCGATTGGCATTGGGCCAATCAATGCAGATGGGATTAAGGGATATGGTCGATTAAGCGTGCTAGTATAGTTAGAGTGCCTGATGGTGCCCTGCGGTCTTACCACATCTGCATAATTCACAGGAATTGTCATGGAAATTCCATCTATTAAGCGATCTGTTCATCCTCTTGCAGAAGAGATAGCTGACAACTCAAACGCGTATGTGTATTTTCCATTCTGATGCGCCCAGCTATGGACCCTTAATACGGAACTACTTGATCACCCCAGTTATTTTTGGGGCACCTTCGTTAATGGTGACGCCTGCATGAGCATTTGCTTTTGATTATCTTTTCCACTGGATTTTTGTTTAAAGCTAAATCGCGCGCCTCTCCCCCCCATATACCATTTCAGGCTGACACCGCTTTGGATGTTTGTGATAGTCCTGTTGTTGGGGATATTGCCAAGTTTCATTGATGGCCCTGTGACACAAATGCTCGATGTCGCAAACAGTTTCACTGCCTGTCGGAAACACTGGTTTCTCTTCTATTCGAATGTGTACTACCCGAACGACGAGGTGGTGAGTTAAATGCACACACCATACCCGTCCACAAACGTTAGCAGATAACACCCTGCAGGCACATTACATGCGTTTAGCTGCCGTTAGTGTTTGCGGGGCTGTGAAATAAACCCACATCTCCGGCAAAACAGTGTGCCATGCTCGGATGGGTTTACTTGGGATTGCAGAGTTCAGACTAGGAAGCAATGATGGCGACATCCACTAATTTGCACAGCGAATGGGGTAATAAACGCAACGCCTTAATATGCGAAAGGCGATGAGGAAAGTTCCTTAGCGGAAGTGACAAAGGAACCGGTTTCCGTGTTCAGTTGGAGGTGTTGCTACGTTTGACTGTGAAATTGTAAATTCAGGTGAGGGCGGTGCCTTGTGTTCCGAGGCTCTAATTGTAACCGCGGTCACCAGAGGTGCCCCGTAGTCTGAAACAGATCATCCAAAGCCTAATAGTCATTTGGTATTTCGGTTTCTTTTTGTGCCAATAATTCACCCAACCAACCGACTAGAGTTTTTGCCATTATCTTTTAGTGCATGCCGTGGACCTGGTATCTTGGAGATGATGTGCTTTTCACCACTCTAATCGCACCAATCTTTTTGCTCCTCGCGCGCTGGTAAAGGTTCCTTGTTATCCTTTTTCACGCGGCAGTGTCTTAATAAAAGATGAGCCGGGTTCGTGTATAATCCCTTGAAGCTTCTCGGGAATTCTGTACAGATGGCGGCGTCACCGCTGCCACTGAAGAGTCACACCGCTGCGTTTATTTTTGGTTGCCAGGAGTGGGAGTCGAACCCGGGGTTACTGGCAAACAGTGCAAAAATAACATCGGTCCACGAATGCTAAAAGAAATCGAAATGTGTGCGGTTTTCTCCTACTAGAGGATAAACCGACTTCATAGGGGGTTGGCCATGATGTTTCTCGGTAACATGTTTTCCGATGGCATCCCCAGAATCCCCCGAGGTGGCCTGACCTGGGAGTCGAACCCAGGTCTCTCACCAAGAGAGCGAGTATGCTAATCGCTACAGCATCGAGTCGCTGATACAACATCGACAGCTTCATTATCAACGAGGGGCTGGCAGCGGTATGGGTTGTTGTTGCTACCGCGTCAGTCAAGTTATCCGTTTCAGGACATGCCACCGTCGGCAAGAAAAATGGTCTTTATCTCTGTCTCTTTATTCCAACTGAAAACCAACATCTCAGTTCTCCCAAACTGCCCAAAGGTTCGAAGATTAATCGCTATTTTCTTATCTCTAGGAGACAGTGGGCTGGGCTCAGTTTCGCCATTGTCCTCGTGGTGACCAGCATAACGACAAACGCCCTCTTCACCTTGAGATATAATTTACCGCCGGGATTATTGAACTCTAAGTGAGTTGTGTCGCCTTGAAATTGGTTGCGATCACTTTTTACCCGTCGGGGAGTGGGTGGGTGGGTCGGATTGATGTCGTTGCCGATTCCAGGTGGCTCCTTTCGTCAAAATTCAATCAACGTTTACGGCTATGTCCTCCTACCAAAAGATAAGCCATTTTCCCTGGAGTTTCCATGCAGAATCCCGAGATGCCACCTGGCATTTACCACCACTCGACCCTCTCGAGGCACTATTCGGCTAAATCTGGGGAGACGAGGTTGCTCCAGGAGTGGCACATGAGCACATGGCATCTGTCTTATCGACATTACCGCAAAGGCCTTCTCAGTGCTCCTCCTCAACCGCTTCACCGAATTCCCAAAACGCCCGCCCCACCCGCCACGACAAACAACGAAGATCGGCCAACCAGATACAACCTCTGTGATTGGACAGGAAACTTTGTTTCAACGTGGCATTGTCGCCCCTTTGTGGGCTAATCCCGCCATAATTGAGCCCAACAAAACCTCGAAGAGGGGGCCGTAAAAATCGCGAGGAGAAGTAATTTAATGTATGATAAGTTGACCTTGCCCTTTTTCGTTGTGAGCGCCCCACGCAAATTCGGGTTTTTAGTTATTTCATAAGAGAAACTGTCTTGTTTTTCAAGCGTTGCAAATTTGAAAAAAACGCCTTTTCTCTCTAAAGTACCAAACTGGAGTTCTTCTATAAGGCGCCTTTCAACCGCTGGGGGGCCTTTGCTGTGGGACTGTGCTTTGGGTGGCTTCAGGTGCACACACCCAACTACCTTAAGGTTGGTCCTGTCCATTGTGTTTATGTTTTGATGCCTACTGGAATCCCTTTGTGATACAAATGCACTCCCGCCAATCAACATCGTTGTCTTATGTGGCAGCATCATGCTAGCTGTCAAGCCCAACCGAAATTGGCACAGATGGACTGATATCAGGTTGACTAATCGGCCTCGGTAGTGATTTAAGAACAATAGGGATACGCGAATTTGCCACAGAACGCGCCTCGACTCCTCACAAGCACTTAATAAATTCCAAATGCCCGTAAGAGCGAAAAAACGTTGACATGAAGCGTCCCCAGTGCCACTCGTAGTAGCCTGTCATTATAGTGGAATCCAGGGCCGTTAACGACAGAGCGATGATGTTAGCCGCAACAACACCGTCAGGAGGCGAAAGGTTCCGCAACAGTCCTTTCTGGTTGCAGCCGGAACGCTTCACGCGTCGCACGCAGACCTGCATCGCCGCCTCGGGATTGTCCGTCTCACTCACCGTCATCTCGCTCGTCGTCTTTGGTCTCTACGGCTCCGCCAATGACTGGGTTCGACACCCGACTCCAAGCGACGCCGCCGCCTACAACGCCCTCATTCGGCCCGTCTGGGCGCTCGCCCTCGGGACCATTACCTTCCTCTGCGCCACGGGATACACGCGTGAGTTCCTCGTCCACAGTTGCTCTTTCTGTCGATCCGTAATTGGCCGCAGGATTTGCTGTGCTGGTTTCACCGAGTTCCGTAGTGACACTGGATTGCTCCTTTATTCATTAGACACTGTCAGGCAGTTGAGGGTGAAATATTGGGGGTGGTAGTTGTCCCCGAGAACGCGCTCCGTCAGTGTTGGGTTCAAGATCCTGAGGAGCAAATTGAAAATTACAAAAATGATGCAGAATTTGTATTTTTCGCAATTCTCCGCAGCCCCAGTGAACGCATTTCTCTCGTGGAGAGGATTTGCTCCGCTGAGCCGTTTGACCTATGCCATGTATCTCGTCCATCCAATCGTCATCTTCTACCTCGTTGGGTTCTCCAGTCAGGCGATATCTCTGGACTACATTTTTGTGGCGAGTTTCTTCACACCTGTTTAACCTTCTATAGCCTTATTCCATCATTTCAAAATCAAGGACCTTCCAGCTGTTACAAGCTACATAAGGATGCTAGTTCGCCAACTTCGTCCTCACACGTTTCCACTTTCAGGGCGCTCACTTCACAGCCGTCCTTGGCCTCTCCACAGCCGTGGCCCTCGTCTGCTTCCTAGCAATTGAGGCTCCTGTAATGACCTTCGACCAAATGATCTTCAAAACCTAACCCTTTGAGAGATAACTCCATCATCTAACGATTCCTATATGCTTCCTTCGTGATTATTTGTCACTCTTGACATAAACGTATTTATAATGATCTTACACATCAGTGTGGTCTCTAGCAGGTCATCGGACAGGAAATCTTTAAGTTTGGTGAGCAACCAACATGAATTATAGCAAAGAGTCACCAGAAAAAGAATGCTATACCCAGGCTCCGACGTCAACACGCCAGACTGGTTCGGTTAACAGGTAGGGGGTCTGTCATACCGACAGACGGTAAGTTTGAGATGTAACCAAAGATTCAGCGGTCAAGAGGACAGTAATTTTCTGCTACCTGCACCACTGCAGAACACAGTTGACTATGCAAGGGCTAGAAACCCCTGAGGGTGCTGTGGACTAATCAGCATGATTCATTGTGAAAAATGGTCTCAATGAAGCAAGACGAGCACGTATCTAGCCATGAGTATGTACATGCACAAATTCAGTTGACAGGAGGCGGGGGTTTTGGGGGTACTGGGACAAACGATGTAATCGGCCAATGTAATTAGGATACACGCATCATTTTGGCCTGCTTCTTCTCCTCCAGGGCCTTTTTGCGCATGGCCACGTCGACCTCACGTTGTTTGAGAAACTCGGCGTACGTCTGGGGCGTGTGGAGGCTGTCGGCGTCCCCCTCGTCGGCTCCCCGAGAGAGCACCTCGAGGCCCATGCGGTGAGCCTCGGAGATGAGACTGGCGCAGATGGACTGCAGCGAGACTGTGCGCATGACCGCGTCTTCGCTTTTCAACAGGGCGATTTCGTAGATGTGTTTCAGCGTCAGGCGACCAGACACCTCGGTACCTAGGCAGCAGACGGCAGGGAGACGTCAACGAGGCCACGTGTGTGCCACTTAATAATACAGCAACTTTGAGGCTGGAAACCGACGACCGCATTATCCGCACTTTTACCAGCAACGGACGCGGCCAGCAGAAGACGATTCCGGAGAATCTTCGTGGAGATGTCATCCACGAAGCCGCCTCATGCTCTGGGTGGAGAATGCCGCACGACAAAACTCATCTCTGCCGCTTTCTATGACAAGCTGCGATTTCTGCAATCTGCCAGCGAGACCACCAAAGAGGAGATTGGATGCTTCGTCGCACTCTTTGCTACTGATGGGCCGGATAAATAAACAACGACTTGCGCATACTTGACGACTACTAACTTCGTTCACCACACGGAAACCTGGACACATGACCATAAACACACACACGCGTCGATCAAAGAGCGCCCCTCAGAGTCATTCTACAGCGTGATCTGTTTTCGACTTGGAATCCGTGATTTATTTTACGAAAATAATCCTTCGGGCTTTCCTTCTACGGGGCAGTTAAACGTTTTAAAAATGAAAAAAATATATCACGCGTTTTCTGCGTTCGAAGTTTATCGGGAAAATTTACTAATTTAAATTTCTGGTAAATACGATTTGGCACGCAACAAATGCAGACAATCACGATAAATAGAGCTGCTTCTAGACCAGCGAAATTTCCAATCGACATCAACTCTCGAACGCAATCCACAAAGCCTTTGCGGGTAGTAGAAAACGGGAATTTAGCCACGTAATTGACTTGTTGAAGGAAGAACAAAACGCCTATCGCTTAACAACACCTCTTTACACACGAAGGAGACTTCCAGGACATACTACTTTAATTAAGTCGGAATCCTAGTGGCCACCTTTTTTGAAATTAATTTTGCGCATTTAAAATCGATACAGACGTTTTAATGCGTTTTTTTAAAAACACGAGACGCCAACCCCAATGTCTCAACTAGACCTGCCGCCCTACATAATAAACGTCCCCTTTATCACAGCAATACGCAAGGACTGCCTGGATTACATCGACGGAATCGTCAAACACACACCATGCATGGCCACCTCGCTTTTCTACACCGTGGACGAGGACAAGGCGCTGTGTCTCTTCGACCAAGTTCTCCACTATCCCATCATTCTCCTCATGACGCCGTTCGCCTACTCCGTCCTGTTCGAAAGCAAACGCGCAATAAAGTATTTCGCCCAGAAGCCCGGCACGATGGAGTCCCAATGCTACGCCGCAGACTGTCTCAGCTCCGACGGAATCTGGTACAATCATTACCGAGTGATTGAATTTTCGCCAGTATTGGTGAGGCGACCCTCAGCGTCACTCTACGCAATTCTTATCGGGGTCGGCGTCGGGTTTGACGAACAGAAGACGCTCAAGTGCAGTATCTACAAAAAGTGCAAACTGCAGTCGGTGAACGAGGCGGTGGCCGAGAACGTCTGGGAGGCCATGTGGTCGATATGGCGGCAGTTTCGGAACCCCGCAATTCTACTCGACGCGACGTCAGAACTTCTAATTGCAGGATGCAATGCGCGCAAACTGGCCCGGCGCGTCGACTTCGGGAAACTCCTAACCCTCTGCCAGTCAACCAAAACGCTCTACACGCAAATCATATATTTCCTGCAACTTCTCATATTCCACGGTATCGACATGCAGGACACTGACGTTCTGGCTAATTACCTCAATGTGATGCTCCAATTGACCTCTTTGGAGGAGTGTGACCCGCGATTGCGGAGAAATCTATTTCTAGCCATATACTATCTGGCAGGAGACCGCATAGCCGATTACATCGAGTCCGTGGAAACCATACAAGAGATGCTACGAATCAAGAGCATGCCAAGGGGGGTGCAACAGTCGCTCCAGATGCGATGCGTCCGTCGCATAAGACAGGCCAGTCAGCCGAGAGGCTTCTACCGCAACATTTGGAGATCTCCACGACTGAATGAACCCAGCAAGCGCATCCTACTGATGGGATTGCCTGATTTCCGGAACGCCGGCGAACACGACGCGGAGACACTCGTCAAGTCCACATGGAATTCCAAAAAAACCCACTTTAGTCTCAAGGCAGAAGCCATGGATAACCTTAGAAACATTGCCGCAACGGCTCACTCGGACGATAGTGGGACCACGGGGAGAAGCAGCAGCAGCGAACCAATGAACAGCATCCCGGCGCCTTCATCTCACACTTCTTCGGTGCAGACGATGCCCGTGGAGAACAAGGAAGGCGATGATGGTGAATCGGTGGGATTTAGACCAGAGCTTACACCAACCTCCACAATTACGGTTAGGCCACTTTTCGAAAACATGTCAGGGGAAGATGAGCAGGGGGTGCCGACATATAGAACGATTCCAAACGGGGGCGCCCCGATCACGGAGAGTGGGAAAGCCGACCTAGAATTTGCGATAGTCGGCAGCCCAGTCGAAATTTCAAGTGACCTTCGCGCCGAGGCGTACATTTTATCGGAGAATGAAATCAATGTGAGCACAAAAAATCGATCAGGACAGAGCACCACCAACTCAAATGTTGAAAATAACCTTTTTCGTAAATAAATTTAATATCTTTTAGCGAGGGAAGTCGATGCTATACCGGTCTGAGAAAACGTGAGGATCGGAAGACAAGGTAAAATTGCAAGTGGTTTGGTGGCACAGTGGCCTATTCAATGAAAAATGCAACGATCGCATAAAACGGCTCCGAAAACCGGGATAAGGAATCAAGGGAATTCACCAACCTGGGGTAGCGGCGCCCTTCCTGGCGCCTGCCGCAAGTCGCAAAAGGTACTGCGATGGTGGATGAGACATTTGAAGGACATAACTTCTGTCGGGCTGGAAAAAACATCGTAAAAGAGAACAAAGGACGGCTTACATTAATGACGATTGAACAGGGAATTGGAACCCCCGGCTTGATGTGCTGGGTGCGTTCATTGAAGTCTTTGCAGAAATTGGCAATGTTAATATTACGCTATGTAAAGAGAAAGGGAATGAGGTAGTGCAGATGGTTGATTTACTTTGCCCAGTTGCGGACCCAGTGGGGGTGCTGGTTTGGCTTGTTGAGAGGGAATAAAAATTTTCAAAAAAGGTGGATGTTTCACCAAGTCTCCAGCGGCCGCCTTGGCCTTTTTGCCCATCTTGGTTGCCACAGCGCGGTATGCCATAATTTCTGAAAAACAACAACTGAACACGGTCAATTCAAGTAACATTAAGCATTACAAACACAATTGGTTCAATAAGCATAACCGATACTCGATCGATAGAATATTATAAAAATGGTATCACGTATATGGCATCTTATTACAATGCGCGCACACAGAATAACCTATCCGAAAACGATGATAAAAAATGGTGTATTTGATTAAGCAAATTCCGCTATAATTGAGTGTACAACAAATGCGACAAAATACGCATTTTCCATAGAGAAAGGGTTTTCTTTATCGAAATTATTATTTAATCTCACTTTTAACGCAATCTGAATATTTTCAAACGTTTTGTCGCTTGAGATTGATTTCTTGTGTTCTAGGTATATTAACCAGTCTTAGAATCTGTTGCACTTGGTAATGCTGAAAGTTGTGGTCCCCGTGATTCAATTACATAACAAAACATGTTTTACATGATAAACACCTGTTCTTACACACACTTTCACAAATACGCGCTTTTGGTGTTATGTCTTAAAAGCATTAAATACACTAACTAAAAAAGTAAACAAAATATTGATCAAATAATGTCGATTTTTACCGAGAGGATGTTAATGATTTTATTATGCATTCTTGGTTATGCTTACACATCGTTTCCATAATAGCGTCGCAGTAACCAAATAGACGGCCGACCTGAGTATGCCATGCCTGTATAGGGATCTTGCTACCCTTAATGGTCAAATATTCTCCTTATTTTGGTATTTGTATAGATTACCTATTATCTTGAGTTTTCGAGAGGACTTTTCATTTATCATCATTCGTGAAATTAGAAATACGCATATTGGGATGGTGAAGTATATTCATTCAATTTACTCATGTTTCATGAACTTTCGCAATTTTTACACATGCGGCATCTATTAATATTACTACCCTATAAATTTAATTGACTCATTTGACTTCAGCAGAGAGTTTCAGGACACACCCTTACGAGTGTCTCGAGATCAATCGCCACGCCATGCGCACTCGCCGCATCTACGAGCGTAGAATGCTAAAAAACGCGCTTTCTGTTAGAGCAGATTTTTACACGCCAGCCAGCGTTCCAATTTCTACCCTAGCCTCGAGCTCAAAATAATTGTTGTATTCGATTATCTTGGAGTTCTGATAAGGATGCTTCCATCATTATATGACGCCGGTTCTGTTTCTGAGTTCGCTGTTTAAGAATACTTGGAGTAAGCTCTAACGGTATCAAGACCTTATAATAATAATAATAATAATAATAATGTTTACGCTTTATTAAGGTCACAAAGACCAGAACTTTCAGCATTTTAATGTTTTACAGGAATGGAGGAAATAACAACGAGGTAATGGCGGCCTTAGAAGGCCTTGTCCATAACGCGCGCGAGACAGTTTCCGCCACCCGGCCTCCATGTTGCTAGATTACAAGCGCACGCCACTACGCTCGCCACTACCTTCGTCCATTTCTTGATAATTCCCCTTATTGTATACTGTTCAGGTGTGATTCTTACTGGCCTCATGTGTTCTGAATTTTTAACCCCCGTAAGCGTTTCAAAAGAAACTCGTTTCTTGTGGTTTACCTATGCTCTCCACCCAAGACACCATTTCACCAGCTGTAAATTCCTTGTTGATCGCATACTATCTGACGACTCCCACTCTCTCTATTAAAGTTTATCTAAATTGAAATTTTTTAGTAACAATGTGAAGGCAATACCGTTCTGTACCAACAAGAACAGTGGTACGTCGAAATTCGGGCATTCCTTGTTTGTTACAATTTGTGATCTCCTTTGAACAAGTGAATCAGGAACTAAAAGATAGTTTCCGCATATTCCATTGCCAATTATTTTTTTATGCTGAAAGGTTTGGTCCTCGAGATCTTTATGAAGCAAACTTACTCATAGTAAAATATACTAAAGGGCTTATTTCTCATTTACGAAATAACCATTTTTTCGAAAAACACCTGAAATCAAGTAAATCTACACGTTATACATTTTCAATACAATTACGGCATACGTCATACGCATTTATGAGAAATCACTAAGTGGGAACATTGTTACAAGATTTGATCACCGAATGTCGCCTCATTGTAGCAATCGCATCCCATTGCTATTAATTAAAATGTTAGGAAATAAGGTAGCGAAGTTTACGGCATGAATATCAGACGGTCGATACACTATAAAATGAACTGATACGCATGCGTAGAAACACGAACCTTTTATTAATAATTGCTTACGAATTGAAAATTCAGAGTTGAATAAAACAATTAGAATCAATCGAAAATCCTATCTTCCCAATCTTCAAAGTGGTTGCATGTCCGGTTGCTACGCGGGCCCACGAAATCTGGAATAGGCGCGGAATTACCACTTCTCCACCGATTAACAACTCTGGAGACTGTTTCCTTACCGTGTGGGAAGTGAGACGACATTGAAACAATTTATGGTGGATATATTCATCTGATCTAAATGCACTGGGTTAAAAAATAGCGCCAGTTTAGCCTCATGACACGAAACTCGAGTATCGCGATACGAATTCGGTGTTTGTATCTGTTTATCGCGACATGAGCTAATCCGTTGCTATTATTATAAAATGTTATGGTTCATTGTTGAAACATCAATGTGCAGCGTGGGCGTGTGGCATCGCGATTCAATAAATGGTCCATATCTCGGTCGCTTCTAAAATTAATTTTAAAAAAACATGACCCAAGCTTCTCCAATTACCCAGAGACGTGTATCTGTGCTGGAGACGAATTCAACTGCATTTCCCTTTATTCAAGTTTCACTGAATGCAAAACTCACTAATACAAATACTGAGGAAATACAGTTGAATTTCCACAAGAAATGCGGCATATCGCAATTCGGTCATTCTTTGTGTCCAAATTCTTATTTTTACCCGCACCGGTGAAGAAGCAGGAACTAAAAGACAGTTTTCGTACAAAGCATTGTTAATAATATATTTGTTATGCTATGTCCTCAAAAAAACCCTGACTGGTGGTCTCTTGAAGCGTTCTGGTAAAAAAAGGCCTTCCAGCGCGGCCTCAAGGATATTTAATGGAGGGAGACGAGAGGTTAGAAAACCGAATTCGCGGCCGAGCAAAAACACGGAAATGGTAAATCGAATCCATGATGTGAATAAACTATGAGAATGCCGTATAGCTCTACTGAGAAGAAAGTCTGTAGGTATAATAACGTCTTTTTTTGAAAGTATTGGTCCCCTTGACTCCAAAGCGCTTATCATTATCAATTATTAAATGGCATTCAACACTCGTCCTAGGGTAGGAAATTATCGGACCAAGAAAAGTTATAAAACCATGAATTCCCATGAATGAAGACAATGCCGTGTAGCTCTAGTAAAAGCAAACTCTTGGAGTAGAACAACGTCCTTTTGTAATTACTCGACGCACACACCACGCAACCACTTTATAGGAGGTCTTCGAGATTACCATGAAACAGGCATTTAAGGCTCATCTGGCATCCCTGAACACAAAGCAAACAATCAAAACAACTATCAGCGTTAATACATATTTACAGAATCTGGGAAAGGCATAACTGTACAAATAAATGTGACATAGGTGAGATTCGACGATATTAAATCTGTTTCTCATCCAGGCGTTGTGATGAAGAAATGGCGTCCTAGGATCGTCGAGATGCCGTCGATGTTGATGACCTTCGACCACTGGAAAGCATTCGGGTTTCAGGTCGTTGATGCGGGCGCTGTAAAGCGACAGCACCTCTGTGTTTACGACGACTGCGCACACTGGTTGCCCCCGCAGCCGTCATCCAGGCCTTCTTGACAACCGCCCTCGACATCACATCGCCCCCGTGATTCTGTCTGGGCAGCGATGCCTTTTTCGTGGGCGTGGAAGTCGTGGAGGACGACGAGGTGGACACAGTCGAGGAGGACAACCAGGCCCCCTCCCAACTCTTCTTTTTGGGAGGCGTCGTGGAGGTTGAGACGGAGGTTTTTGACGCGGACCTCCGATTTCTCAACTGGCGCGGCGCCGCCTCGTCCGCCAGCAGCTGCTGCAACATATCGTGTCTCGAGAGCTCGGTTAGAAATGCGCGGATAAACGGCTCATAGTCGTGAGTTCGGCGGGCCGAATCCACACGATATGCGTGTCTCTTGGCCTCCTCTTCTGCGAGAGCTGCAGAACAGACCTTTGCCTGGTCGTCGATTCCCTCCAACAGCTGTTGCAGATCGTCGGTAGTGAGAAACGCGGTGGTCATAGGCCGCGGTTTATGCTCCAGAGGCTCACCGGGCTCTGGCGAAGACAGCGCGGCGTGGAATTGTTGTTGTCGCTGCTGTGTTGGACCGAATGTTCGTATGTTCGCGAGGGCGTGCGAGGCCAGGGTGTCTCGGCGGGTGGAAGACCGCGTTGGGTACTTTGATTGACGCTGTAAATGCTGCTGCTCCGTGTCGCTGGGTTCGCGAATTGCTCGTCGCCTCGTCGTAACACCGATTGTCTCGTTTAGAGTCTCCGCCGCGGTAAATATGACATTTTTGTTGTTGGTCGTGGCGGCGGCGGCAGATGGGATGGTGGCAGATACTTCATTCTCGGTGAGATCGATGCATATGGAGGAGGAAGGGGTCGGGAGGGACTGCCGGTGGAGGAGGAGGAGGAGGGAAGATGAGGAGGAGGAGGCAGACGAGGGTTTCTGGCCGTAGGAGCTGCTTGCACGCGATGCAGTGGCCGCACGTGTTGCCGCACGCGTCAGGGGTCTACCGTCGGCATCGCTTGAGGCGTCTTCGGCAAGCAGCGTTTCCGACTCGCCGGCTTTTCCTCCTCTTACCTCCTCCAAAACCGACCCGTCCACTTCTGCCGGCTCGCTCTTCATCAATTGGGGGTCTTCGAAGGAAGCGCGTCTTTCGTCAACACTTTCGATGGCCAATCTGTCCCTGAAACAGTTTGGCAGGCAAACCAATAATCTCCTACCAGAGGACACACCGGTTTTATGGCTGCTTGGCATACAAATTCTCGGGAATATGTTTACATGTGGCGTGCAACCAGTGGCGTCCAACGTAACTTAATTTCGATGATCTGGCGAGAAGAGACGAGATTCCACGCCCCCCCCCGCCTATAGCAGTCACACAACTCCGAATGTAGCCCCGACTGCAACCAACCGACAGTCCCCGATATACCGATAAACCGCGTGTTGCTGTCCTTTTGGCTGTGATGATAATGTTGGTAGAAAACCAACGAAAACACTTGCCCTCCACGGAGACTGTGCAACCGCAAGTTTAGAGAGAACAAAGCAAAGCATTGGGTTTTCAACGTAAAGATAAGATGTGTTTCGGTCAAATAAAACTCATTTGATAGATTCTTTTGGTAGCAATCAGAGCCGAGTCATTGATAATAGGCGAACTCACAGAAACTGCAGCAAATTCCTCATACAACAGATAACAGATATAACGGTGAGTGCACAAAAAATGGTGTTCTACTTTACCAGAGATGAAAAAACAACTGGAAACGCGGCAAAAGTAGACATACTCGGTCTTCATTTCAGCATCACGCCAGCCCGGACATTCTCCGTCGTGGGGATTATCCGGCTGGTTATGCTGCTGTTGTTGTTGTTGTTGTTGTTGGGGATACTGTTGCTGCTCCAGTTTAATCTCGACCGCCGTGGCATTGCTGCTCGTGAGCTGCTGGATTGTCTTCGCGAGGATGGCCCGATTTTTCCGCAGCTTCTCGAGCCGCGACGAGAGCACAAGGCGGCGGTCCGGCACGACGGCCATCAAGTTGTAGCGCAGGTCTTGCTACAAAAGGCAGGGGCCTCTCGAGGTGAGCGTGGCCAACTGCTGCCGCTGCTGCTGCCGCCACCCGTGCGCCCAGAAAGGACTGGGAGCCACGGGTGGGTGTGTGTGCGTGTGTTGGACGTTACGCTATTGTCTTACCAACAAACCCAATGCCAAAATGCTCTTAACTGGACAGATGTTGCCGGAGTTTTGACACGAACAACGAGTAGCTAGAAGACACACGGGGAGGTCCAACTAAAGGAGTCGCCCAGAGATTCAGTAACGAATTTGGCAGCGTAAAGAAGTTTCGTTTCACCAGACGTTCCCATACGTCATGCCCTCCACAGAATTGAATGTGTCGTCTTGCTTTACATAAAGAAGCCCCCTCCCACACTATCCCTAATAGCCTGTATGCACGATGGCATGAACACCAGCGTATACACCAGAGGCATAAAATAAATCTACTAGAAGATAAACCAGCTTCGCGGGTGTTGCAATGAAGAATTTTGGAAACATTGTTTACACGTGCCGACAGAGCGAGGATGCTGAGCGCAACACCATCGGAGGCGGCCCGGCCGAGGAAATCAGAATAGCATAATAAATCAGACATGCTGCTTTATCGACGCAACAGCAGGCCTTGCAACCACAGAGGCAAATCAGCCTCAAAAGCTGGTAAGAGTAACACATAATGAACTGCTGTCGCCAGATTTACGGGCAGTCAGGCGGGTGCAGTCAGGCGGCACCTAACGAGAATTTTACAGACACCGGTACAGGTTATGCGTCCTACCTCCTCTTCGACCCATTGGGGAACCTGAGATCTACCTCAAAAGGCAAAGCACCCAGGGACAGCACGAGCAACAGCATGAAATTCAGACACCAAACGTACGGAACAGTCAATTAACTAAATTTTAAAAATCATGGATGCTATTAAACTATAAAAGCTTAACACAGACGAGGTATACAGGATAATACCTTCAAAAAAGTTATCTACATTAGAGGTGTCTGTATCAGTTTACTTAAATGAATACAATATTTTGCCTCCAACCCAACCCGCATTATATGGTATCGAAACCAACAGAACTCACGTCTTCCATACGCTGCTGAAGCAAAGCGAGGCATTGTTGCGTCCACCCGACATGACCAACGGGGTCTTCCAGGGGACCGTGGTTCACCGGGCCCTTCTTTAGGCCGTCCAACTCAAACAGGTATTCTCCGACGGGCAAAAAGCAGACAAAGTGGAATGTGTCACTCTCCGTGGAGGTGGCGGTGGACGAAACCAAGGTAGCAGAACTTTCAGATTGCGTCGTTAAATTATTCTCCGACTCCACAACTCTCTTGGCTGCCTCGACAGCCTGCCGAACACAGGTTCCGGGTAACAACTCCTTTTCGATCCCACCGTCGCCGCTTCCACTCGGAGGGGCGTCCTTCGGTTTGATGGGTTGACGGGCGTGGCGATTGTGCGCTTCGACCAGTGGCGGCATATAGCCAATGGCCAGACCGCGTATACGAGGCGAAACTCGGGTGGTGGCGCTGCGGAATTCGTTGAGCAACTGCCCAAGGGAAAAACCTTGGTTGGCTCTAACATTCAGTAGGATAGAAAGAAGGGAGTGGGTGGCGCAGGAATTTGGTACGACCTGTTGTGCGAAAAAAATTGTTTCTTCGGGGGAGGAGGAAGTGGAGGAGAAAGAGGAGGAGTGGCGATTTGGGATGGTAGTAGATACATTTTCATTGGAGGTACGACTCTTTGTGTTCGGCGTAGTGATCAGTGAGAATTCAGCTCCGCCTGTGGAGGAAGCCTGTGAGGTGTTGAGAGAACCTGTACCACGTGAACATCTACGGGAGTTCTATAAATAAATGTTAACACGGTAAGCGCCCGAAAATGGCCTGACGTCTTTTATGTTTATGAACCCACACAGACTGCTAGTATTTTAAGCCGTTAAGATGGTCAGGTTTGCGTTGTCAGAGCGACGGATAACTAAAACACGTGGATGGGCCTGCTGTCTCTTTAGCGAGCGCCGTTGTAATCAGAATCTACTAAGATCTTGAATCAGTTCGCTATTCATGGGCAGCTACAATTCGTGACATGAACGAAATTGCTTCATGCTCTAGCAAGAGAGCAAGCTAGTACGAAGCTTTTAGCGGAAAACATGTAATGGGTAATTTTAATGAAAATTCATAAATCCTTGAAAAATAAACCTTTTTTCCGTTGTTCTGTTGCCAACGAAAGAGAAAGATAAACCCGAAAACAGGGTCTGTCGGGGCCTTTGATAGGTCGTAGATTTCTTCAACTTGAACACCGCGTACTCCCAAATCTTCGACAAGAAGTGTGAAAAGCCCAGGATCGCTTTCTAATTCAAGCCATTCTTCCTGACCCATACTAGCATAGAGAACGGGTGAATGAGGGGAGTGAATTGGAATGCTAAATAAAAAATGCTTATAATTATTGCGATGATGTAGAAAGATTTACAAATAAAAACGCGAAATTTGAGTTTTCAACTTATACAGTAAAATGCATATTAAGGAGTAAATGGTAGGCTGGGAGAAATGTATAAACTTAGGGGAAATCGTTCACACGTACGTATCGAAAAATTCAAGACTACATGTAAATCCACAAAAAACTAATTGTCCAGTAATTTGGAATGCAACGCAAACAACAGTAAATTTTAAAACAATGATACTTAGAATCATAACTAAATTGAATTCACCATCTAATATTTTAGAGTTTTTTAGGCAACTTAAGAGAAAAAGTATTATGTCGTGCGCGGTATAATTATGGTAATTCGAAGACGTCGGGGCCCAAAAATCAGAATGGCACGATGGCTAAAGACGAAGGTCGGGAATGAATAATATTGTTTAATATTCAAACAATAGTGAGGACCCGACCTGGGCCGACAACGCCGACAAGGCGCGATGCTTAGCGCCCGCTGCAGGTGAGTCCTGTCTAGACACACGTGGGGCGTGTCGTGGTCCAAAAGTCGGGGACCCGCCAAGGGTCGTCGATCTTGTCTTAATTTTTCCACGTTAAGGTCACCGAACGCGGTGTGGTGTGAGTTGGCCAAGGGGTGCCAGTCCAACGGATGTCATGCGTCTTGAATAAATAAACACACCATTTAAGGTCACTACATAATCACCAGATACCGATTTATAATTTGGATCGCTAGAATTCATAATAAGGTTAAAAAGATCTCCAAACGCTCACCTTTAATTATTTATGTCGGAGATACCTGGATCAAAGTTCCAATCAAAATCTGCTTACTCTATAATTACTTCCTTGCACATCCAGGAAAACTGTCAAGTTGTCAAGACGTGCAGTTGTAGTAACGGAACCAAATAAATACATACCAAATCGGTGGATGGACGTTACAAATCGTTTATTTCGAACCATTCCGTTTGTTTTATTTCATCACAATCCTAATTTCTAATTGCTGATTTACTCTTAATTATATAGCTCGCGTAATTAAAAAATGTTGTGGATACAATTGTAATAATGTAATCAAAAATTAAATTGCAATCAAAGAACAATAGAAAAGCCCCATTATTTCTTTAAAACGCAATAAATAATCTATCTCAGAAATCTTTGTTTTTGTGTGTTTCTTAATTTAGAGCATTTATGGAATATTATGTTAGTGTGTAAACGGTTTACATTATATTATTTTTTCACATTTAAGAAAATGCGTCCAATTATTGCTCTTCGTTCAAAATTGTACACTTTTTTCGTAGAAATTTTGAGTAATTGATTAAATACGTTTTCCTTTAAAGATTAATATTCGTCAGTTTCGTTCATAATTGGTGTTTATTTGCAAGAATATTGGCGCCGATTAACACAAACTGTATAAATAGCATTTTTTTGGTCCTTATTTTGCTAGCCTTATCATGCGATCGTTATAATACGCTTTGTAAATAACATATCCTTATTTACTTTACTGTCTTTGAATCCTTTAATCCTTCAGCGATTCCTGGTTGAAGCCTCTAACATTTATTGCCCCTTCATTTAGATCAAAAGATATGCCGACATACGATACAATGATAGGCGAGAAAACGCCCATTATTTTTGACATTGGGACTGCTTACATAAAGTAAGTTGTAAATATGTGGTCTCAAAACACCAAAGGTGCGGTTTCGCTGGCGAGGCGAGTCCTCGATTCATCCTTCCTTCTCCGTTCGCTCACGCCAACTTCAAAACTACAAACCTCTTCGAGGCGCTCAAGGAGCTCTTTCATCGGCTGTGTTATAGGCAATTTACCCGTTTACCCTCTAACCCGATCTAGACATCTTATAGTCAACCCGAAAGAGCGTCGATTGGTCATCGTCGAATCAATAATGGTTCCTTCAAGCTTCAAAGAAACCCTCGCTGCAGTTTTTTTTATGCATTTTGAGGTACCCTCTATCCTCTTCGCACCGTGCCACCTTGTCACCCTCTGCACATTAGGTATCTCAACTGCTCTTGTGCTGGACTGCGGTTATTCCGAGGCGATGGTTCTTCCGGTTTATGAGGGGTTCACTTTGTTGGGTGCCTGGCAGTCTTCCCAGCTTGGCAGTAAACACATACACCGTGAACTCGAACGCCAATTGCGCGAGCATTCCTATTTCCAGCCCTTTGGAAACGAGGACAAAAAAGACAAGATTGCGGAGTCGGAGAAGTTATCGGAGTCGCTTGTTGAGGATATCAAGGTTCGAGCATGTTTTGTCAGTCCTGCTGAGAGATCCGCGCTTTGGCAAAACTGGCTGAGCTCGTCTTTGCGGCAAGAAACAAATTCGAATGCAGCACCGATGCCCCATTATGCGGAGCCCACATTTATCTGTACTTTTGCGGGGGGCAGACAAATTCACGTTCCTTCGTTTTTAAGAGAGATCGCAGTTGATGGTCTTTTCAGCGGACAGGAAGATGACGGTATTAGCATCCAAAAATTGATTTTGGAATGCCTTCTTGCCTGTCCTATCGATTGTCGAAAGTAAGTTGCTCGGTATAACCATCGGTGCCCATCGGGATTAAAACATCACCGGGTCGTCTTTGGCTTTTTGCAGGCAGCTGGCGGAGAACATTGTTGTCATTGGTGGGACCTCTATGTTGCCAGGTTTTAACGAACGTCTTAATGAGGAGCTCAAGGCTTCCCTCGAAAGCGAGTCTCGCTTCTCTCCTCTGGCTGCCCTTAAAGACAGTTTAAAATTCCACAATCCGCCATCTAAGGCGAATTACACAGCCTGGCTTGGAGGTAAGGCGCCGTCATTATTTTAACTCCTCCTTGTCCATCGACCTAATTGGGAATCCTTTAAAGGCTCAATATTCGGGGCTCTAGAAAGTCTACCCGGCCGCTCGCTCCAACGATCGTCCTACCTCGAAAAACGGCTCCTCCCTGACTGGGACGCGATCCTGGACGATTTCGCGGCGCTTGGCAGGGACGCAGATGTCGAGGCGAAGAACACGCGCTAGGGCCATCACAACCATCATCACACAACCGCAGAGGCGGCGGTGACATCTAATCAAATCATTTTTTCTTGTGGAACAAGGAACGGGTCTCCGGTTTCAGTCCCCCTCTCTTTCAACGCTTTATCAATACAATCCCATATTGCACAGAAGCCTTTTCTATTCTGGTGGGTTTCCTTTTTTTAAATTAGAGAGAACAAAACGTAATCCAACCAAGCCAGAAGGGCGCGGTGTCTACGGAGTCACACAAAGAAACCACAAATGATGGACAGGGCAATAGGGGGCGTGGTGGTGGTGGCGCTACTTCTCCAGCATCGAGAGCTTGAGGATTCGCTCGAGTTCCTCGTCCTCGTTGCGCCTTTCTTCCTCCTGTTGTTCAACCTCGAGACGCGAGATTTCCAGCGCCTTCAGGTATTGCTTTTCCATGTCATTGAGGCCGCTGTTCTGGTGGAAGCTCTCTGCGATGGCCCTGCAAAGGATGTCGTCCATATAGAAAGCCACATTAGCCAAGGACTCTATGGAATACTAGTCGTCGAAATACAGACAACATCAGTTACCAAAACGTGGGATTTGATGTCTATAAAGAAATTTCGATCCCGACGAAATAATATAATCCTATTATTATCATCAGAAATCGTGTCCATTTAAACTCAAATTAAGCTAAACGACGGGGCAAATTTTCCAACAACACAAAACGAATGTCTTAACACCTTCCTGCTTCCCGTTTTTTATTCCACCACGTGACCACACAATAGACGGGCACTGTCAATTAGGTAGACGGGCCGCCGGTTATTATTCTCGCGGCGGCCATTTCACCACTCGACTACGACGGCGACAAACCGCTTTCGTCGATGGCATTTCAAGGAGGAATCTTGGGACGGCGGTGCCAGAAATTCTCCCAACCGGTCACCAACCAAGCAGGTGGCACTGACCCAGCCTCGCCCTGTTGGTCGGGTCAGGCCAACATGGGTGGCACCATGGACACCACCTGAGAACACAACACCCACGAGGGCCGCGGTTTACCCTTCATTGGGATACACTTTTACTTTGTCGTTTTTTTTCCTGCGTGGCATATCTGCTTGAGTGGATGGGCGGGTGGGTAAAAATGGGGGCGCGCATGCCCGCTGCGCTTACTCCTGCATCATGGCCTCCTCGGGGTCGACAAATTCACCTGGACGCGCTTCAACCACTCCGCGTTTGGCCTTGAAAAAAAACAATAGAAACAATCATTAAAACAAGGAGGGGAATAACATGCCTCCGATGTTCCCCACTTTTTCCCTCTCCAAGGGCTTACCAAAATTATCTTCTTTCCTAGTGCACTTGTTATCTAGGCACTCGGTCCAGGACAACATTATTATTCATCGCGATTTCACCAGTTTTCCCCATTCTTTGTTCCCCTCCCTCTATTGGAGTTTTTCTCACTCCTATCGTATTCGACCAATGCGACGGCTATACGGCCACGCATCGCAATTAGCTAATTCTTTCATCAGTAGAGGGGAAGCAGGAATTTTGAGGTAACTGTATAACTATTTATCGCTGACCCCTTTGGTTCTCGTGACCTTAATCAAGCGATTACAATAAAATATATAAATACCACAGGGCTGTCAAGCAGGAGAAGTCTTATCGCAAGGCAACCGTTATCGCGTAAGGTTAAGAAACCTGCCCATAACACTCGGCTGGGGTCATAGCGCAATCCGGCCCAGCCTAACCTATGGTTGCAAAACCTGGCCACAACGCCACGACAGTTGGGTGTATTTAACCACCGGTGTGAATGTCTGCGACGATTCTCTGAAGGGGGCTGGTGCGAACAGATCTCCAACAACGACGCTGTCAACCCTTCTACAACGCCATCGGCTGCTGCAGTGGTTCGGCCACGTTCAACGCCGGTCGCGCTTGGAATCCTCAAACCTATTTGGACTTTCGACACAAAGCAAGCATAGCACAACAGCGAAGCCGACGGGCTTAGAAGAAATGAACTAACCAGCGAGTATTGGCGTTGCATCAGATGATCAGCTCCACCGTACTCGAGGAGTGAGCGCTGTACGGCCATCTGAACCAACTGCTCCTCTTCATCGATCGTGCCGAAGTGGCCAGGCGAGTTCTCTTCTAAAACGGCGTTGGCAGAAAAACAACACAAACAGAGTAATCGAACAACCGCGAGTTACGCTGCTGGTGCAACGGAAAGACCTGCAGCAGAGAGCGCTATCAAATTAGCAGGAATGCTGCACGCTTGCCTACCTACACACCCCCTTTCATCTTCGGTGGATAATACTGGGGAACATCGTCTCACCCTTCTCGGTGGGATTCCACGAAATGGACCACACAGAGAGACGCAGAACCTGTGCAACAAGCCAACAACTTCGCACGTGATGTTGCTCAAAAGCAGGTAATAATTAAACGCAATCTGTGGGCGTTTGAGACCCACCACGAGCATCAAAATTACTATCGGTGCAAAAATGGGCGTTTAGGTAGGCTCGCGATTGGTTAAAAATGGAAGCGGTTGAATTAGATCGCGGTTGTGCTAATTAAAAAAACAAACGGAAAACGGTGAACAAATGAGAAAACCCCACCTTACCCTCCTCGTCTGTGGTTGGGTGAGGGGGGGGGGTCAAATGGATAATTTGGATAAGAAGAAGCGAGCCAATCACAGATACGTTCCAGACGGCCATTGACACGCATTTTCACAGAAGCACGCGAAAGACCGTATTTTGGCAACTTGAAGAGAGACTCGGGCATATGGGTACACGCGTAAGCTCACGGCTACAAATTGCATTCATTTGCATCGGTTTCGCATAAAAAAATTAAAAATACTTCGACGTTTATGGCCTACTATAAATAGCTACCTGGAGCGTTGGTGTTTGGCTGCATGGTCTTTTCACTCAAGAAACCACACTTTTCCCATAAGAAAATATTTTGGACGTACTTTTCATTACTTAATTTACGAGCTATTTAATTGGTCAAAAAACCATGGAATGTCATCTTTTCATAGGTATATTCTTCATAACCGTTTCCATTAGCCAATTGCGGTCTCAACGTAGTGTTTCTGGCTCTTTTGGGGGAATCCATGTTATTCTCCAAGAAAAGTGCGATTTTAATTAATCCTTCGCCTAATTTCGACAGGACATCTCTGATTCCGAACCAGACATTCACACTCTGTCCAATAACAGTGCCCGCTGTAGTCTCTCTCAGTGGTCCATCAATGTCCTAGATCAGGACACGCAAGACCTCCATTTTCAGTGGCGTATTCTGTCAAAAAACCATTTATAAAGCCAAGAGACGAGGTTGTTAAAGTGATCTCCCAAGAACTCGTCAGCTTTAATGCCTTTCGGTTGGTGGGGAGACGGTTACGGGTTATTACAATGCAAACCCTGTGTGGAATGTGTTTGTTTTCTCTGTCTCTATCTCTAATAATAAATGGTGTCGGCATGGACATGGAATATTTGACTCCAAAGAAGACCTCGCCATGAGCAGCCTAGGGGCGGTGGCGCGCGACAAGAATATACCCACCAATCAGTTGATAGCCTCGGCCGACGTCGAAGACGCAGTCCTCGACCACGCAGGAGGTGGGTTCGGCGCGGGAGGCCTCGCCGTTGGGCACGCCGGCGGGGATGAGCGTCTCGGCGGGGGTGCTACCGGGGGGCACGAGAGTGCGCTCACAGATGACCCCGTAGGCCGGCGCGTCACCCCCGTAGAGATTGCCAAAGGTCACGCAGGCGTTCAGGATGTGGTAGAGGGGAATTTCTGAGGGAGGGAATATAGGGGGTGGAGGCACAATATTTGTTAATAAAACGACGGATTTGATGCATGACTCATCTACCACGGCCGCGATTGGCTTTGTTTCGGACTGCACGGGGCCACTGGCAGCAAGGCAGCCTGCATACACAGTACATCCCGTTGTGTCTTGCCCCTCACAACCGATGCCCGCGAGTTCACTTGACTGGCGCATTGTCATTTCTCTCTGGCGAGAAATAAAAGAAGCTGGAAGAAGCGACCGCTACGACAATCGAGGCGTTCAGCTGTTTACTGCAATGTCCTTTGACTTGGCAGAAGCTGTAGTAGACGGATGTCTATGCAATTAGTTTGTGCACCACTCTCCTACAAATCTCATGGTCGTTTCCATGACGGCGTTCCCAGTGCCCCACCCACGCGAGGGACAACACGTGGAAGTGGGAACGACGCAGCCGGTTTCCGAAACCACCGGGCAGCCTCCAATTGGCCTCTGCGACGACCGAACCCATGACCACGCAGGGACAGAGTAGTGACGAGGCTAACCGCCACGTGATGCACGTTTCAGCCAATGCTAAGCAGGTAGTGCTGTATCGTCTAAAAGGAAGCAGCATCGGCGCATTTTAAGGGCGATGGCAGAGCTCGTAACGACTTGGAAGGTTCCTCTTGCATTATGATCAAAAGAATGTCTCGATGCGCTGACTTTGCCAGAATCACCAGAAGACGTAGAGGCGGAGTCGCGTGTATTCTCATCTGGTCACTTTGACCCTCTGGCCATAAAAGCATGTCACTTTGACCCGGCAGAATGTACGCCTCAAGATCCCTGACCTAGTCGTCCAGTTCAAGCAGCATTTAAACGATGCTGCCTTAAAATCATTTAAGCAACACGATCGCGTATCACGTATGTTATGCGCGATATGCACGCAAAATCGCACTGCTCTTATAGGGGATTCATAGAAGAGAAAAGCCGAATACGCCTGAAAAAGGATTAACCGATACATTACAACCCGCCACTTCTATCCCACGCCCAGTAACGGACGCACGCACGCACGCATGCACACACACACACACACACACACACACACACACACACACACACACACACACAATAAAGGCAATTACTACTACAAGTAAACGAAACCCACGGCTTGCAGCGATTTTTCTCGGCGTGATTAGCGCAACCTTCGCCAAGGGCTGTCGGACCAATTGTGGGTCTAGTTGTGGCCCTGAATCCGCCAGCACCCGGGTAGTGGGCACAGTAGCACCCATGTTACTAAGACAACTGACAAGTGAACAGGACCTCAGACATAAGTCGGAATTAGATTGCGTTGAAATACGACGGTCTCTCTATCTGTGCACACGGAAAAGGCCCCTCATGTCGTGTGTCCGAATCCCTTGGGGGCTATTCTATCGCCCAACGATGACCGCTGAATCGGTCAGCACCATTGGCAGCCTCGAGTCAAATTCGCCCGCCAGTAGATTTAGTTATCAGCTGCCGCCCGGCACGAATTCAGTCCTAGGTCAAGCGGTCTCGATTGAACACGAGACAATACCAAGCGTCGACTGACAGTAGGCTATACACTCACTTGTAAACACCCAACAAATAAAATATTATGCAAACGTGCGTAAAGGAGACACATTGCAACTTAAATACTTTTATTTATGTTTGTCTCCCGATTGGTTGGACTATGCGTGTTTGTAACCCGAATTTGTGTGTTCGATCGTAACGCTGGTGCGGTCAGGCTCCCACCCGCGGTTCTGAAAATCGGTAACCGCGAGATTTCTCCGATTTATAATAACTGATGCATTATTTTCCTCGTGACCTCACGAAGGCGCTAACAAATCTTATTATTGCCCGATCTCTTCCCACCCGACAGGATTGTGCCCGAGAGGGTGGTGACACGCCGGGATGGTCCGAAATCCCCGATATTTGCCGTCCGAGGCTCTCTTGCTCGAATGCCGATGACTCACCATCCCAAACCGTCAACTGCACCCCTTCTACGACGGCATGACTCACGCTAGCCCGGACAACAACTACAACCACTTCGTTTTCGCGACCTGAAACATAAAAAAATAACGTCCCAGAGATGATTTAGCCACGATCTTTGTTGACGTGTTTTCTGATAAATAAATATTGCGGGTTGATTGATCATGACGTTTGATACTAAACGGGATTCACATTCCTCATATCGTGTGTCCAGATGGTTTAGCGGTCAGCAACCTCGTTCTGTTGGCAAGCCGGGTTCGACTCCCCAATCAGGCTGCCACTGGGGACGCGAACTGCTAAAATATTCCCGAGAATCCTCATGAAGCCGATTTATCTTCTTGTAGGAGATAGCGGTGCAGACTTGGATTTTTTATTTGGTCCTACATATCGGGACACCTACCGGAAACCAGTTGTTTCGAATCGCAGAAAAATCAATAGCTTAATTGGTTTTGTGTCTCCGATAGAAAGAACAGGATACACAGCAACCACAGGAGGATAAACAACAACGTAGATTATTTATAGATTCAAGAATGCAGATTAAAAATAGCGAACAATTGTTGGGCTATTCATAGCTAACTGGGGGCCAATCCTGGAAGAGTTCGGACATAAAAGGAAACCAATCAAACATCAGTGAGAAACATTAAATGCATGATGAATAATAGCGAAAGATAAGGGAAAATTACAGGTTTGATCATGTAAATGCGTGCCTTTTAAATAATAATTTGTTTTTATTCGATGAATCTCATGTTCCCCAACACAAAAGTAAGAATTGGTGCTGAAACAGTAAAGTTGACCAACCCCAACTCGGAAATTTCCATCGGCTATTAATTGGCCACTCTCCCGGTGATCTCTAAAGGTTTGTCATAATGCGATTTGTTAACTGTAAAGGGTACGACGAACGAAAGAGAACGGTAGGGGCAAGGTAAACAGGCAAGCCCCCCACCCCCCCCCCTCGTAAGACAGCCGACAAGCGGAACTGACAAGCCCTCAGATATTTCTGGACAGAGAATAGTCGGAGATTGGGGAGCGTTGAAACAAAACGGCCTCTCTGTCTGTGTACACAGACAACGGCCCCAGAAGGTGTTTGGGGCATTTATTAGGGAACCGTTTCGATTCCCCAATAAAACTGCTATCTGAATTAATTCTCCTTTTACAATTCTTCATGTTGTTATTGCCCCCTTTCTAGACACTACAGCCCGATTGCAGACATCCACGCTCTGCCCATTAACCGTGCCTGCCCAGACTCGCCAATAGAGGATGCTGTTCAGGTAATTTCTCTCGAACTCCTCCCCTCGTCCCCTTCATGTCTTCCGGGTGGTGGAGCTCGGTGTCCAGGGTCATACCAATATTCTACCGGTCAATGATAACCGCTGAATCGAGCTTTCGGATTTAAACTCACAAACGAATGTCATCGTCGTCGTCCGAGCGCCCATCTAACCGGTTTCGTGGAAGTCGGAAAGTTAATGAAATGAACAAGATGCCCGACCACTCACCGATACGCATGGGGAATCCCGCGGGCAGCTGCTTCGTGAGGAACTCCTCCAGCTTATGGAAGAAGGGGTTGTACTCGGCCATGAGCTCGACGATGGGCAACACCTGGTCCTTCAGTGAGAGTGGGTATTCCTCGCAGAGCCACAGACGCGCCTTGTAGGTCTTCAGCTTGGCGGTCATAACCTTGGAGCGGCCGATATCGTGCTGGGGCTTCACGTTGGGGTCGTGATTGAAGTAGTCCTCGATGCTTATGTTGCCTGGGTTGTAGCTTGCAGCCTCCTGTGGAGATGGGGTGGGGGGGGGTGCGGTCAAGAATCACGGTTTTAGTAAATACCACTCGTCTCATAATTCGATCGTCATCGTTACACGATCCTACCAATTTTGCTATAACCTTTCACCACATCCTCCGAATTTCGTCCAGCTAAAAGCACGGAACCTTTTTTGGGGGGGTAATTGTCCATCGAATGTGGAGAATGACAAATTAAGGGAACTTGGTTTAAGTTGATGATACGGATAATCAATAAGCCTGGCCTTGTCCTCTGACGAACTCCTGTCTACACAATCAGAAGAATTTTAAGATTGGGCGAAAACAAAATCAATATAAAATATTGTCCATTTGACCTTGAGGTACCGGGGAGACTGGGCTCAATAATCCTGGACGAACCGCACAAATGGCGCAGCGACTGGGGAGTCATCTGTTCCAATGAGCCCCAACAAGACCAGAGGTGATTGGAAAAGTCGCACAGTTTTCAAACAAAACCGATCGACTCACATTAGTGACCGGAATGTGCCGCGACTTTTCAAAGTTCTGTCCTCCCAGGAGGTTGGAGAGGGGGTTGTTGGTGATGTCGAGGGGCCCGTGGGAGGCCCGCGACTCTTCGATTTCACGCAGGTTCTCCTCGGTGAGGTGTTCGGTCCTACGCAGCGTGACGATCTGCACATTGGCAGCGCTACACACCTACAAGGGGGGAGGCAGCATTCAGCCCCATTGCAAGTGAAGGAAACTGAGGACCGATAGTCAATGAAGCGGTCTGCAAACCGGTCATCTGTTTTATCGACAATCCCTACGAGACCGCACTATCTACCCCACGAAAACATCGACTAGCCGGGATGATGATTGCAGTTTGTCTTCGCAAGACACGGTGGAAAATTAGAGGTTTGTGCAGTCATCAAAACATGGATACCTGAGGGGTGAGCCAATAAATGAGCAGCACACAAATCAATTGTTTTCTTTGGGGAGGAAAGACGAACGTTTAGGTGTTTCGCAACAGCAATCCAAGAGAGAGGATTCGTGTCCCCTTCATAGGGGCAACAAGCGATTTCGATCCATGTTGCATTTGTTATGTCTAAGGAAGGCCTTATTGGCCAAAACTCACACATTTTGGGCGAATAGTTACCTCAATTTGAGATCTGAACAAAATTGTGACCGATTTGACAATAAATTAATCAGATTTATACGGACAGCGTTGAGTGAGTGAGCTGTCTTTAACAGGGTTTTACTACCCACGTCTTGTGTCTACAATCTTTAGCAGTTGTTATCTTTTGAGAGGCCATGCGAAATATCGACACAGTTTAACAAAGAATCCTCAAATTCTGTTTCAATAATACCATATTGGCTATAATGGAGCATATTATTAAAATCCACATTTGGTCACGCATATGTGCACAAACCACTAGTGTCTAATTATGCGAGTCTGTTGCAGTTTTGTTCCGGTGAAATTAGGATGTCTGACGAGCACAAAGAGCAACACACAGAAAAACATCAAAAGACAAGGCCGAAAGGAAAGGCTTGTCCCTACCTGACATTCGTGGCCATTTATGGTCTCCCTGCGATCAGAGCCCCAACCGAAAAATCCACTCTTGCTTCTGGAAAAGGAAAAAAACAAATCAATAAGCAATGCGATGGAGACAAGCTGGTACGCACGCAGGCAACAGGAGAAAAAACGGCGCATTTTCAACGACCTCTGAACCCCCCACCCACCCATCTTCCCCGGGGGAATCTGGGCTAAACAGTCGTCGTCGTCGTCGTCAAGGGACGAACCCCGGGCAGGAGTGCTCATCCGGCGAGACGGCCCGAAAACCATCTCTACGTTGATATAACATTAACACTGCTGGTTTATGTCTATATTGGAACAATATGGCCAGAAGGTGCTATTCCCAGAGCGCCTCATTTAATTTAACGCGATTCCGGTTTGGTTTTGGCAAACACGAAGACGAACAAGGGGCGACAAGATAGCCCATCTGATTATGAAAAAAAGCACACCCCGCAACAATAACTCAGAGGTGAGAATTTCCTTGCCACACCAAACGAACAATCACTGACTTGGGTTGCTCCTCGCATGGACCCGAAAAGGCCATGCTTCAGCTCAGTAGAGCACGAAGAGCAGGAGGTGGTTCTCGCTGCTGTTCCGCAGTAACGGATTTCTCCTTCCGTTGACTCGCTCCTATAAGATGCTTGAAGCAAATATCACCATGTTGGTGAGAAATAAAAACTTAAGTCCAAGCCCCCTCCCCCCGCCATCTCGCGCCACAAAAGGACGAAATCCTCACTTGGCGAATTCAATCTTTTCGGTGTCCAGGTAGGTGACGAAGGTGGGTTGGGTGAGTTTCCCGGCGATGAGGTCGTCGGAGGGGGCGAGGAGGAGGGAGTCTGCGGTGGCCCCAGCTCCACCGCCCGCTGAAGCCGCACCCGAAGCCGGTGCCCCGTCCACAGTTGACGTCGCCGTCGACGTTGAAAGGAGGGAACCAATGGCGTGGCGGTAGATTGTGCGGTCGCTGTGGTTCACCTCGTCCATCACAACGCCCTGCTCTAAAACACAACAGCCCGCACTCAACATAACCCCACACGACAGGAGACACCGATTCATCCAACCAAAACACAAGTCCCTCACCACCCACGATAATTGTTCATAATATTTCGTCGAAATTTCCAGGATTCTCGGCACACTCGTCACGGGAAAAGCGTCCAATAAGCGGCCACCGATCGCCGTGCATGTGCGACCTTGAAGCAGACAGCTTATCGACCAGCAGGGGGTAGCCATGCCAACAAAAAACAGCCCTAAGAGACCTCCTCCTAATTGCTCCCAGCCGAGCCAATTTAGCACCCTTACAACTGAGGAGTCACGTCTCAGTGGGTTAGAAATAGGAGAAAAATAGACGAATAAAAAGAACAGGACAGGGCTGTTTTGATTACAACGATCAAAGTCCAAAAACAAAGCGCATCGTGGTTCACTGACAAATTTAGACCAAGCCGCTACAATTAGCGAGTTGCCGTTTTCGCCGTCGTCGGTCATTTATATGCAAATTGGTTCGACAGAGGATCAGGTTTCACACACCTGGACCGAATCGTTCCATCCAAGAATTTAATGACACAAAGAAAATCAGATATTTCGTCGGGTTTCGCCGGATGTCGACCTCCTCTAAGACAGGCGCTTTCAAAACCAGAGGAGCGGCGGGGAAATTTGCGGTCCTCGTGACCTTGACAAAGCGATTGCCATTAGTATTAATACGCGGACGCGATATGGTGATATGCAAATTAGACATTATTTTCTGGGGGTTTTAACGTCATTTCTACCCGTTATTCTATAATTAGTTCATGTATCTACGATCTTATGTGATATGCAGCACACACCTGGCAGTGCGCTATTTTTATAAATTTCCTGAACTCTAATATCTACCTCCCAATCAAATGATCGATATCAATGCCAAGGACGCAGCGTTAAGTTTTCGCATGAAGCGTTGCCGCCAGTCATTGGATAAAGCCCAGTCTCTTCTAGGGACATTAAATAGACTGCGTTTGAGTCCCTCTGGGTGGGGTGGTGGGTTGGGAGGAGGAGGAGGAGGACAACGAGAGGCTCACCACTGATGCGAAAGATGTAGGACATGTTTCCTCGAACCCAGGACGATGTGCCATCGAAGCCGATGAGACTGGCGTCGATTCGGACATTGGGACCCTGTTTCCAGACGCGGCAAATGTCGCTCGGACACATCCGCGACACCAGAGGCACTACAACAACAACACAGGCGGTGAAAAGAAGCGCCGAATTTCTCGCTGTTGAAGTAGATGTCTGCTTTTTCACGCGACGTGGTTTAAGCTCTAGCCATATAAAAACCTTTTTCCATGCCTGAATAATTCCCCTTATTGTATATTGTTCCCCAGTAATTTTTCCCGGCCTTAAATGTTCTGACTTTTAAACCCTTTATAGGTTTTTTAAACGAATCTCGCTTTCTAGTGGCCTGCCTATTCTCTCCATTCAAGAAATCATCGTTCAACGCCACTTCAATAGTTATACACAAATCGCTGCTCGCATTTTAAGTGATCCCTCACATCCCCTCTATTCAAGCTAATCTAAGTGCAAATCTCTTCGACCAATTCGTAGAGTCTACTGAAATCAAATCAAAAAAGAGAGCGCGACTCCTTCGACTTGACGACGAAATGCGTGTTTGTTTGTCAACATTAGAGCCCCGTTTAAACCTTATTTGCTCTCGAAAGCAAGCCCACCCATCGCATCATAAATATAAACGTTGAAAATATAGTTAAACCAAAATATGTTTTTTACTTGAGGTGTGTCGCGAAAATTTTCAGATATCCCAAGTGTGTCGCAAGTGAAAACAGTTTGAGAAACACTGGCGTTGACTATACCGTTCAATACCCACAAGAACGGCGGCAAATCGGTCATTCCTCACTTGTCCCGATTTTTAGTTTCACCAGAAGAGCAGGTGAAGCAGGAACTAAGAGACCATTTTCATATCTTATACTTGTTATACTGTCCTGTTTTATGCTGAAAGTTTTGGTCCTCGTGATAAACGGGCTTTGAGGCTTTTCGGGAATACGCTTACAGGTGGCACCCCAAGGTCATGCTGCGCCATGAACCCAGGTGGAGAAGATCTTCTCCACCACGCAGCCTCCTGCCGGCGGGGGAACTACCTCCCCCTCCCCCCTTACCAGCTGTTTGCCAGGCCTCATTGATGCTGCACACGCGTTAACGTATTCTGAATGCTGATGGTCGGCGATCAGAGAATTGAAAGGAAAACAGATGAAACAAGCAATGGAAGAATCGTTCACAGATACCCACATAGACGACACTTCCTGCATTCATTTCATTTCTTCTGGATCCAATTTGAGGACCAATTAATATCGCGTTAAAGATTATTAACTGAAATAGTCCACAATAATGTAAACCATGTATAAATGAACACAATGAGGTGTGAAATGCTGAGACGTTGTCTGCGAGCTGTAAATGTTGATCAGAAACATCAGCTAATTATAACCATATTTTCCCATGTGCGAACGAGGAAATGTCTGCAAAGCACACACACATGAAAGCCAAAGGTTGTGCAAAAAAACATGTTGGCAATCGGACACGACGACGAGTAATACCAACAACGCGAAACCCTCTTTGGGGCACACAGCGTACACACCGCCTTCATCCGGACTGCCATTTGTCTTGCCCCAACAGCGGGTGAAATGGAAAACGTGACTTCGTGCATTCCAATTCAACGCCCCCCACAAAAAGAGCAATAGCAACATCATACAAATTACCACCGAAGTTGGAAGAATCATTAGTTGTCAAATTGGGTGGAACGACGGCCACTGTTTAGTAGATGCTATTTTAATGTTTGCTCGAATCGTGACAGCTGCACTAGTGTCTGTTACTTCTCCGACCACAATAGAAGACATAACAGTTCGTAGGAAGGCAACATTACGGAGGTTACATTTTTCAAAGTCAAACTTGAGTTTCCTGGTCAAGGGATGTCTAGCCTTGCCATCCAATCGGCAGACGTTGGGATCCCGAGTACAATTGAATGATCTGAATAAATACGTAATAGTAGCCTTTCTTGGAACGCAGAGCAATAAAGCAATATCAAATCCTATTCATGCATCGTTCGCCTACTAGAGGATAAACCGGCTGCTTCATGTGGGTGGTTTGCAATGAAGATCCCCGGGAATATGTTGACAGAACATTCCAGTCGTAAGGAGTGTAGACAAAATAAAGTTTGCCAAGAGGAGGCCAGAGGGCATCCTTAAGGCAGAGGAACAAAAGAGACCGCACACGCCGATTGGTTGTTCCGATGGCATAGAAATGCCGGCTATTGGCTGAAGGGTTAACCGGAGACTCGTCTATTTCGATAGAGTTCATTCAAACACGATGCATAACACACTACCATACCCATCGCTGCAGAGGCTGTTAAGTCGGATATCGACTATCGAAATCGAATCCAAACTTTCTCAGGAATTTATCCACAAGTGACGGCGTCCCCAGTGCCACCCGAGGTGGTCTGACCTGGGGATCGAACACGGGCCCCTCACCATTTAAGCGACGGTGCTAACCCCGACACCATCGGGCCACCGTTTTCTATTGTACACTGTAATCGTCGAATCAAAGTTAGCTCAACGTTTTCCAACTGGTTTATGTGAATCATTTTGAACTTCGTGAACAATGCGTTAGAAAAGATAAAACGCATGATGGTTTTAGTACTGTGGTTAAACGTTTTCGGTAATCTTCATCAAGAAAATATGCGCCACTTTCACGTCGAGTTTACCAAACTCACAGAGATGGACTGAATTAGAATTCTTATCGTCACTTAAAGCAACCAAGTACTCACAGACACCCTTGGGCGTGAAATGAAAGCGCACAACGACCATATGGAAAACACAATAGTGACATATATCGGTTGAGAATACCTGGACCATAATGTTAGATCATTAGAAACGACAACACTAACTCACACCAACTCGTGAATTCCCATTTTATTTCCACGTAAAAGTCCGGGGTTGCCTTGAGCTTGTCCAGAAGAGAGGTGATAAGTTTCGCCTGATTTTTCACTATATGAGAGTCTCGTTGAGTGAGCACCAGCTTCAATAATTCTGGATCACCTGTAGTAATTGCCTCCTGTGTAACTTAAAAGAAAGAAGGTTTAAACATTAGAAGCTTCGGAATTCGGTCCTCGAGCGTTTGCCACGGTGCAGAAGATAAAACATAGTATTCGAGTAACCATATGCGAAATACGTTATAGGATACAATAACACACCTGACCAGTAGTCCTGTCGTTTAAAGCAAGCATTCGCGTTGTGGCGCAGAAGGACCCGTGTTGACTCAAGATGGTCAAGGGTTACACCGAGCATCAATGGCGTTCTTCCATGCGGATCCAGTAATTCAACGTCGTACTATATTGTGGAACAATAAAATCAGGAATTCAGAGCGGAAAATACCTTTTTTTGAAGAAGTAATTCTTCGAGGCCGATGTAATCATTACGCCAAACGTGATAGTGTAAAGGAAACTTTTCTTCAATTTCTTTTTCTATCATAACTACAATAGAAATATAGAATAAAGGCATTAAAATATTGCTGTAATATCAAAAATTAACGAAAAGGCAGATAGACTATCATTCGCTTTCGGATTTACAAAAATCAATCCAAGGATAAACTGGTTAAGGATATACGAATATTTGCAAGCCCGATAGCTAGAAACATTTGTTTCGAAAATTACAGTCATTATGGGCCAACAGGCTGCCACCATCTTTAATTTTTCTCTTTTTATCGCACGATATCATCTATTTTGGTTATGAAGACTCTCTTATCCATCTAGCGCGAAGCAACACACACTGCGTAGACAGAGGATGTTAGATGCTTTTAAAATCGTTTATAGAAAGAAGCAACAGTTATCTACAGCACAAAAGGTTAAAATGGATCAACGGAGTGCTGCACATTCTAAGGAATGTAGAGTGTAGCGATTGCTCGTTCACTACTTCTACAAGGATAAACCCTGAATTGTAATATATTCGAACTGATTCGTCTGTCTGTCTTTTGACGACTACTAATTTTTTTAAAAATACATGAAATCTTTTAAACGGGTGGTGGTAACAGGGAGCAAAGGTAAATGACAGGCTCCTAAGTAAAAGGTTTTTTGCAATCAAAACGAACAAACATGAAAATAAATTATGTGGGGCACAATGCATTATAACTATCACAAATTTATTTAAAAATATATTCGTGCATTTAAAATAAGTGGAAGACGTAACATTCCGAAAACATGGGATTTTAACAACGCCCTACCTGAAACTGCCGTAATTACTAAATCGTGACAGTTTATTCACCTTGTTAATTCTCATTGAATGTAGTATATTTAAACAAACATAGAGTAGCCATTTGTAATTATTATTTTTATTTAATAATTTACTATACAAATATCGCTAATATTCTTTGGTGATATCATAGATAACGGAGAAGGCATTTAAATTTAAACGAAAGCAAGTTAAACATAATAATAATAATATTAATAACAAAATCAACATGCGTAATACGAAAATATTCTTTTAGTTCATGCTTCACCTATCCTTGTGAAACTAAAAAAAATGAAAAATAAGGAATGACCGAATTGCAATATGCCGCCGTTCTCTCGGGCATTGAACGGTAGAGCCTTGAAAAGGAGGATGGGATGTGTCATTTAATATTCGAGCAGTGATTAGTGTCTAGTTACAATAAATGATGTTTTTATTTATTTCCCACGTATGAAATACAATATACTGGCACCCCATTGGCTAACGCACACAACAACGCATGCTATGACCTCAACGTGTGTAAATTAAGACCAAATCTACGACACAAGGCCGGCTCCCATTATCAAGACACGCCCGACGTTTGTCCAGACAGGAATCGCCGCAACAGGCGCTAGGCATCTCGCCTTGTCGGTGTTTTCAGCCCAGGTAGGGCACTAACTATTGTTTTAATAATAAACAATATTATTCATTGCCGGATCTTCATCTCTGGCCATCGTGCCATTCTGATTTTCGGGCCACGAAGTCTTCGAATTACTATATTGGCGAGCATGCTTTAATACATGCTCACTACAAGTGTACAACTAATGCAGTGGTGTTGAACGATGATCTTTTGAACAGATAGCATCACCATTTGTCTTGCAGGCATGGCATAAATTCAAGTCATCCGCATATCTTATTCGTTTCACGTCGTTAGGGGATCGAAGGATGGACGTGTAATAGTTAAAAAGGAATGGAGATAGCACTGCGCCTTGTAGAACACCGCAATTATTTGGCAAGGAGGATGAGGCTTCATTTCTGACTCTTACCTGTCGACGTCGGTTAGAGAAATCGTTTTGAAGCCAATTACTCAACCATCATTCAACGCCATCTTGACATATTTGAGAAAGAATGCGGGAGCGTATGATAGTGTTGGAAGCAGAGGAGAAGTCCAAGAAAATTGTATTGACTGCTTTCGCTCCGGCATCAAGTGAAGAGTGGAGGGTGTGCGAGAACGTAGCAACGGCGTCGAGAGTGTTTCTATTTGATTTTTAAGTGTCACGTCGTTAGGGGATCGAAGGATAGACCTGTAATTGTTAAAAAGTAATGAAGCGATCACTGCCCCTTGCAGCAAACTGAAGTTATTGGGCAAGGAGGAAGAAACTTCGTTTCCGATAAATAAATAAAATGATGGAAAATGTAACCCCGATAAAAAATATAAGGTATTTATTTCCGGTTTCCGGGCAAAATCAAATGCCTTAATTATAATATAGCTAGTCATCCAGAAACAACGGAATCGGAAAATGAAAGACAACGAAACATAAATGGCCGCCTTCAACTAACGATTCTCATCCTACCGTGTCAGCAAAAATATAACGGTATGGACAAAAGCGTCACATTTTTCAATATTTCTATTAACTCAATAAATAACAAAACAATGCATGGCCTATTTTGTAACAGTCTTTCAGTGTATAAAATATTCTTTATCTGCCACTGTCGATTAAGACCGTTTCTGTATTTCCAGATATTTTACAGAACAATTAAACCGATTGTTTAAGAGGGTTTAGGGTCCAGTGAAGCACGACGTGAAGCGTGAAACACGGTTACTCCTTAATACGATTCTCATACTGTCACAGACATAATTATCGTCTTTCAAATTTGAGATGCAATTAAGGACGCATATTATTTCCATAGACCGTAATAAGTGGAATTGGTTCCTTGGGCTTTTTAGACACAACGAAAAGACGCCGATCTGGCTTGTAGAGGAGCCAGAAAAGATAAATTCGGTGCGCATGATTTAAATTTGTATCAACGGAACAGGCGCCCGACATAGGCCATTACTATATGACCCCTTTGCTATTTCCCACAATAACACAGGCTAATTGCGTATTGAAATAGTAGAAACGGTCTTGTATTTTGTTGAGTGTAATTTGGTATTAAGTGGCATGAGAAAATGAAAAAAGAGAGGCCTTAAGGGGCATGATCTAAAACATCGAAGATTAATGAGAGACTCAAAGACCACAATGGATCAATCGAGAGATCGCAAGTGTTTGGTACGTAATCGGTGGTGTCAAGTCTAGAAAAAATGCTCTAGGGAGAATCACGACAAAACATGAACGCAGAATCTGCTGGTAAAAGGTTCAAATTGAATTTTAAGACAGAGATTTCTTGAGGTAATAACCGGTTTTTAAAACGAAATTAATGCCACCTCTTGCAATGATAACGGCATTTTTCATTTGCTGTGGAATAACCCTTTTATTGCGTGGGCTGAAAAGTAACAAGTGATCATAACATTTGAAGCCGAGCGTAGTGGCGTGCGCTTGTAATCTAGCAACCTGGAGGCCGGGTGGCGGAAACTGTCTCGCGCGCGTTATGGACAAGGCCTTCTATGGCCGCCATTAACTCGTTGTTATTTCCTCCATTCCTGTTAAACATTAAATGCTGAAAGTTCTGGTCTTTGTGACCTTAATAAAGCGTAAAAATTATTATTATTATTATTAAGCCCGCAGTTCTTTTAAAATGCGCCGTAAATGACATTACAATTTTGTCACTAAACATCCAACCTGTTTGTAAATATGTTACAAGAGCCAGGCAATTGCAACTACTAAACATTTTCGATTAGGATTAGTCACTGACCACTTCAGGTCCCAATGCAGTCAGCTCAGAAACTAATGAAACTAAATTTCGCAACAGCCGGTTAGTATGGAACAGAGAGTAATGGGAAGGATTCTAAACATATTGCCGCGAATTTTCCTAATTCAAACAACGGCAATTGTTTTTACAGACCCTTGAAATTGAAATAAGCATCGTCTTAGAAGATTATTTTTTCAGCGTAAACATCCGGTTTATTCTTGAATGAAATTAACGAATTTTCGACGTAGCCGACGTCAATTGAACTTCTTATGGAAACAGAGAAGCAAATTAGGGGGAAATTATGTATATGTGGATTGCTGGAACAAGCTTAAACCATAGGACTTGGTTATATAATCCCTTTGTTGATTCCCACAGCACCACAGGCCACTGGCCTTCATTTAACATCATTCCCACGACGTGAGTGTCTCCAATGAAATTCTCAACGATTACGAAGATGCATGCCCCCCATGTGCAATTCTCGGCAAGCAAATGAACGCTCATCAACCGCTGATAGCGGCCCGCCCCCGTCTGGAATAAATTACCTTTGCTTTCATGATAACTGCTGAATGCGCGAAATGTCTGTAGATTCTGGTAGCCGCTCCCCAACGATAAGGGACTTATGTGTTATGACTCGTAACCAAAACCACAAACATCATCGCAACCGTTAGTAAAATTATTGCAAGAGCCAATTGCATTTGATCAAAACCAAATTGGATTGTATTAAGCAATCAATTATATCATTCATAAACTATAGACACACCGATGATATGTTTCTATTCCAAATAGCTGTGAAATTTGAGTTTGAAAAGTATACTAGAAATTGAACACCGAGTAGAAGCATCGACTAATTCCCAAAACCCTAGTTACGGCTTTCGTTTGCACGATAATCGGTGAAGGCGCGAAATTCGGGACACTGAAATAAAAATACGATTGGTCATTTTAACCTTACGCTTTGAGATTATTCCCCGATATCCCTCAAAGGATACAATTAGACTTTTAATAACTTCCAAGCAACGGCATATTAGCGCACCGCAATTCACAATCACCAATATTTTATCTAAATAGAGAAATGATTATTATTAAGTTCATTCTTTACATCCTCAAGGGAATAGTAAAAATATACGCATCGATCAGCTTCAATTTACCAAAGAGAGAGTAACCCCCACATTCCCGACCGGAAATGTAAAACGCAAACAGGTCACTTATTATCTCGAGTAAATTTTATTTGTTTGAAGAATGAAGAAAGAGGATATCGGATAAAGAGTTTGCACAGTCACCGTCTAGACAACTCGAACAAGCATGGGTCGATCGTGACAGCGCAGTTTATTCGTAGGAGCAGTCAGTGGTCTATCGAGACGACACATGCTTCCTTCCGCCAGCACAATCTGATAGACATCCTGCACATTTAGCCAAGAATTCTGGTCTAGAAGACATGCCTTATTGTAGATCGCTTCCCCGCGTATTGTTAGTTTCAGCTTCTGTTGACTGGACGGTGGTAACATCAACGAAGGCTCAAAGTTTCTAGAAAAGCTCAAAAACATAAAGCCGCCGTTGTTGGGTGCTTTTTGAAACGAGAAATATGGCAAATCTTTGCCAACGATTGGATTGATATCGACATCCGCCAACGATCCAGTAATTTCCCGTGGATCAAAAGAAGCATCCACGGTCATGGTGACCCTTGCCTCCGGTTGAAATGTTCGCGGCACATTTGTAACCGATAAGGATACCTTGATGTCTCCGATGTCACCAACGGTCAGCGTAAATAATGCGTGCAACCCATTGTTGTAGTGCTGAGTAAGCGAGACGATGTTGAAGATACGCGAAGGCGTTGAATGCTTCTTTGGGACTGCATCAAACGACCCAATGATGTGCAGAACGGGCGACATGAGGGACAAAAAGTTGACGGCATAGGGTGGGATCGCGCCCTCAAGGTAGGGCTCTGATGTACGATAAATCGGGTGGACATATGTAGTTCTTGAGCCAACTTGCATTGTGAAGTGCTCACCCGTTGGAAATCTAAAAGACGCCTCTCCTTTCATGTAGAAGAATAATTGAGGTTTCACTACAACGAATCAGAATGATTGGCAATTTAAGGATCTTCCTCTATTGAATAAGAAGCGATTTTCTTGGGCTTCACTGAGTTATGAAATCAAATGCCTAATGTTTCAGTTCAATACTCTATGGGCGCGTAGTTCATTAATGTGTCGACTTACACGAAGATTCGCATTTCCTATCGACCTCATTTCCGCCAAAGTACTCTTCCTTGCAGACGCAGCATTTCCTTTGACCGAACAAAAAGCAATCGGCATTTGCGTCGCTGCAGTTTTGAGAAGTACATTCTAAAAAACATCAAACTCCATTGTCAAAGAAACTCTCGAAATTGTTAATCTACAGGCTATTTCGGTTAAACAAACTCACTTTGGTAGAACGAATCTCCGTGTGCCGAATTAACCAGAAGTAGAACAAACAGGAATGTCGTGAGAGTGACGCGATTCATGACTACTGCCATGTTGGAATGGTACGATCGACGTTCGCCAACTGAATTTATATACCGCTCCCGTTGTGCGATGTATGAGATTCTTTGCGATGCAGATCCATGGGCGGTCCTGATCGAAAAACAGCAACAACACGCACCTTAATGCACCATGGGAACTGTTTTATACGGTTTCGCAGAATTTCTGTTCACGATTATTTATGAACGTTTAAACCCGGAGGGTAGTTTCAGTACAGCCGATGAATTTTCTACTTTACGTTTTATGAATCGCGAAACCATTCATCAAGCTAATCGGCTGGAGGTCTTGGTGTCCGCTTTATTGCACGTGAAAAAGTTCGAACAATTTTTAAACTTCAACATATTAAACGAGTCATCGTGCGCCTTCAATGTGGTAATGCAACTTTTCAGTTGTCCCTGCAACCGGTAGCATCTGAGCGGCCAAAAACAGAGGTTTATGAGCTCTCTGTCTGTCTGGCATGAAACAGGCGGCAAACAGGCTGGCGGTGTAGACGGATTGACAGCTTCTCCGAGCTGGAAGTATAACAAAACCTTGAAGGCGGGCTTCCCTGGCTTTCGCAGATAGCTGGAGAGTGTTCTCTGTGATTCAGGCTATCCTGGGGACGCCTAAGCTTTAGTGAGATCAGAGACACATTTCTCAGTTCATTGGGCAGTTGGAAAGGCTGACATACCCATCATTACCTTTATTTAATCGAGGAGCACATTTTGTGCGAATTAGGTTACAGGCTGAGACCTCGAGATTAACCTTAAGCCTGAACAAATCCGCCACAAGAAGTGCTTCTGCTACCTTATGCTCCATATACCCTGGTGATTAATTCTTATGCCAAGTTACCTCATAGCTTCTTCGGGTATACCGACAGAAGTTGGCAACACGGAAGACTTTACCCGACCAATAGTACCCTCCGATTGGAGACCACAAAGCCCCTACCCTCGTTGCTCACAACACCAACGAGGACTCCCAATTGTGTGCCGCGAATTCCATGAGGCAATAAACTGAATTGCTCAATTGATGCCTATCACCGTTGTCTGGTTTAGACACGAGTATCATTATTAACTTATTCCTATGCAACGTTTCTAATCGCCCCAAGTAAATTATTTAGATATAAGATGACGAATCGTTGTTAGTCCTCTTCAGATTATTGGGAAGTCAACAGGCAATTGAACTCAACCAAATTCGCACGTTTTTTGAAATACTTTAAGACACATTTTCATTGTATTTTATCTAATTATAAGCAGAATAATTTGTCAAACTTACTCGCAGTATTCTGGATTTATATTTCACCATTTCTCACACAAGACGGAATTAGCTAATGTTGTTTAAACAGGTTCAATCTTGTTCCTGTTCTTAGAAACATTCCTGGGAAATTATTTCGAAAAAAATGTCTCGAACTGTACGAATTAATTTAGTCGTTGGGCTGGGTGTTAATAATTATAAGATATCATGTATACTTGCGTGCATTGGTTTGAGTTTCGTTCTCACGAAAATGTTACGGCAACTCCATGCAATCGACTATTTTCGCTGGAAAGTTTATAGGATGTCGTGGGTTGTCTTAATTATAAAAAAACCCATTTTCAATGCTGTTCGATGAAGTCAGTTATTAATTATATGTAATAGTTATTGAGAACCTTTCTCAAAATTATAAATAAATTTTTATTTTCACTTGCAAAAACAGGTATTTAGCAGAATCGGGGTGTGAATATTTGTTTATAAATAACACCTGAATATAAATGTGCTGTTTTTCGATCAGGAGCGCCAATAAATCAACATCTAAGAAGATCTCATAAACCGCACAATTGAGAGCGGTATATGTATTCTGTAGGCGAACGTCGATCGTACCATTCCAACATGAAAGTAGCATCGCGTCTCTTCTACTTCGAGTTAATTCAACACATGGAGATTCATTCGACAAAAGTGAGTTGGCTTGACCGAAATTGCCTGTCGCTAAACGATACCGAGCTTTGCTTTGACAATGTATTTTGGCTTGGATAGATATCGTAAATTGCACTCGTCAACAAGATATTTGATTTCCTATCATGATGCGTGAGTCTGTATTAAAATTCCCAAAGTTGATTAAGAATTATGCCTCGCGAAAAATGGGCTATTAAGCGGTTATTGTGTAAAATCCAACGCCTTCACTCCCAACCTCAGCACAATCCACAGTCACAAATGGGATGCCGCGCTTCGGCTATTAATACAAAGCTGAACTGTTTTGTCGTGTACAATCTGGTATCTATGCTGGGTTGCTTGGCCGAATCAGCCAATGGAAATAAAGAGTACTGAATGGCCATGATCTGGCACATTGGCGGATCAAAGAGTTACCCAAAATGGAAATTCTGTTTTTAAAAACCAAATTAATTGCAAACGGAAAAAAACCTTCTTTGTATTATTGGAATAAAAGGTAGAAAGTTCGGTTCGGAAAATTCGATGAGGCATTCAATTTCATGGAATTTGGTCGACGAAGTCTAAACCTCGTGACATCGGGCCATGTTTTGTTAAGCGAAGCCCAATTCACGAATTCTCCTTAAAAATTAATTGTTCCACTGTTGCCAATCACGGCTCCACAATATTCATAGCTAATACAAGAGTAACTAAATCAGCGTGGTTATACAAATAGATTTAACAGTGGTGAGTTTCTATTCATTACCGGCAGTTGAGTCCGAGTTAAAAGATCTGGTCCAAACGTGCACCAGAGTGACTGATGGAATGAAAATTCCCAAAGTCAAACACGATCCTATGTTCTTGAAGCGGAAGATTATTGCCTTCGGCTTACGAGACTCTGCTGAACTGACTCTGAACCAATTGGTGGAGCGTAATATACTGACTCCAGTGAGCTGTTCACAATGGGAGTGGCCCATTATGACACCACTAAAATCCGACGGTTGTACACCCAGGATATGTGGTGATTACAGGATGACACTCAATCGCCGATTGTTACAGAAGACATGAACTACTCCGGAACAAGAAGACATCCTCTATAAATTCAAGGGGTCGAGTTTCTTCTCCAAAATTGATCTAAAAGATGCCTACCTACAGATTCCACTGGATGATGAATCCAGTTTGCTGACAGTTATTAATACACCCTTTGGGTTATTCAGGTACAACTTTCTACCTTTTGGGCTAAATTTTGTCCCGGCTATTTTCCAGGAGTGCATTAATGGCATATTGGATGACCTTAATGGTATTGAAGTTTACCAAGATGACAATTTTGTCCATGGTGTCAGCAGGCATGATCATGACGAGAGACTCCTCCAACTATTCCGACGCTTTGGCGGTTAATCCGTCGAAATGCAAATTTGCCGTCCAAAGGTTTGATTGCCTTGGTTTTACTGTCGATAAGTCTGGTTTTTACCCAGACAAGAAAAAACTGAATTCTTTGGTGGAAATGCAGTCCCCGTCGAATTGCAGTCAATTACGCTCTATTATGGGAGCCATTCAATAATATTCGCGGTTTATACCGAATTTTGCTGGTATCGCTGATTGCTTATTCGAGCTTCAGAATGCGCCAAACTTCCAATGGAATTCCATGCATGAGCAGACATTATGAAAGTTGCTCGCTTTTTGAATTCAGAAGTTATCCTACAACCATTCGCACCAAGAATGCATTCAACACTGATTACTGATGCGTCGCCCTCCGGCATAGCCGCTGTGTTTGAGCAAGAGGGCCGACCTGTTGTCTGCATATCACGGCGGCTATCCACAGCTGAACGTGGATACGCCCAAACGCATCGGAAAGCCTTAGCGGTTTTCTGGGCTGTGATGCGGTTGCATAAATACTTATTCGGCAGACAATTCACGATTGTGTCTGACCATGAACCTTTGAAATTCATTTACAATCCAAGTCATTCATTGTCAAAGGCTTCTGCAGCTATGGTGCAACGGTGGCGTCTCGCCTTGAGCGCCTATACTTATGACGTGGTTCATCGGCCTGCCAAACATATCCAGCATGTCGATTACTTATCCAGAACTGCTACTACAGATGAGATTACGGAAAGCTCGTATCTCCTGCTACAATCACTGCCCGTGAGTTGCGATGATCTCATCTCGGAGACGCGATTGGCATTCAAGAGAATTCTAACGGCACTCAGAAAGGGCTGGAATAATGCAGATAAAAAGAAGTTCCCACATTTCTACTCTCAGAGGGACGATTTGGGTTCCACTCCAGAAGGTCTTTTATGTTATCATGACCGTATTGTGGTACCACCAGTGCTGCGCAAATCTGTTCTTGACGATCTGTACTCCGGTCATCTTGGTGTTGATAAAATGAAGTCATTGGCAAGAGATTCATGTTGGTGGCCGGAACTTGAAGCCGATATCCGGCGAACGGCTGCCCGGTGTGATGGCTGCTTGCACAAGTTGCCCTCAAGGCCTTCTAAATGGTCTCCATGGCCAGGGTCCTGTGAGCCATGGCAACGAATACATGCTGATTATTGTAGACCATTTCTCGGCAAATACTATGCTCTTGTCGTGATCGATTCATTTTCACGTTGGCCTGAAGTATTTCTGACGACCAGTGCCAATGCTGACTTCACCAAAGCGGTGTTTCGGAAGTTATTTAGCCGTGAAGGCATTCCGCTCGTTTTGGTTACGGAAAATGGTACACATTTCACCGCCGACCATTTGGTCACTTGGGTCAAAGGTCTCGGATGCCGGCATTTGCTCACGGCTCCCAGACATCCTCAGTGGAATGGCTTAGCAGAGAACTTCGTCAAGAACCTGAGTGCGTCTATATCCTCTATGAAACCAAGTACATTTACAGATTTAGATCGGTCTATTGGCAATTTCCTAATGCAGTACCGTAATGCGGATCAAGCTTCCGCTGGTAAAACTCCGGTTGTGTTATTCAAAGGGCGCAAACTCAATACATCGTTCCAATGCCTTAAATCGGGAGTAGTCACGTTTTTCGAAGGGAATTATGTTCGACCGTCTTGATGTCTGATTCTTGGAAGAAGTGGAAATCGTATGGTTACCATCCTCGACGTCACTGATTTATCAAGTCATCGTCGGCATGTCGTTCAAATCCGATTCGATGAACCAGCTATGCCCGTTATTGATTCCCATCCTTCTGAACCAGCCGCGACTGTTATTGATTCCCATCTTTCTGAACCAGCTGATCCGGCTAATACGACTCCATCCGTTCCAGACCAAAGCTCGCAAGCTCTACCTCGGCGCTCGGAGCGTCTGGGTTTGAAATCGCCGGTCGACTGCCGCATGCCATCGAAGCTGCTGCACCCAGGTGGATGTGGTGATTGCTAACCTTTACTATTAATTGTATTTTACTAAACTGACTATTGTACGTCACATTTATGAATATACGATTCCGCGTTGCTGCTCGTGTCTCAATTCGTTAAATGTCTCGGTTGGCTATTTGGGTTCTACCGATATTACAGACAATTCGTCTATTATACATCCAGGGTTAATTCAACCCTCCATACAACACTACCACAAGTGGATTCCGCAAAGCAGTAGCAATACGTCGCATCACAGAATTTAAATTAAACGCAGGTCGAATATTAGATGAGCCTTCCCATTATACTGTGTTCAATGAAAACCTAATCGGCCAATGCTCTGCCATGCCTTCAAGAAAGACAAACAAAACTTTAACTTGAAATTTGTTTTAAATGCTATAAATGGGTTCAATTTATTTGCTTAGTAGGTAAAAATAAACGGCGCAAATTTGGGTTTTTCAAGGAGCCAGAGAAGATATATGGGCTACAAATGATTAATATCTGGATTACTGGAGCCAGCGTAAAATATTCCCACCAAACCACAGGGCAGTTCCGCTCAGTATCGTATGGTTTCCACGAATTGTATCCTCGACAATAAAATCCCCTACGGTTATGAAGATGTTGAGATTGACAAGTGATTTTTTCACAAAACGAATAAACTTCAATTAACCGCTGAATGCGTCCTGCCCTCGACGGAAATGAATAAAGAGGCTTTCACTTTCTTATTCAACTGAACGCACATTTTAAGGGAATACTATAATCTATTTCTTTATTGAAGCACAATAAAGGGTCTGTAGTGATTCCAAGTTGGTCGATACTTAAAACCACCAAACCTTTTTATGACATACGCGTCTAAAAAGGATAATGAAAGAGAACGCCAACCAAAGTATAATCAAGATTGTTTTCTTGATTTAATAATACAAAGGCCATGACGTTAAGTCGGCGATCGTGCGTTCGTGGGCGGAAATCGGTTCGTGTGTCTTAAAACAAAAGGGGGATTTTAAGGTCACTACAGGGCTCCCCCCTTAGACTCTTCGTCGACAGGGGAAGAGATACAATAAGGATGGCTGGTGGGGACGCAAGTTAACAGACGGTTGATTAACCGGCAAAGTTTTTCAGATGCGGGGGTGTGCGGCTGACGCGACCGCTTCGTGTACGGGTGGTCGTCAATGCGTCAGGCGGCTCCGGACCGATTCGGGCAGGGGCATGAGAAGATGGCACAATAGATTTTCCTGGGGAAATCGCGTCGTTCGGTTGGCCAGTCAGTTCGGGCGGATTGCGAATTGGAACAGTATTGAAAAAGGGTTCCTCGACGAAAGCATTCTTAAGTCGATCAATTGAAACCGTTTCATGGCGTCCATTCATGGATATTTTAAACGTTTTATCTGAACGGGAAAGTACCGGAAAAGGACCATCATATGGTGGTTCAAGAGGACGACGGACTCGATACCAACGGAGAAAAACGTGGGTGCTTGTTTGCAGTTGTGGGTTGACCTAGGAGCCTGACTTCTGGGGTCTGGTTTCTTTAGGCCCAACGCTCCAAGCAAAACTGCGTAGCCTCTGAAATACATCGGAGACAAACAGGGACGGCTCAGCTGCTCTTGGGTTGACAAACTCACCCGGTAAGCGGAGAGTTGCACCGTAGACCAATTCCGCCGGGCAGGAGTCGACGTCGAGTTTAAGAGTTGCACGAATGCCAAGCAGGACGAGAGGCAAATTGTCTTCCCAATGTTCTCGGTCATCCTGAGCCATGAGGGAGGCCTTCAGTGTTCGATGGAGGCGCTCAACCATCCTATTGGCCGCGGGATGGTATGAAGTTGTGCGGATTCGCTCGCATCCAAGAAATTGGCCCATCTTTTGGAAAAACGTTGATTCTAATTGTGCCTCTCGGTCGGTTGTCAAACGACGCAGAGATCCAGAACGTGCCACCCAGTTATCCAGGAAGGCGAGAACTGCCGTTTCTTCGCCGATGTCAGCTCGCGGTATAGCTTCGCACCAACCTGTGAAGCGATCTACACAAGTCAGCAAGTAGCGGAAACCCCTGGACGAGGGCAACGGGCCGACTAAATCCACATGAACGTGGATAAACCGTGCGTCGGCTGCGTCAAACGTGCCGTTCGGTGCCCTGGTGTGACGATTGACGTTTACCTGTTGACACCGAAGGCATGCCCGTGTCCACAGGCGGACGTCCCTTTGCAATCCCTTCCACGAAAACCTTTCAACCACTAGTCGGGTGGTTGCGCGAATACCAGGGTGCGAGAGACCATGAACCATTTCGAAAACTTGGCGCCGCATGCATTGCGGAACTAGCGGGCGAGGGGAAGCTTTGGTGTTGTCGCAGAGCAGAGAACGCAGAGACCGCGGGAGAGTAAGGTTTATAAGGGCTGTGTCGTCGGGCCCAATTCGAATACCCTCGTGTTGTTGGGCGTCATAGGTATGCAGTTGCAATATGCAAACTTGAGCTTGGAATAACAAGTAGCCATTGTGCGACAAATTTTGACAGCAATCGAATGGGACATTTGGAGGAATTCGCCAGGACCACGGAAACCCTGTAGTGATTCCAAGTTCGTCGATACTTAAAACCAAACCTTTTTATGACATACGCGTCTAAAAAGGATAATGAAAGAGAACGCAAATCCAAGTATAATCAAGATTATTTTCTTGATTTAATAATACAAAAGCCTGACATTAAGTCGGCGATCGAGCGTTCGTGGGCCGAAATCGGTTCGTGTGTCTTAAAACAAATGGGTTGTTTAATGGTCACTACAGGTCTACCGTTTATGAATGATAAATTGTGCATTCAAAATCTCCTCGCGATATTAAGACAGCCGACGAAACTATTTATTTTTGGCGAATAAAATACCAAAGAAGAATAATGTCACGAAATTCCGAAGCAATTTGGCCGTCGAGATCAACCGATTTGATCTCAACGGTTTGTGTGTGGCCATCTTGAAGAGAGATAGAGATTGCTTGCAAATCCACCGGAAACAATTGCAGCCTTGAACGACAACATTCAAATCGAAATCGACGAGATTAAGCGCCAATAAAGGTTACATTTCAGAGACAATTTAACAAAAAAATCGACATCCGTAATCGATTCGCCATCTTGTGGATACGCAAGTACACATTTTGTTTTATTGGTTTTAATCGCTAGTATCCTTCGGAGAAATTAGAAAAGTGATCGAATAGGCAGCATGAAAAAATGCTACCTCTACCGTACTCCAGAGTAATGAAGGGACACATCGGAGATGCAGTCAACGTCGATAAAGTAGTTGGAAGGCCAACGGGCGATGATGCATTGTCTGTGGTGTCCAGCAGCGTCGTAAAATTTCAGACGAAGACGTGTAGGACACGACATACAGTCAACGTCGAGTAGGTAGTTAGAAGGAGAGCGACTAGGATGCATTGGCTGCCGGTGTCCAACAGTGTCATTACATACGAGCTTAAGACGTGTAGGAAGGACTATCGAAGTCAAAGTTTATTCGGTTGTCAATAGGCGAACGGGCTATGATGCATTAGCTTTCCGTGTCCAACAGTGTCGTTACATTCCAGCTCTATACGTGTAGGAAGGACATTGAAGTAAAAGTTTATTCGGGTGTCAAAAGGCGAACGGGCTATGATGCATTAGTATTCGGTGTCCACCAGTGTCGTTACATTCCAGCTAAAGACGTGTAGGAAGGACGATGAAGTTTACCTCAATTCGGTTGTCAATAGGCGAACGGGCTATGATGCATTAGCTTTCGTTGTCCAACAGTGTCGTTGCATTCCAGCTTAATACGTGTAGGAAGGACATCGAAGTCGAAGTTTATTCGGTGGTCACGATGCGAACAGGCTATGATGCATTAGCTTTCGGTGTCTAACAGTGTCGTTACATTCCAGCTTTAGACGTGTCAGGAAGGACTATGCAGTAAACCTCAATTCGGTAGTCGGCAGGCAAACGGGCTATGTTGCATTAGCTTTCGGCGTCCAACAGTGTCGTTACATTCCAGCTTTAGACGTGTAGGGAGAACATTAAAGTACAAAATTTATTCGGTTTTCTATAGGCGAATGGGCTATGATGCATTAGCTTTCGGTGTCCAACAGTGTCGTAACATTCTTGCTTTATACGTGTAGGGAGGACTATGCAGTTAACCTCAATTCGGTTGTCAATAGGCGAACGGGCTATGATGCATTAGCTTTCGGTGTCCAACAGTGTCGTTACATTCCAGCTTTAGACGTGTAGGGAGAACATTGAAGTCAAAATTTATTCGGCTTTCTATAGGCGAACGGGCTATGATGCATTAGCTTTCGGTGTCCAACAGTGTCGTTACATTCCAGCTTAAGACGTGTAGGAAGGACATCGAAGTCAAAATTTATTCGGTGGTCAATAGGCGAACGGGCTATGATGCATTAGCTTTCGGTGTCCAACAGTGTCGTTACATTCTAGCTTTAGACGTGTAGGAAGGACTATCGCAGTTAACCTCAATTCGGTTGTCAATAGGCGAACGGGCTATGATGCATTAGCTTTCGGTGTCCAACAGTGTCGTTACATTCCAGCTTTAGACGTGTAGGGAGAACATTGAAGTCAAAATTTATTCGGCTTTCTATAGGCGAACGGGCTATGATGCATTAGCTTTCGGTGTCCAACAGTGTCGTTACATTCCAGTTTAAGACGTGTAGGGAAAACGATGCAGTTTACCTCAATTCCGTTGTCAATAGGGGAACGAACTATGATGCATTAGCTTTCGGTGTCCAACAGTGTCGTTACATTCCAGCTTAAGACGTGTAGGGAGAACATTAAAGTCAAAGTTTATTCGGCTTTCTATAGGCGAACGAACTATGATGCATTAGCTTTCGTTGTCCAACAGTGTCGATACATTATTGCTTTATACGTGTAGGAAGGACTATGCAGTTAACCTCAATTCGTTTTACAATAGGCGAACGAACTAGGATGCATTAGCTTTCGGTGTCCAACAGTGTCGTTACATTCTAGCTTTAGAAATTTAGGGAGGACATTGAAGTAAAAATGTATTCGGTTTTCTATAAGCGAACGGGCTATGATGCATTAGCTTTCGGTGTCCAACAGTGTCGTTACATTCCAGCTTTAGACGTGTAGGAAGGACATCGAAGTCAAAGTTTATTCGGTGGTCAATGGGCGAACGAACTAGGATGCATTAGCTTTCGGTGTCCAACAGTGTCGTTGCATTCTAGCTTTTGACGTGTAGGAAGGACATCGAAGTCAAAGTTTATTCGGATGTCAATAGGCGAACGGGCTATGATGCATAAGCATTCGTTGTCCAAAAGTGTCGTAACATTCTAGCTTAAGGCGTGTTGGAAGGACATTGAAGTAAAAGTTTATTCGGGTGTCAAAAGGCGAACGGGCTATGATGCATTAGTATTCGGTGTCCACCAGTGTCGTTACATTCCAGCTAAAGACGTGTAGGAAGGACGATGAAGTTTACCTCAATTCGGTTGTCAATAGGCGAACGGGCTATGATGCATTAGCTTTCGTTGTCTAACAGTGTCGTTGCATTCCAGCTTAATACGTGTAGGAAGGACATCGAAGTCGAAGTTTATTCGGTGGTCACGATGCGAACAGGCTATGATGCATTAGCTTTCGGTGTCTAACAGTGTCGTTACATTCCAGCTTTTGACGTTCAGGAAGGACTATGCAGTAAACCTCAATTCGGTAGTCGGCAGGCAAACGGGCTATGTTGCATTAGCTTTCGGCGTCCAACAGTGTCGTTACATTCCAGCTTTAGACGTGTAGGGAGAACATTAAAAAACAAAATTTATTCGGTTTTCTATAGGCGAATGGGCTATGATGCATTAGCTTTCGGTGTCCAACAGTGTCGTAACATTCTTGCTTTATACGTGTAGGGAGGACTATGCAGTTAACCTCAATTCGGTTGTCAAAAGGCGAACGGGCTATGATGCATTAGCTTTCGGCGTCCAACAGTGTCGTTACATTCCAGCTTTAGACGTGTAGGGAGAACATTAAAAAACAAAATTTATTCGGTTTTCTATAGGCGAATGGGCTATGATGCATTAGCTTTCCGTGTCCAACAGTGTCGTTACATTCCAGCTTAAGACGTGTAGGAAGGACATCGAAGTCAAAATTTATTCGGTGGTCAATAGGCGAACGGGCTATGATGCATTAGCTTTCGGTGTCCAACAGTGTCGTAACATTCTTGCTTTATACGTGTAGGGAGGACTATGCAGTTAACCTCAATTCGGTTGTCAATAGGCGAACGGGCTATGATGCATTAGCTTTCGGTGTCCAACAGTGTCGTTACATTCCAGCTTTAGACGTGTAGGGAGAACATTGAAGTCAAAATTTATTCGGCTTTCTATAGGCGAACGGGCTATGATGCATTAGCTTTCGGTGTCCAACAGTGTCGTTACATTCCAGCTTAAGACGTGTAGGAAGGACATCGAAGTCAAAATTTATTCGGTGGTCAATAGGCGAACGGGCTATGATGCATTAGCTTTCGGTGTCCAACAGTGTCGTTACATTCTAGCTTAAGGCGTGTAGGAAGGACATTGAAGTTAAACGTTTATTCGGGTGTCAATAGGCGAACGGGCTATGATGCATTAGCTTTCGTTGTCCAACAGTGTCGTTACATTCAAGCTTAAGACGTGTAGGAAGGACTATGCAGTTTACCTCAATTCGTTGTCAATAGGCGAACGAACTAGGATGCATTAGCTTTCGGTGTCCAACAGTGTCGTTACATTCCAGCTTTAGACGTGTAGGGAGGACATTGAAGTAAAACTTTATTCGGTTTTCTAAAGGCGAACGGGCTATGATGCATTAGCTTTCGGTGTCCAACAGTGTCGTTACATTCTAGCTTTAGACGTGTAGGAAGGACATCGAACTCAAAGTTTATTCGGTGGTCAATGGGCGAACGGGCTATGATGCATAAGCATTCGTTGTCCAAAAGTGTCGTTGCATTCCAGCTTTAGACGTGTAGGAAGGAAATCGAAGTCGAAGTTTATTCGGTGGTCACGATGCGAACGGGCTATGATGCATTAGCTTTCGGTGTCTAACAGTGTCGTTACATTCCAGCTTTAGACGTGTCAGGAAGGACTATGAAGTAAACCTCAATTCGGTCGTCGGCAGGCAAACAAGCTATGTTGCATTAGCTTTCGGTGTCCAACAGTGTCGTTACATTCCAGTTTAAGACGTGTAGGGAAAACGATGCAGTTTACCTCAATTCCGTTGTCAATAGGGGAACGAACTATGATGCATTAGCTTTCGGTGTCCAACAGTGTCGTTACATTCCAGCTTAAGACGTGTAGGGAGAACATTAAAGTAAAAGTTTATTCGGTTGTCAATAGGCGAACGGGCTATGATGCATTAGCTTTCGGTGTCCAACAGTGTCGTTACATTCCAGCTTAAGACGTGTAGGAAGGACGATGAAGTTAACCTCAATTCGGTTGTCAATAGGCGAACGGGCTATGATGCATTAGCTTTCGGTGTCCAACAGTGTCGTTACATTCCAGCTTTAGACGTGTAGGAAGGACATCGAAGTCAAAGTTTATTCGGTTGTCAATAGGCGAACGGGCTATGATGCATTAGCTTTCGGTGTCCAACAGTGTCGTTACATTCCAGCTTTAGACGTGTCAGGAAGGACTATGCAGTCAAACCTCAATTCGGTAGTCAGCAGGCAAACGGGCTATGATGCATTAGCTTTCGGCGTCCAACAGTGTCGTTACATTCCAGCTTTAGACGTGTAGGAAGAACATTGAAGTACAAAATTTATTCGGTTGTCTATAGGCGAATGGGCTATGATGCATTAGCTTTCGGTGTCCAACAGTGTCGTAACATTCTTGCTTTATACGTGTAGGGAGGACTATGCAGTTAACCTCAATTCGGTTGTCAAAAGGCGAACGGGCTATGATGCATTAGCTTTCGGTGTCCAACAGTGTCGTTACATTCCAGCTTTAGACGTGTAGGGAGAACATTGAAATACAAAATTTATTCGGTTTTCTATAGGCGAATGGGCTATGATGCATTAGCTTTCCGTGTCCAACAGTGTCGTTACATTCCAGCTTAAGACGTGTAGGAAGGACATCGAAGTCAAAATTTATTCGGTGGTCAATGGGCGAACGGGCTATGATGCATTAGCTTTCCGTGTCCAACAGTGTCGTTACATTCTAGCTTAAGGCGTGTAGGAAGGACATTGAGTTAAACGTTTATTCGGGTGTCAATAGGCGAACGGGCTATGTTGCATTAGCTTTCGTTGTCCAACAGTGTAGTTACATTCAAGCTTAAGACGTGTAGGAAGGACTATGCAGTTTACCTCAATTCGTTGTCAATAGGCGAACGAACTAGGATGCATTAGCTTTCGGTGTCCAACAGTGTCGTTAAATTCCAGCTTTAGACATGTAGGGAGGACATTGAAGTAAAACTTTATTCGGTTTTCTAAAGGCGAACGGGCTATGATGCATTAGCTTTCGGTGTCCAACAGTGTCGTTACATTCTAGCTTTAGACGTGTAGGAAGGACATCGAACTCAAAGTTTATTCGGTGGTCAATGGGCGAACGGGCTATGATGCATAAGCATTCGTTGTCCAAAAGTGTCGTTGCATTCCAGCTTTAGACGTGTAGGAAGGAAATCGAAGTCGACGTTTATTCGGTGGTCACGATGCGAACGGGCTATGATGCATTAGCTTTCGGTGTCTAACAGTGTCGTTACATTCCAGCTTTAGACGTGTCAGGAAGGACTATGAAGTAAACCTCAATTCGGTCGTCGGCAGGCAAACGGGCTATGTTGCATTAGCTTTCGGTGTCCACCAGTGTCGTTACATTCCAGCTAAAGACGTGTAGGAAGGACGATGAAGTTTACCTCAATTCGGTTGTCAATAGGCGAACGGGCTATGATGCATTAGCTTTCGTTGTCTAACAGTGTCGTTACATTCCAGCTTAAGACGTGTAGGAAGGACATCGAAGTCGAAGTTTATTCGGTGGTCACGATGCGAACGGGCTATGATGCATTAGCTTTCGGTGTCCAACAGTGTCGTTACATTCCAGCTTTAGACGTGTCAGGAAGGACTATGCAGTAAACCTCAATTCGGTTGTCAATAGGCGAACGGGCTATGATGCATTAGCTTTCGGTGTCCAACAGTGTCGTTACATTCCAGCTTAAGACGTGTAGGGAGAACATTGAAGTCAAAGTTTATTCGGCTTGTCAATAGGCGAACGGGCTATGATGCATTAGCTTTCGGTTTCCAACAGTGTCGATACATTCTTGCTTTATACGTGTAGGGAGGACTATGCAGTAAACCTCAATTCGGTTGTCAATAGGCGAACGGGCTATGATGCATTAGCTTTCGGTGTCCAACAGTGTCGTTACATTCCAGCTTTAGACGTGTAGGGAGAATAGTGAAGTCAAAGTTTATTCGGCTTTCTATAGGCGAACGGGCTATGATGCATTAGCTTTCCGTGTCCAACAGTGTCGTTACATTCCAGCTTAAGACGTGTAGGGGGGACATCGAAGTCAAAGTTTATTCGGTTGTCAATAGGCGAACGGGCTATGATGCATTAGCTTTCGGTGTCCAACAGTGTCGTTACATTCCAGTTTAAGACGTGTAGGAAGGACATTGAAGTAAAAGTTTATTCGGTTGTCAATAGGCGAACGGGCTATGATGCATTAGCTTTCGGTGTCCAACAGTGTCGTTACATTCCAGCTAAAGACGTGTAGGAAGGACGATGAAGTTTACCTCAATTCGGTTGTCAATAGGCGAACGGGCTATGATGCATTAGCTTTCATTGTTCCAACAGTGTCGTTGCATTCCAGCTTTAGACGTGTAGGAAGGACATCGAAGTCGAAGTTTATTCGGTGGTCACGATGCGAACGGGCTATGATGCATTAGCTTTCGCTGTCTAACAGTGTCGTTACATTCCAGCTTTAGACGTTCAGAAGGACTATGCAGTAAACCTCAATTAGGTTGTCGGCAGGCAAACGGGCTATGTTGCATTAGCTTTCGGTGTCCAACAGTGTCGTTACATTCCAGTTTAAGACGTGTAGGAAGGACGATGCAGTTAACCTCAATTCCGTTGTCAATAGGGGAACGAACTATGATGCATTAGCTTTCGGTGTCCAACAGTGTCGTTACATTCCAGCTTAAGACGTGTAGGGAGAACATTGAAGTCAAAGTTTATTCGGCTTTCTATAGGCGAACGGGCTATGATGCATTAGCTTTCGGTTTTCAACTGTGTCGATACATTCTTGCTTTATACGTGTAGGGAGGACTATGCAGTTAACCTCAATTCGGTTGTCAATAGGCGAACGGGCTATGATGCATTAGCTTTCGGTGTCCAACAGTGTAGTTACACTGTAGCCTTAAACGTGTAGGCAGAATATTAAAGTCAAAGTTTATTCGGCTTTCTATAGGCGAACGGGCTATGATGCATTAGCTTTCCGTGTCCAACAGTGTCGTTACATTCCAGCTTAAGACGTGTAGGGGGGACATCGAAGTCAAAGTTTATTCGGTGGTCAATGGGCGAACGAACTAGGATGCATTAGCTTTCGGTGTCCAACAGTGTCGTTGCATTCCAGCTTTAGACGTGAAGGGAGAACATTTAAGTCAAAGTTTATTCGGTGGTCAATATGCGAACGGGCTTTGATGCATTAGCTTTCGGTTTTCAACAGTGTCGATACATTCCAGCTTTAGACGTGCAGGAGGGACTATGCAGTAAACCTCACTTCGGTAGTCGGCAGGCAAACGGGCTATGATGCATTTGCTTTCGTCGTCCAACAGTGTCGTTACATTTAAGCTTAAAACGTGTAAAAAGGACGATGCAGTTTACCTCAATTCGGTTGTCAATAGGCGAACGGGCTATGATGCATTAGCTTTCGTTGTCCAACAGTGTCGTTACATTCAAGCTTAAGACGTGTAGGAAAGACTTTGCAGTTAACCTCAATTCGTTGTCAATAGGCGAACGGGCTATGATGCATTAGCTTTCATTGTTCCAACAGTGTCGTTGCATTCCAGCTTTAGACGTGTAGGAAGGACATCGAAGTCGAAGTTTATTCGGTGGTCACGATGCGAACGGGCTATGATGCATTAGCTTTCGCTGTCTAACAGTGTCGTTACATTCCAGCTTTAGACGTTCAGAAGGACTATGCAGTAAACCTCAATTAGGTTGTCGGCAGGCAAACGGGCTATGTTGCATTAGCTTTCGGTGTCCAACAGTGTCGTTACATTCCAGTTTAAGACGTGTAGGAAGGACGATGCAGTTAACCTCAATTTCGTTGTCAATCGGGGAACGAACTATGATGCATTAGCTTTCGGTGTCCAACAGTGTCGTTACATTCCAGCTTAAGACGTGTAGGGAGAACATTGAAGTCAAAGTTTATTCGGCTTTCTATAGGCGAACGGGCTATGATGCATTAGCTTTCGGTTTTCAACTGTGTCGATACATTCTTGCTTTATACGTGTGGGGAGGACTATGCAGTTAACCTCAATTCGGTTGTCAATAGGCGAACGGGCTATGATGCATTAGCTTTCGGTGTCCAACAGTGTAGTTACACTGTAGCCTTAAACGTGTAGGCAGAATATTAAAGTCAAAGTTTATTCGGTGGTCAATGGGCGAACGAACTAGGATGCATTAGCTTTCGGTGTCCAACAGTGTCGTTGCATTCCAGCTTTAGACGTGAAGGGAGAACATTTAAGTCAAAGTTTATTCGGTGGTCAATATGCGAACGGGCTTTGATGCATTAGCTTTCGGTTTTCAACAGTGTCGATACATTCCAGCTTTAGACGTGCAGGAGGGACTATGCAGTAAACCTCACTTCGGTAGTCGGCAGGCAAACGGGCTATGATGCATTTGCTTTCGTCGTCCAACAGTGTCGTTACATTTAAGCTTAAAACGTGTAAAAAGGACGATGCAGTTTACCTCAATTCGGTTGTCAATAGGCGAACGGGCTATGATGCATTAGCTTTCGTTGTCCAACAGTGTCGTTACATTCAAGCTTAAGACGTGTAGGAAAGACTTTGCAGTTAACCTCAATTCGTTGTCAATAGGCGAACGGGCTATGATGCATTAGCTTTCATTGTTCCAACAGTGTCGTTGCATTCCAGCTTTAGACGTGTAGGAAGGACATCGAAGTCGAAGTTTATTCGGTGGTCACGATGCGAACGGGCTATGATGCATTAGCTTTCGCTGTCTAACAGTGTCGTTACATTCCAGCTTTAGACGTTCAGAAGGACTATGCAGTAAACCTCAATTAGGTTGTCGGCAGGCAAACGGGCTATGTTGCATTAGCTTTCGGTGTCCAACAGTGTCGTTACATTCCAGTTTAAGACGTGTAGGAAGGACGATGCAGTTAACCTCAATTCCGTTGTCAATAGGGGAACGAACTATGATGCATTAGCTTTCGGTGTCCAACAGTGTCGTTACATTCCAGCTTAAGACGTGTAGGGAGAACATTGAAGTCAAAGTTTATTCGGCTTTCTATAGGCGAACGGGCTATGATGCATTAGCTTTCGGTTTTCAACTGTGTCGATACATTCTTGCTTTATACGTGTGGGGAGGACTATGCAGTTAACCTCAATTCGGTTGTCAATAGGCGAACGGGCTATGATGCATTAGCTTTCGGTGTCCAACAGTGTAGTTACACTGTAGCCTTAAACGTGTAGGCAGAATATTAAAGTCAAAGTTTATTCGGCTTTCTATAGGCGAACGGGCTATGATGCATTAGCTTTCCGTGTCCAACAGTGTCGTTACATTCCAGCTTAAGACGTGTAGGGGGGACATCGAAGTCAAAGTTTATTCGGTGGTCAATGGGCGAACGAACTAGGATGCATTAGCTTTCGGTGTCCAACAGTGTCGTTGCATTCCAGCTTTAGACGTGAAGGGAGAACATTTAAGTCAAAGTTTATTCGGTGGTCAATATGCGAACGGGCTTTGATGCATTAGCTTTCGGTTTTCAACAGTGTCGATACATTCACGCTTTAGACGTGCAGGAGGGACTATGCAGTAAACCTCACTTCGGTAGTCGGCAGGCAAACGGGCTATGATGCATTTGCTTTCGTTGTCCAACAGTGTCGTTACATTTAAGCTTAAAACGTGTAAAAAGGACGATGCAGTTATCCTCAATTCGGTTGTCAATAGGCGAACGGGCTATGATGCATTAGCTTTCGTTGTCCAACAGTGTCGTTACATTCAAGCTAAAGACGTGTAGGAAAGACTTTGCAGTTAACCTCAATTCGTTGTCAATAGGCGAACGGGCTATGATGCATAAGCTTTAGGTGTCCAAGAGTGTCAATACATTCCAGCTTTATACGTGTAGTGAGGACTATGCAGTTAACCTCAATTCGGATGTCAATAAGCAAATGGGCTACGATGCATTAGCTTTCGGTGTCCAACAGTTTCGTAACATTCCAGTTTTATACGTGTAGGGTGCACTATGCAGTTAACCTTAATTCGGTTGTCAATAGGGGAACGGGCTATGATGCATTAGCTTTCGGTGTCCAAAAGTGTCAATACATTCCAGCTTTATACGTGTACGGAGGACTATGCAGTTTACCTCAATTCGGTAGTCGGCAGGCAAACGGGCTATGCTGCATTAGCTTTCTGTGTCCAACAGTGTCAATACATTCCAGCTTTATACGTGTAGGGAGGACATTGAAGTTAAAGATTATTCGTCTATCAATAGGCGAACGGGCTATGATGCATTAGCTTTCGGTGTCCAACAGTGTCGTTAAATTCCAGCTTGAGACGTGTAGGAAGGACATCGAAGTCAAAGTTTATTCGGTTTTCAATGGGCAAACGGGCTATGATGCATAAGCTTTCGGTGTCAACCAGTGTCGTTACATTCCAGCTTTATACGTGTAGGGAGGACTATGCAGTTAACCTCAATTCGGATGTCAATAAGCAAATGGGCTACGATGCATTAGCTTTCGGTGTCCAACAGTTTCGTAACATTCCAGTTTTATACGTGTAGGGTGCACTATGCAGTTAACCTTAATTCGGTTGTCAATAGGCGAACGGGCTATGATGCATTAGCTTTCGGTGTCCAACAGTGTCAATACATTCCAGCTTTATACGTGTACGGAGGACTATGCAGTTAACCTCAATTCGGATGTCAATAGGCGAACGGGCTATGATGCATTAGCTTTCGGTGTCCAACACTGTCGTTTCATTCCAGCTTTATACGTGTAGGGAGGACTATGTAGTTAACCTCAATTCGGTTGTCAATATGCGAACGGGCTATGATGCATTAGCTTTCGGTGTCAACCAGTGTCGTTACATTCCAGCTTTATACGTGTAGGGAGGACTATGCAGTTAACCTCAATTCGGTTGTCAATAGGCGAACAGGCTATGATGCATTAGCTTTCGGTGTCTAACAGTGTTAACACATTCTAGCTTTATACGTGTAGTGAGGACTATGCAGTTTACCTCAATTCGGATGTCAATAAGCAAATGGGCTACGATGCATTAGCTTTCGGTGTCCAACAGTTTCGTTACATTCAGCTTTAGACATGTAGGGAGGACATTGAAGTAAATATTTATTCGGTTTTCTATAGGCGGACGGGCTATGATGCATTAGCTTTCGGTGTCCAACAGTGTCGTTACATTTCAGTTTAAGACGTGTAGGAAGGACGATGCAGTTTACCTCAATTCCATTGTCAATAGGGGAACGAACTATGATGCATTAGCTTTCGGTGTCCAACAGTGTCAATACATTCCAGCTTTATACGTGTACGGAGGACTATGCAGTTAACCTCAATTCGGATGTCAATAGGCAAACGGGCTATGATGCATTAGCTTTCGGTGTCCAACAGTGTCAATACATTCCAGCTTTAGACGTGTAGGGAGGACTATGTAGTTAACCTCAATTCGGTTGTCAATATGCGAACGGGCTATGATGCATTAGCTTTCGGTGTCAACCAGTGTCGTTACATTCCAGCTTTATACGTGTAGGAAGGACTATGCAGTTAACCTCAATTCGGTTGTCAATAGCGGAACAGGCTATGATGCATTAGCTTTCGGTGTCTAACAGTGTTAATACATTCTAGCTTTATACGTGTAGTGAGGACTATGCAGTTAACCTCGATTCGGATGTCAATAAGCAAATGGGCTACGATGCATTAGCTTTCGGTGTCCAACAGTTTCGTAACATTCCAGTTTTATACGTGTAGGGTGCACTATGCAGTTAACCTTAATTCGGTTGTCAATAGGCGAACGGGCTATGATGCATTAGCTTTCGGTGTCACACAGTGTCAATACATTCCAGCTTTATACGTGTACGAAAGGACTATGCAGTTAACCTCAATTCGGATGTCAATAGGCGAACGGGCTATGATGCATTAGCTTTCGGTGTCCAACACTGTCGTTTCATTCCAGCTTTATACGTGTACGGAGGACTATGCAGTTAACCTCAATTCGGATGTCAATAGGCGAACGGGCTATGATGCATTAGCTTTCGGTGTCCAACACTGTCGTTTCATTCCAGCTTTATACGTGTAGGGAGGACTATGTAGTTAACCTCAATTCGGTTGTCAATATGCGAACGGGCTATGATGCATTAGCTTTCGGTGTCAACCAGTGTCGTTACATTCCAGCTTTATACGTGTAGGGAGGACTATGCAGTTAACCTCAATTCGGTTGTCAATAGGCGAACGGGCTATGATGCATTAGCTTTCGGTGTCCAACAGTGTCAATACATTCCAGCTTTATACGTGTAGGGAGGACTATGCAGTTAACCTCAATTCGGTTGTCAATATGCGAACGGGCTATGATGCATTAGCTTTCGGTGTCAACCAGTGTCGTTACATTCCAGCTTTATACGTGTAGGGAGGACTATGCAGTTAACCTCAATTCGGTTGTCAATAGGCGAACAGGCTATGATGCATTAGCTTTCGGTGTCTAACAGTGTTAATACATTCTAGCTTTATACGTGTAGTGAGGACTATGCAGTTAACCTCAATTCGGATGTCAATAAGCAAATGGGCTACGATGCATTAGCTTTCGGTGTCCAACAGTTTCGTTACATTCAGCTTTAGACATGTAGGGAGGACATTGAAGTAAAAATTTATTCGGTTTTCTATAGGCGAACGGGCTATGATGCATTAGCTTTCGGTGTCCAACAGTGTCGTTACATTTCAGTTTAAGACGTGTAGGAAGGACGATGCAGTTTACCTCAATTCCATTGTCAATAGGGGAACGAACTATGATGCATTAGCTTTCGGTGTCCAACAGTGTCAATACATTCCAGCTTTATACGTGTACGGAGGACTATGCAGTTAACCTCAATTCGGATGTCAATAGGCGAACGGGCTATGATGCATTAGCTTTCGGTGTCCAACAGTGTCGTTACATTCCAGCTTTATACGTGTAGGGAGGACTATGCAGTTAACCTCAATTCGGTTGTCAATAGGCGAACGGGCTATGATGCATTAGCTTTCGGTGTCAACCAGTGTCGTTACATTCCAGCTTTATACGTGTAGGGAGGACTATGCAGTTAACCTCAATTCGGTTGTCAATAGGCGAACGGGCTATGATGCATTTGCTTTCGGTGTCAAACGGGGTCGTAACATTCTAGCTCTAGACGTGTAGGAAGGACATTGGAGTAAACGTTTATTTGGTTGTTGCTAAGCGAACTGGCTATGATGCATTAGGTTTCGGTGTCCAACATTGCTGTTACATTCCAGCTTTAGACATGTTGGGAGGATATTGATTTTAAAGTTTATTCGGTGGTCAATGGGTGAACGGGCTACGATGCATTTGCTTTCGGTGTCCAACAGTGTCGTTACATTTTAGCTTAAGACGTGAAAGGGAGGAAATTAAAGTCAAAGTTTATTCGGTGGTTAATGGGCGAACGGGCTATGATGCATTAGCTTTCGGTGTCCAACAGTGTCGAAATATTAGAGCTCTATACGTGTAGGGAGGAATATGCAGTAAACCTCAATTCGGTTGTCAATAGGCGAACGGGCTATGATGCATTAGCTTTCGGTGTCCAACGGTGTCGATACATTCCAGCTTTAGACGTGTAGGAAGGACATTGAAGTAAAAGTTTATTCGGTGGTCAATGGGCGAACGTGCTATGATGCATAAGGTTTCGGTGTCCAACAGTGTCGTTACATTCCAGCTTTATACGTGTAGGGAGGACTATGCAGTAAACCTCAATTCGGCTGTCAAAAGGCGAACGTGCTATGTTGCATTGGCTTTCGGTGTCCAACAGTGTCGTTACATTCCAGCTTTATACGTGTAGGGAGGACTATGCAGTAAACCTCAATTCGGTTGTCAATAGGCGAACGTGCTATGTTGCATTGGCTTTCGGTGTCCAACAGTGTCGTTACATTCCAGCTTTAGACGTGTAGGAAAGAACATTGAAGTCAAAGTTTATTCGGTTGTCAATAGGCGAACGGGCTATGACACATTAGCATTCGGTGTTCAACAGTGTCGTTACATTCCAGCTTTATACGTGTAGCGAGGACTATGCAGTTAACCTCAATTCGGTTGTCAATAGGCGAACGTGCTATGTTGCATTGGCTTTCGGTGTCCAACAGTGTCGTTACATTCCAGCTTTATACGTGAAGGGAGGACTATGCAGTAAACCTCAATTCGGTTGTCAAAAGGCGAACGTGCTATGTTGCATTGGCTTTCGGTGTCCAACAGTGTCGTAACATTCCAGCTCTAGACGTGTCTGAAGGACATTGAAGTAAAAGTTTATTCGGTTGTAGCTTGGCGAACTGGCTAGGATACATTCGGTTTCGGTGTCCAACATTGCCGTTACATTCCAGCTTTATACGTGGCGGGAGGACTATGCAGTAAACCTCGATTCGGTTGTCAATAGGCGAACGGGCTATGATGCATTAGCTTTCGGTGTCTAACACTATCGATACATTCCAGCTTTAGACGTGTAGAGAGAAAAATGCAGTTAACCTTGATTCGGTAGTCGGCAGGCAAACGGGCTTTGATGCATTAGCTTGCGGTGTCCAACAGTGTCGTCACATTCAAGCTTAAGACGCGTAGGGAGGACATTGAAGTAAAGGTTTATTCAGTTGTCAATAAGCGAACGGGCTATGATGCATTAGCTTTCGGTGTCCAACAGTGTAGTTACACTCGTAGCCTTAAACGTGTAGGCAGAATATTGAAGTCAAAGTTTATTCGGCTTTCTATAGGCGAACGGGCTATGATGCATTAGCTTTCCGTGTCCAACAGTGTCGTTACATTCCAGCTTAAGACGTGTAGGGGGGACATCGAAGTCAAAGTTTATTCGGTGGTCAATGGGCGAACGAACTAGGATGCATTAGCTTTCGGTGTCCAACAGTGTCGTTGCATTCCAGCTTTAGACGTGAAGGGAGAACATTTAAGTCAAAGTTTATTCGGTGGTCAATATGCGAACGGGCTTTGATGCATTAGCTTTCGGTTTTCAACAGTGTCGATACATTCCAGCTTTAGACGTGCAGGAGGGACTATGCAGTAAACCTCACTTCGGTAGTCGGCAGGCAAACGGGCTATGATGCATTTGCTTTCGTCGTCCAACAGTGTCGTTACATTTAAGCTTAAAACGTGTAAAAAGGACGATGCAGTTTACCTCAATTCGGTTGTCAATAGGCGAACGGGCTATGATGCATTAGCTTTCGTTGTCCAACAGTGTCGTTACATTCAAGCTTAAGACGTGTAGGAAAGACTTTGCAGTTAACCTCAATTCGTTGTCAATAGGCGAACGGGCTATGATGCATTAGCTTTCATTGTTCCAACAGTGTCGTTGCATTCCAGCTTTAGACGTGTAGGAAGGACATCGAAGTCGAAGTTTATTCGGTGGTCACGATGCGAACGGGCTATGATGCATTAGCTTTCGCTGTCTAACAGTGTCGTTACATTCCAGCTTTAGACGTTCAGAAGGACTATGCAGTAAACCTCAATTAGGTTGTCGGCAGGCAAACGGGCTATGTTGCATTAGCTTTCGGTGTCCAACAGTGTCGTTACATTCCAGTTTAAGACGTGTAGGAAGGACGATGCAGTTAACCTCAATTCCGTTGTCAATAGGGGAACGAACTATGATGCATTAGCTTTCGGTGTCCAACAGTGTCGTTACATTCCAGCTTAAGACGTGTAGGGAGAACATTGAAGTCAAAGTTTATTCGGCTTTCTATAGGCGAACGGGCTATGATGCATTAGCTTTCGGTTTTCAACTGTGTCGATACATTCTTGCTTTATACGTGTGGGGAGGACTATGCAGTTAACCTCAATTCGGTTGTCAATAGGCGAACGGGCTATGATGCATTAGCTTTCGGTGTCCAACAGTGTAGTTACACTGTAGCCTTAAACGTGTAGGCAGAATATTAAAGTCAAAGTTTATTCGGCTTTCTATAGGCGAACGGGCTATGATGCATTAGCTTTCCGTGTCCAACAGTGTCGTTACATTCCAGCTTAAGACGTGTAGGGGGGACATCGAAGTCAAAGTTTATTCGGTGGTCAATGGGCGAACGAACTAGGATGCATTAGCTTTCGGTGTCCAACAGTGTCGTTGCATTCCAGCTTTAGACGTGAAGGGAGAACATTTAAGTCAAAGTTTATTCGGTGGTCAATATGCGAACGGGCTTTGATGCATTAGCTTTCGGTTTTCAACAGTGTCGATACATTCACGCTTTAGACGTGCAGGAGGGACTATGCAGTAAACCTCACTTCGGTAGTCGGCAGGCAAACGGGCTATGATGCATTTGCTTTCGTTGTCCAACAGTGTCGTTACATTTAAGCTTAAAACGTGTAAAAAGGACGATGCAGTTATCCTCAATTCGGTTGTCAATAGGCGAACGGGCTATGATGCATTAGCTTTCGTTGTCCAACAGTGTCGTTACATTCAAGCTAAAGACGTGTAGGAAAGACTTTGCAGTTAACCTCAATTCGTTGTCAATAGGCGAACGGGCTATGATGCATAAGCTTTAGGTGTCCAAGAGTGTCAATACATTCCAGCTTTATACGTGTAGTGAGGACTATGCAGTTAACCTCAATTCGGATGTCAATAAGCAAATGGGCTACGATGCATTAGCTTTCGGTGTCCAACAGTTTCGTAACATTCCAGTTTTATACGTGTAGGGTGCACTATGCAGTTAACCTTAATTCGGTTGTCAATAGGGGAACGGGCTATGATGCATTAGCTTTCGGTGTCCAAAAGTGTCAATACATTCCAGCTTTATACGTGTACGGAGGACTATGCAGTTTACCTCAATTCGGTAGTCGGCAGGCAAACGGGCTATGCTGCATTAGCTTTCTGTGTCCAACAGTGTCAATACATTCCAGCTTTATACGTGTAGGGAGGACATTGAAGTTAAAGATTATTCGTCTATCAATAGGCGAACGGGCTATGATGCATTAGCTTTCGGTGTCCAACAGTTTCGTAAAATTCCAGTTTTATACGTGTAGGGTGCACTATGCAGTTAACCTTAATTCGGTTGTCAATAGGCGAACGGGCTATGATGCATTAGCTTTCGGTGTCCAACAGTGTCAATACATTCCAGCTTTATACGTGTAGGGAAGACTATGTAGTTAACCTCAATTCGGTTGTCAATATGCGAACGGGCTATGATGCATTAGCTTTCGGTGTCAACCAGTGTCGTTACATTCCAGCTTTATACGTGTAGGGAGGACTATGCAGTTAACCTCAATTCGGTTGTCAATAGGCGAACAGGCTATGATGCATTAGCTTTCGGTGTCTAACAGTGTTAACACATTCTAGCTTTATACGTGTAGTGAGGACTATGCAGTTTACCTCAATTCGGATGTCAATAAGCAAATGGGCTACGATGCATTAGCTTTCGGTGTCCAACAGTTTCGTTACATTCAGCTTAAGACATGTAGGGAGGACATTGAAGTAAATATTTATTCGGTTTTCTATAGGCGGACGGGCTATGATGCATTAGCTTTCGGTGTCCAACAGTGTCGTTACATTTCAGTTTAAGACGTGTAGGAAGGACGATGCAGTTTACCTCAATTCCATTGTCAATAGGGGAACGAACTATGATGCATTAGCTTTCGGTGTCCAACAGTGTCAATACATTCCAGCTTTATACGTGTACGGAGGACTATGCAGTTAACCTCAATTCGGATGTCAATAGGCAAACGGGCTATGATGCATTAGCTTTCGGTGTCCAACAGTGTCAATACATTCCAGCTTTAGACGTGTAGGGAGGACTATGTAGTTAACCTCAATTCGGTTGTCAATATGCGAACGGGCTATGATGCATTAGCTTTCGGTGTCAACCAGTGTCGTTACATTCCAGCTTTATACGTGTAGGAAGGACTATGCAGTTAACCTCAATTCGGTTGTCAATAGCGGAACAGGCTATGATGCATTAGCTTTCGGTGTCTAACAGTGTTAATACATTCTAGCTTTATACGTGTAGTGAGGACTATGCAGTTAACCTCGATTCGGATGTCAATAAGCAAATGGGCTACGATGCATTAGCTTTCGGTGTCCAACAGTTTCGTAACATTCCAGTTTTATACGTGTAGGGTGCACTATGCAGTTAACCTTAATTCGGTTGTCAATAGGCGAACGGGCTATGATGCATTAGCTTTCGGTGTCCAACAGTGTCAATACATTCCAGCTTTATACGTGTAGGGAGGACTATGCAGTTAACCTCAATTCGGATGTCAATAGGCGAACGGGCTATGATGCATTAGCTTTCGGTGTCCAACACTGTCGTTTCATTCCAGCTTTATACGTGTAGGGAGGACTATGTAGTTAACCTCAATTCGGTTGTCAATATGCGAACGGGCTATGATGCATTAGCTTTCGGTGTCAACCAGTGTCGTTACATTCCAGCTTTATACGTGTAGGGAGGACTATGCAGTTAACCTCAATTCGGTTGTCAATAGGCGAACAGGCTATGATGCATTAGCTTTCGGTGTCCAACAGTGTTAATACATTCTAGCTTTATACGTGTAGGGAGGACTATGCAGTTAACCTCAATTCGGATGTCAATAGGCAAACGGGCTATGATGCATTAGCTTTCGGTGTCCAACTGTGTCAATACATTACAGCTTTAGACGTGTAGGGAGGACTATGCAGTTAACCTCGATTCGGATGTCAATAAGCAAATGGGCTACGATGCATTAGCTTTCGGTGTCCAACAGTTTCGTAACATTCCAGTTTTATACGTGTAGGGTGCACTATGCAGTTAACCTTAATTCGGATGTCAATAGGCGAACGGGCTATGATGCATTAGCTTTCGGTGTCCAACAGTGTCAATACATTCCAGCTTTATACGTGTAGGGTGCACTATGCAGTTAACCTTAATTCGGATGTCAATAGGCGAACGGGCTATGATGCATTAGCTTTCGGTGTCCAACAGTGTCAATACATTCCAGCTTTATACGTGTAGGGAGGACTATGTAGTTAACCTCAATTCGGTTGTCAATATGCGAACGGGCTATGATGCATTAGCTTTCGGTGTCAACCAGTGTCGTTACATTCCAGCTTTATACGTGTAGGGAGGACTATGCAGTTAACCTCAATTCGGTTGTCAATAGGCGAACAGGCTATGATGCATTAGCTTTCGGTGTCCAACAGTGTTAATACATTCTAGCTTTAGACGTGTAGTGAGGACTATGCAGTTAACCTCAATTCGGATGTCAATAAGCAAATGGGCTACGATGCATTAGCTTTCGGTGTCCAACAGTTTCGTAACATTCCAGTTTTATACGTGTAGGGTGCACTATGCAGTTAACCTTAATTCGGTTGTCAATAGGGGAACGGGCTATGATGCATTAGCTTTCGGTGTCCAACAGTGTCAATACATTCCAGCTTTATACGTGTAGGGAGGACTATGCAGTTAACCTCAATTCGGTTGTCAATATGCGAACGGGCTATGATGCATTAGCTTTCGGTGTCAACCAGTGTCGTTACATTCCAGCTTTATACGTGTAGGGAGGACTATGCAGTTAACCTCAATTCGGTTGTCAATAGGCGAACGGGCTATGATGCATTTGCTTTCGGTGTCAAACGGGGTCGTAACATTCTAGCTCTAGACGTGTAGGAAGGACATTGGAGTAAACGTTTATTTGGTTGTTGCTAAGCGAACTGGCTATGATGCATTAGGTTTCGGTGTCCAACATTGCTGTTACATTCCAGCTTTAGACATGTTGGGAGGATATTGATTTTAAAGTTTATTCGGTGGTCAATGGGTGAACGGGCTACGATGCATTTGCTTTCGGTGTCCAACAGTGTCGTTACATTTTAGCTTAAGACGTGAAAGGGAGGAAATTAAAGTCAAAGTTTATTCGGTGGTCAATGGGCGAACGGGCTATGATGCATTAGCTTTCGGTGTCCAACAGTGTCGAAACATTCGAGCTCTATGACGTGTAGGGAGGACATATGCAGTAAACCTCAATTCGGTTGTCAATAGGCGAACGGGCTATGATGCATTAGCTTTCGGTGTCCAACAGTGTCGTTACATTCCAGCTTTAGACGTGTAGGAAGAACATTGAAGTAAAAGTTTATTCGGTTGTCAATAGGCGAACGGGCTATGATGCATTAGCTTTCGGTGTCCAACAGTGTCGATACATTCCAGCTTTAGACGTGTAGGAAGGACATATGAAGTTAAAGTTTATTCGGTGGTCAATAGGCGAACGGGCTATGATGCATTAGCTTTCGGTGTCCAACAGTGTCGTTACATTCCAGCTTTAGACGTGTAGGAAGGACTATCGCAGTTAACCGCAATTCGGTTGTCAATAGGCGAACGGGCTATGATGCATTAGCTTTCGGTGTCCAACAGCGTCGTTACATTCCAGCTTAAGACGTGTAGGTAGGACTATGCAGTTGACAATTCGTCCCAATGGTGGTTTTTTTTAAGTCGGGCGTTGTGTTTTATATCTACTTCAACTATTATTTATGAAATCAGTTCAAACACAAATAAACATGCAGGCATGTTGCCAAATTACGATGACGCACTTTCACGGACATTGAAATTATCGGGTGCATAAAATTTGATCGAAACCAGCACATGCACCATTTGAAATGTGTGCATCATTTTGCTTGTTATTTCTAAAAGTTTATACCCTGGGGTATTTTAAATACACCAGTTATTTAACTCGATAATCGCTTATTGTTTTTTTACTTTTGTTATTATTCAACGAATGTGGTGGTTTTTGGTCCAATCGAGACAATCAAATTAATTGCATTGATTATGTTTAAAACAAATCGAAAAACCGTTTTGTCTATAATCCAAGAAGTAAAAAAATCTTGGGGCGTCCCCAATGATTTTTTTATGAAAGCTCTCTGTGTTGTTAATGCTGTAAAAAACATATTTTTATCAATTGTCGATTAATTCGAACCGCCTTTTATTTGTGTCACTACTGTATTTTTTAAAGTAGTGCAAAATTTAATAATCACATTATTAGACAATTTATTTATGATAGGATTGTGCAATTCCAAAAATGTTTTGGAGTGATGATGAATTTTACGGTGATAAAACGCCACGTAGGGGCTTATCAAATCATTAATAAGTAGAAAATTATATATATATATGTCCTTCGCAAACCCATTATCTATAAGGGCCTTGTGGAAAATAAATGCACAATTCTATAGAATACTGATGATTGGAATGATTGTATTCAATGAAATATTGAAAATAAACAGGCATTATATAAAAACAGCAATAACTTCAATTATAAACGGTATTTTTTACAGTTACTTTATTCTGGAACAACCTGTTGTAAAAGCTAAATAAACTAATTTAACTCTTTTAAACTGTCCTGGAACTTGTATATCGAATAACGTTTCTCTAAAATTTATTTAAATCGATTAAATTCCGCGTAACGTCTCCCAATTGAATCAAGAACAGCGGCCAACGCCCTTTTGTCCGCACGCAAAAAGCACATACACACAGCGACCAAGGTCGTGCTTAAAACATTAATGGCTTGCCAACAATATCCGCGGCATTTTCATTGGTCGACAAAAGTCGCGTATACTGATCGATACTCACTGTGGTTTGTGTGTCCTTGCCGACAACGCAAGTTGGCCACAATCCTAACGACCTGAATCGTGGCATGCAAATGATTCAGTAAAAGTAATCGGACACGGTCTAAATGTGTTCGCGACATGGTTTGTCGGAAACTTGTAATCCTGGGTCAATTAATTTACTTCAACTGGTGTATTTGCACATTTTTAGCTCGCACGAACGATAAATACCGATCAGCTAACCCAATAACTGCCAACGTTTCCTAATCTATGTGAGAGCAGCCACTTTGCCAAAAAATAATAGTCTTTAACTACATTTTAGGATTGTAGACATCTTTCACAGTAAAGCTGTGTGGTATTTTGGACAAGGGTAGTGTTCTCGAATTTGTCATCTAGGGTGAAAATGGAAAAAAATAACTATAACTGAATCCATTCTGGATATTTCGGTCAAATGATGTTCCCCCGCCATGAGCGATTTACAAAAACATATTGAGTTGGGAAATGTTCTAAAAATGTTATGTGCGCTCGGCTATTTCGTTGGTGTTTAAATTATTTTATTTTAACTTTTAAAATAGGCGAAAACATTAACTTTCAGCTACTTTATGTCCCACGTTGGTAGGAATAGTTGAAAACTCCGGGAGGGTTGTTTCACGATGTAAACTAAACCACTGAATATGGGCGTGTTCTTCCGTTAGAATTCTTGCCCCGTTAAATCATTTTCGTTAACGCCCAAAAGTATTACTCATTCAAGTGAGACGGAAGATAATACAAGTTGAAAATTAACTAATTCAGTTGCATTCCGCGATGCCATTGTAAAAGATGTGGTGACTCCATTCAGGCGTTAAGTTGGAGGCAAGTACAAAAGCATTTGGCACAAACATAAAGCGCGGTGATTCCATGTGAAAAAGAAGCAATTTATTTTCAACCGATTAAACAATGTTTCTCTTTATTCATTCCGTTGTCTCATTTGCCATGTTAGTCTTTGGGAATTGAGTTTAATGAATCGGAATTCGATTTTCAACTTTTTCAGCAGCATTTTGGGTTCATGACATCGAAGAAGAGTGGTATAAGTTGAAATGGGTATTAGATCACTATTTAACTGAAAAAGCTATGCGCTTCTGCCTAATGGTGCCTTATCTATTGCTCGCGCCACAGTTTAAAGGGGTTATTAGCCTATTAATAAGCAGTTTTCTGCAATCGATTGCAATAGCATAACTTGCTCCATTTTTTTTCCAAACTGCGAAACACAAGAATACATTTTAAGCCCGTAGTAACACACGTGCAAACCAGATTTGACGCCAAGTCGACATTCTAAGGCGTCATGGGTTTACGCCCATTTGCTGAGTAGCCAATTTGTGTCTTCTAGAAATGCATGCAAACCCCAATGTTTCAAGATAGAATGTATTTTTTTATGGGTTAAGCATTGTTGTTACATATACTTAAAGATTATGATTTATTGTAAGCGCTGTATTGAGGTCACGAGAACCAAATCTTTCAGCATGCATACCAACCAAATCCCGGTCCTTTACCTATCCGATAAACTGGAAATTGTCTCAACGACATTCACAGTGGTTCACCCCTGCTGGACGTGTATCTGGGTTTTGGACGCTGCTTCGTGTGTTCCGTAATTTACCGATTTCGAAATCGGGTTGATTACGGCAGCGAGAATTCAACTTCAATCCCCATACGAGACAGTAGGCAGGTGTATGGCTAGGGGCCACTTAAGTAAATTTTCTTATATTTATAATAAATTTGGTGTACACACCAATCGTGCAATCCTCAGACTTTGTGCGCGCTTACGATATGCTGAGTCGAACCCAAAGACGGGGCCCAGCAGACCATCTTCCCGAGGAGGAAAATTAATTTGCAAGCTCTTCACTATGGAAAAAAACATTCGATGATTCGATCTTGGTCAAATCGCGTTGGCACAGAGATCTCGTAAACGGTATTTCCGTCAGCGTAAACACTGTCACGGTCCTGGTTCACAATGGTTGATGGTTTTCGTGGGTACATTAGCGCATGGAACTAAACAAATTATTCGCACAATCAAGCACACACGTGTAACGCTTGGCTACATTGGTGTGTTTCTAATCGAATTTGGCGCTCATGAAATGTGCGATGAATTCAATCCAAAATTTTACAGTATTTAAGAAAGAAATATCAATATAATATAGAGTCCGTGTCGCAGCCTGGATAATCACAATAGCACCTATGATTGTGTTTACAAAGAAATGTATCCACTAGCTAGACAAAATCAATATCGGTACCCAGACAATATTCCATTTTTAATATTTTTGCCTTCTGCAGAAAGCCGGGTATAATTTAGATCCAAACGATTTGTAATAAATGACGCACTGTCTATATTTATTTGACTATCGCTAAGTGCACTGTTGTGGGTAACAATGGTCTTTTATGCGTCCAGTCACTGCGTCGAGTATCAAGTTAATGTGTAAACTCGACACATTAAAAAATATATTATTAAAGCAATTCAACTTAGAATAATCGATTAACGAATGCACAGATTTATAATTTAAGAGCAACGGGGGTTGTTAATAATTATTGTATTCGCTTTATGTAAGTAACGAGAACCGACATTTTCAGCATCAACATTTCAAAAAAGCAAGATAGCGATACCGTTATTTGCGATTATACATAGAACAGGAGGTATTATGCCATTCCAAACGATTAATGCCTTGATTCTTTCTACTGAATTTTCCATTTTCAAATAAGAAATATGAGCTTAAGTCGTTCTTTACCTAGCCCCTTCGTGTCTGTAATTCGATAGGCGAAATAAATACTTGATCCGTTTTTTCCTCAAAGGAAGCGAAAACCTTAAGCCTTTTTTCAGTTAAAAATGGCTGCCGTTTCTGATCGCCTTCTGGAATCCCTAACGGACTACGGTGGCATTGGTGAAAGAAATGTTTATTCAAAAGCGATTTCAAGGCAAACAGTCGCGGGTACCTGGATGTCTTAATCTGGTCTAAATTAAGACAAATAACACCGATAGGTAATTTGGAACGACAGATTCGGGATTGTGATTAAATGAGTCATTTTATCTAACTTTCAAGCTGACTTATATGCTTTCTACTTCACGATTGTGTATGATCATACAGTGGCAATTGGATAGCGATATTATTTTGGCAGCAATTATTAATTTGTCTGAATTCAGAGAGGTCATTCGCTTTTCTGACCATTTTCATTATTGCTATCATTGTAGAGACTTACAGACAAGGAAGCAGTCAGAAAGATTTCCCTGAATTTATTTCATATCTAATATCAAATTAATTAGTACTAGTCGGATTAATTAAATTGATATTGGCATTGTTTGGGGGGGGGCTACCACCTGTGCACTGCCACCGCAGGGTTGAAGTTGATGAGTCACTCTCTACGAAGCACACGTCGATTTACTGCGTCGTGAACACATGCGGTGACCTCTGGCGTTTTTATGATGCTGACCGTTTAAATAACAAGTTGACGGTAACATTGTAGGCGAATGCGAACATGTTTGGGAAACCCCCTACTACAGCAGTCCCATGGTGTCCGATTTCGTAAACTACCCGTATTCCACGTTATAGTTTATATAAAAGACGCCATGGTTTAGTACTATCAAGCCAACAATTATTTATTTCTAGAGGAGGCACAACAACGAACACAACGATGGGAAAACCGGTACCATTTGCTTCCGGGAATCGAAAAGGCAGGCAACGAGAAGCAACGAACGAAATGGTGATAATGGTGGACAAACACGACTCGAAAATTGGCTATCGAGAATGAGAGAGAAAAGCAACGAAAGAGATATCGATGTCGTTCAGCGCGCGCGTGGCGAATCAACGGGCGTGTGCTTTATTGGATTTCTTTAAGAGAGCATGGTTGAGACGGGCGGGTGTAAAAGAACAAAAAAACTGGCAGTATAATAGGCGTGGGGTGGTTGGGTGGGCAGAAGAGGCTTCTTTGTGGAAGGGCTACTTCTGGAAGAGCTGTAGGGTGAACCCGGGGTAGTCGTAAGCGTCCTGCACGGGTTGACCGCCCTTCGTGTAGTAGGGAGGCATCGTCTGTGAACAGTAGTCCGCCTGCTCCTTGGAGAGGTTCTAGAACACAAACCTCCAGCATAGTTTTCGTGCGAAATACTGTATTATATTAACGTTCTGGCAAGCCCTTTAATGCATCGTCTTTTAATGCAAGTTGACAAAACCTCATTACCGAGCAACTTCCAACATTGGGATCAACTACAAGGCAGGCGAAAACTCACCGCATAGAGTTCCTCCTTGGTAATGTACTCTTTCGTACCGTCCTTGGTGAGGGATCGGAAGGCCTCTTCAACCTCGTCACGCGACTGCACATTTTCGGTCTCCCGGCTAATCATAAATGCCATAAACTCTTGCAGGGTGATATAGCCATCCCTGTTGGGATCCACCACTGCCAGGATGGCCTCAAATTCGGGATCGGATTGGTTCTCCTCGACCAGTTGGAGGTCGTGGCCAAGGGCGCGCAAGCACGACTTGAACTCGCGGTGGTCGAGGCGGCCCGACTTGTCCTTGTCGAAATGCTTAAACATCATGGAGAATTCGCGAAGGGCCTCTTCGCTGACACCCGAGACGTTGCGTGCCTGGATCTGCTGCTCGAGGTTATGCTGCATACGCATTGCCAGCTGGTCCAACTGGTCCCAGGCCTGACTTAGTCCCACCTGAAAAACAAAGAATAAAATAGACTGCAGGACACTGAACTGCACAGAAGGCTAAATTCGAAAACCCACACAAAAGGACTGGCGGTGCAGTTAAGGGTGATAATTTACGACTGCCGTAAGCATTCTTCCATAAACAACCGTGCAACGCTTGTTGGTGGCAACCAACCGGTGAGATATGCACGATTATTACTGGGCATCTTTCTTTGAGAATTGCGCACTGGGCACACCGATACAACCATACGGGCGATAAGTTTTAAGCCTATCATTAAAAACGATCATGTTATCGGTACAAAAGCGTGTGTGAAAACCAAACGGCATTTTGGCCTGCAGCCAAGTGCGATTCTGGGAAGGGGGGTGGGGTGACGACAACATGTGGTTGCATTGTGCGCGCACAAAGTCCATTCGCCAACGGTGTCGCGCTCTGTTGGCGAGAATTGGGTTCGACTACCGGGTCAGGCCACCTTAAAAATATAGCCACATAGTTTGATAATTGTCGGTGGGGGGAGCTTACAGTGCTGTGCTCAGTGTAGCGATTGTCCAAAATGAGCCTCTCTTCTAGACGTGCACCGAGGTCTTCAATTTGTTTGAGGTCCACTTTTCGGGCGCGAATCTCCACAGATTTTGCCCGGGTGGCCTCAAGTTGGTCCTCGAGAGTTCCGGAACTTTCCATCAGAGAGTTGCGGACAGTCTGTACACAGAGAGGGGAGATTAAAAAGGGTGGAGTAGTTAACGAATAGCTCGTTGCAGTTTTTTGTATGATTAGGACTGCAAATAACGCACGTGGCAATCGTTTTTGCTATTTTTAGTTCCAAAATAATCGCAGTTAAATAATTTCTCAACACCGTTTTCACCGAAACTAACTGCTTTGGGAATCCGCAAAATAACTCTCCTACAGTTTTGCACGAGACCGCACGTTCTGATAAAAACGACTTCCACCGAAATTTCGGAATTAAATAACCACTCACCTGGAGCCAGTGGTGGAAACTGTTTGCAACCGATGCGAACTCCTGGCGAAGTTGATCGTTCTGTTCTTGGCGAGCCAGCTCCCGCTTCAGTTCATCGTCGCGCTCCTGAATTATCTTTTGCAGATTGCGCCAAGTATCCTCGAGAGCCTCCATTGTGAACCACGTGTAGGGGTTTGCACCAACCTGTTGGTAATTAATTGACAATGTGAGAGAATTAGTACCTCATTTTATAAAAATTTAACCCGGATACTCTTGTGTTGCTGAAGCTGGCAATTATTAGTGTCTTCAGCTGCAGTAAAGCGGTTCTACTACTAGTACTTACGCCATAGCCCTTGATTTCTTCATCTAGCTGACGCAAGCGCTGGAAGTCGATCTCGGCGGGCTTCAGGGAGGACTTGAACTGCTCCTGGGCCTCGGTGAGAGCGTGGATCTCGTCAAGAGAGTTACATCGCACGGGGTCGGTCAGGTCCTCCTCGGCATTCTCGAACCACGAGTTGAAAGTGGAGGCGCGCTTGGCAAAGTCAAGGTAGAGCTCCTCGACCTTCCTATATTGGTTTTGCAGTTGGAGAAGTTCGTTCTTGCGACGCTCTGATTCGTTCCTCAGACGCTCCCAACGGCCAATCAATGTGTCGAATCTAAAGAGATGATGGTAAGAAAATCTCAACGTCCAATAAAATTTTGCACATATTTTATGCAATAGTGTCAGTAGGTGACATAGGAAGAACACCTCTGCCACATTTCTTCTCAATTTTTAAGTTAAATGTTTCTCGAAAGAAAGAAATAAGATTGATGAATTGGCCAACAAAATAATTAAATAATGGCCAGGTCCTTCGATATTCCTTAGGGGTGTGCATTGCCAAAGTCAACAACGTTGTCAATTACCTCTGTTGAATGGCCGGGGACTGGGCGTGCTGCGCCTGAATCAGTTGGTCGTGCAGCTTCGTGATAGTCTGGATGCCCTCGGTGCGGAAGGACTCGAGCGCAGTGTCAAAGGTCTCGTGTTTCGTCAACAAGGTTTGCACCGAGCTCAGGTCGCGCCCGTATTCATCCGAGCGCACCTGCACCTCCCTATCAGCAATCCACAACTCGACAACATCAGTCTTCCACATGAACTGGAGGAAGGCACAGTTGTCGGCGAGCAGAGACTTTCGGCGCTGGGCATTCTTTCGGACAATATCGAGTTTCTCTCTCAGCCCCTCGCACTTCTGCTCGATGGGACCTTTGTTGTGGTTGCCGTTCTCGATGAGACCTCCACCGGCGGCGCAAATCTCGGCGCACTTATCGTGGTGCACATTGAGATCGGCCTCGAAGGTGTCGTGCTGCTTCAAGAGGCCCTGGACGGCTGCGAGGGAGTCGCCGTGATCGTCGGAAGACAAGAGATGCTGCTTCTCAAGGATCCAAGCGGTCTCCTCCTCGACGGCGTCCAGGAAGTCCTGGTAGTCGGAGGATTCGTCGAGTTTGCGATGGCGATTGGCCGCGAGGGTTTGCAATTCATCCCAGGTTTGGTTAAGATGCTAAATTATAGGTAAATCCCGTGTCACGTAAACCTTATTTAAACCTTGAGCACACGGTGGCACAAGCAAGGTCTGCAGCTTAACAAGTTAAAACAAGAAGTTCATAGATTATGGGCGTAAAAGGTTTAACCCCACGCATTAAAGTAAAGACTATAGGCATGCAAGTTTTACGTAATAGAACCACAATCTCACCTAGAAACACCGGCTCATATCGAATAACAGATGTCACGCTACGTTGACGGTGCTAGTATAGCCATGGATGGCCGGCTGTGATACCTGGTGTAGCTGCATTATCCAACACTTCAAAATGAAATCTACCTTGTACTAGGGAATAAACCGGTTCCTTGGGTGGGGGGTGTTACCGTGACGTTTCTCGGGAATATGTTTATAGATGGTGTCCCCATTGCCCTCCGAAAAGGTGGAAGTTGCCACTTCCTGGGGAGTCGTACACAGGTATCTACGGATAGTGGAGCAAGCAGTTACAACCATCAGGCCTCGAAGATGCTGGATTTTGGGTGGACATACGTGGGAACCGAACCCGCGGACGCCACCATCATGGAAACATCGAACATGATTGATGTGATACTGCATGATTATTTAATTCAAGGTGTAGGGTGCGCCGGCGATCGCGCTCACACACACACTCACATCAATCCTCTTCTGAATCTCCGCCGGGTCAGCCAACTCGGTGTTTGACATCAGATCGAGTCCCTGTTGGACAACCTGTTGGACGGCGGGTTCGTGGGCGCCAATTTCGGTCTCGAGCCGCTTGTGTTTCTTCCTGAGATTGCGCACGCTGATCAGATCGCGTCCGTAATCCTCGGAGCTCACGAGAATCCTCTTTTCATGAATCCAGGCCTCCTCATCGTCTAGGTTGCGGTAGAAGTCATGCAGACACTTGGCCTTGCCGAGTGTGATGGCACGGTTCTCGGAGAGTGCACGAATCTTCTCGTAACGCTCGTTGATCCACTTTTTGCGTTCCCTGATGGTATCAGCGTCAATGCCGCCGCCGGCGAACAACTCATCGGCACGGGCGTTCAACTCGGTAATGCGATCTTCGTGGGCCTGAATGTCGGTGGTGAGGACCTGGTGTTTGGAGAGCAGCCCATCCACCGAGGTGGAGTCTTTACCGTAGTCGGGGGTGGCGAGGGAGGCTTCCACCTCACCCAGCCAGAACTCGATGTCCTTGACACCAGCGGTGTAGGCGGCTTGGCGATTGGCCTCCTGCAGTTTGGCTGATTTTTCTTCCGAGCGTTTGATTAGGCCGTCCCATTGATCGGCGAGTTTGGTTAGACGGTCCTCTACGGCGTTTTCCTGACCCTTGCATTGTCCTAGAGAAAAGAGTACAATACTTCAACATCGAGCTTGCGGCACCGGCCGTGGTGCAATCCTGTGCGGTAGATGCTAACAAATGCCCAGAGGCTTATTTCGGAGCCTGTAAGATGTAAAAGACATAAAAGCTCAAGAGTCACGCACCTTTCTCGATCAGCCGTTGCCCGGCGCCCAGAATGGCCTGCAGTCTCTCTGCATTGGCCGCCAACTCTGCCTGGAAGGCCTGATGCTTTTGGTGTTTGGCCTGCACATTGATGGCGGGATCCTTGTGGGCGTCGTCACCCATGGCAGTCTGAAGTTTCTCCGCGATCCAAATCTCCATTTCGTCGGCATCTCGCAGGAATGCCTGTAGCGTCTGCACGTCACCCAGACGGCTCCTGTTCTCGATCATGGCGTCCTTGAGCTCGGACCAGCGTCCCAGGACCTCGCCGCGCTTCGCCTCGATGCCATCCGCGTCGTAGTGCCCCTCGGCTTGGAGGGCCCTGGCGGAGGCATCCAGGGCGGCAATCTTGGCCTCTTGTGCCTGGATGGCACGATTAAAGTTCTCGTGCTTCTTAATGAGCGCGTCCACCTTGTCGTTGACCTCTTCACCGGGCGCTGCCGCACTTACAAGAGAGGACTCGCGCATCGACATCCAGTCCTCGGCCTGCTCGCAGTCGCGCAAGAATTGCTGCTGTTTGAGGTTCTGTTCGAGGGCCTTCTCGCGATCCTGCCAAGCTCTATCAATTCGAAGAAATGATAGAGAGAAGAGGAGCCAACTCTTGCAAACCCCCATGAAGCTGGTTTATTCTGCAGTGGTTATTTACCTGACTAGCCGATGGAATGATAACGATTACTTAAGAATAAAAAGGGCAGCTTTCCCCAGCAATCGCGTACTATTGAGGGGTAATTAAAATTAATAAAACTATATGCTAGAGCAAAACGGCAGCCAATCTCATTTGGTTGCCGGTGAAAGATAGCAGAATTATTTTCCGATGTCTCTAAAAACGCACTGAACACACTGTAATCAGACGTGGAACAGACATCGTAAGAAATCAACGATTAACCAACAAGTGTGCCAGCCAACCTCCAAGACTGACAGTTTAGATTCATCTAGAAACCAAGCGGCTTTGACTACTGCCACCTAAAGAAGTATAATTTCAGAGAGACAGACAACTACTACCCACCGAAGGAGATTGTCTCTGGCGACGCGAGTGGCTTCGATGCGATCCTGAACCTCGGGACTGGCGTAGTGCTTGTTCTCGAGGAGTTCTTGACCAAAGGCATCGAAATTGTCGAGAGTTCCTACGCGAGCATCAATCTCAGCCTGGTGTTCCTGTGGAGGCGAACACCAAAAGTTTGCAATTTAACGAACAACAAAATGTCGCCTTCCGTCTCCGATATTTATTTACGAAACCACTGATTTGTGTTAAAACTTGGATTACAATTGTACATGGTTTACGAAACACAAACCTGATGGCGCTCTATGAGGGCTTCGGCTCCGGTAACATCACAAGCGAGATCGTTTGATGCGACGAGCGCATTCATCGTGTTCATCCACTGTTGCAGGTCCCTGGTAAATACGGAAGAACACGAGGATTAGCCAGCCGAAACCACCCAAAAAGAAGGTCATACAGATGATAGAAGAACTCACCGTCCATCTGCAAGGAATTTCTGTAGGTCCAGTGAGTCGTGCAGTTTGGCTTTGCGAGCTTCTGCCTGGGCTGTCAGGTCGTTCCAGGCCTGGTTGATCGCCTCCTGATGACGACAGATACTTTCAGCCTCGGCGGGATGGGTTTGGGCCAGATCAGCAGCCTTTACGTCTAGCTGCTTGACCCGATCACCAAGAGCAACGAGATCGCGTTCAAGAGCGTCATGCTTGCGCAAGAGGCGTTGAGCCGAGGTCAGATCCTTGCCGACGTCATCAGTGGTCAAGCGGAGGTCTTTCTCCTCGACCCATTCCTTGGCCTCGTCACAGTCACGGTGATAGCGCTGCACTGCGTTGATGTCGTCGAGATCCTTCACCTTCTTGGAGGTCACCTCCTCCAGTTGCTCGTACTTTTTCTGCAGCTGCATGACAATACCTTCAATCTTTTCGACGGCCTCCGTCTGACCGCCGCGTTTCAATTTGTCAGCCTTTGCGCGGAGATCTTGGACGCGCGTTTCGCGGTCCTTTTGCTCTGCCATAAGATTGTCAACTCGTTTTCGTTCACATTCGACCTCTTCTAGGCCCACTGGAACGATAGTCTCGGTAACGGCGAGCAATTCCTTCTCGACAACCCACTGGTGGAGGTCGCCGGCTTCGCGCACAAGCTGGTAGGCCTGCACAGAACCCTGAAGCCTCTCGCGACGTTCACTTCCGAGGGCTAGGAGATTGGCGTATTGGTCCTCAAGTCGTGTTTGTTGAGTGGTGAGTGTCATTGGTTGGTCCAGGAGGTGAGATTGGCTATCAGTTAGTGGGGCGTCGATTTTCTTGAGGTAGGCAGCTGGGACGAATCCCTGGCGGTCATTGATCTCCACCTTCCACCAGTCCTTGCTTGAGCTGTTCAAAAGAGTGAGGATTTCTCCTTTACGCATGGAGACATCGCGTGGAGCCTTCTCCTGGTAATCATACAGAGCCACCACGAGCTCCTTGCCCATGAGATCGCCAGTCGGAACTTCTTGCATGCCACAAAGAGAGGCCTGAGTACCCAAGCCCTGGATAATTGGTGCATAGGCCTCGATATCAGCCATAAGGGCGTCGTGTTTCTTAAGCAGGGCTTCGGTTGAGTCCTCATCGCGACCCAACTCCTTGCAATCGACCAACGGCTCTTTTTCGTGCATCCAGCTCTCGGCTTCATTGGCATCGGCAAAGTATTGTTGGGCCTGCAGCGAATCGTCCAGGAGGTGTCGTCGGTTGTCGGTTTTATGACGCAGTGCCTCCCAGGAAGCTTTGAGGCTGTCGATTCGTTTTGCGATGTCGTCGACGGCAAAGTGGCCCCGTTGGGCCATGTTTTCGCCAGTCTGGCAGACGTCAAAGATGCGCGGCTCATGGCCCGCAACCTCGGCAATGACGGCCTGGTGTTTCTTGATGAGGTTCTGCACGCCAATCAGGTCACGGCCTAGGGAAAAAACAGATTTGAACAGAAGAAAACGATTTCCTAGCAAGCATAACAATTAGCAAGGGTATTGGTGTAGTGATGAGGTAATTACAAAAATCAAGACTGTTTGCTAGAGCAAAACGGCAGCCAATCTCATTTGGTTGTCGGTGAAAGATAGCAGAATTACTTTCCGGTGTCTCTAAAAACGCACTGAACGCGCTGCAATCAGACGTGGAACGGACACCGTAAGAAATCAACGGTTAACCAATATTTTAGTGTGCCAGCCCACCTAGATTACTCGAGGCAGCGACGGGTTCCTTTTCTCGAATCCAGTCTTCCTCGTCTTCGACGTCGCGGTAGAACTGGTGCAGTTTGTGGGCGTCATCGAGACGGGCTCGCTTGGTTTTCAGAGGTTCTATGAGGGCATCGTACCGCGCCATCACCTGTTGCTGTTTTTGCTCCAGAATGGGCGCATCGAAGTGCTGTTCGGCCTTGAATTTGTCAACCTGGTCCTGGAAAGCGCCAATGCGGTCTCTGTGCGAGTGAACATCGGATTCGAGAAGGTTGTGCTTCTTTTGGATGTTGACCACATTGTTGAGATCACGCCCACGGTCCTCGGAGGCGACTTGGGCCTCGACTTCCGAGAGCCAGAGCTCCACGTCCTCAATGTTTCGAACGAATTGCTGCTGGTTGTTGGCCTGCTCGAGATTCTTGCCCTTTTTGTGCATTGCATCGACAAGCTGCACCCAGAGACCGTCCAACTCGCCGATTCGCGCCCGGATATCATCTGATTTGTAGTGCTGGCCGTCCACAAGATCAGTGCCCATTTTCTTCACCTCGTCCATGCGTGCGCGGTTCGCATTGATTTCCGCCTCAAAGTTGAGGTGTTTCTGTACTTTGGTCTGCAGGTTGGTCGGGTCCTTGTAGCTCTCGTCGGTCGCCGTCTTCAGTTTCTCCACGATCCAGGCTTGGATTTCGTCGGCGTCGCGGTCAAACATCTGATAGCGATGGGAATCTTCAAGCTGTTGATGACGACGCGCCGCTTTATCTTGAAGGGCAATACGACGACGCAATAGAGACTCGCGACGCTCAGCGACCTCAGGAGAGGCGTAGTGGCTACTGGCGATCAATTTATCCGCAAAAGCCTCCAGATTCTTTATTTTCTCTTCTTGGGCAGAAAGGGATTTTTCAAAGTCTTCCTGTTTTCGCATTAGAGCTTCCGCCGCATCGAGGGAATCCCCGACGTCTTTGTTTTCGAGGAAAGCCTCCTGTTTGGCTATCCAGGCCTCCGCTTGTTCTGCATCACGGAAGAAAAGCATGAGATCCATGCACTGCTCGAACTGGATGCGACGCGATTCCCAGAGCTCGAGAAGAGAGTCCCTCTCTCGCTGGAGAGTATTTATTTTTTGGACAAAGTCGGCACTGGTGGGGTGGCCAACATCGACCAGACGTTGGCCTTCCTCCATACAGGCTTTGTAGGCATCTTCGCGTGAATCGATTTCACCCTTGTGCTCATTGTGACGTTCCACGTGGGACTCCGCACCAGAGACATCTTTCGCCAACTCGTCGGCCGAAATTATGGCCTTTGTATCGGCAATCCACAGCGTGAGATCACGCCAATCAGCCAGGAATCGGTGCAGCAGGAATGACTCCTCCAGCTTATTACGCCGGTCAACACACTTATCATTGAGCTCCTTCCAGGCAGCGACGAGGGTGTTTCTCTTGCCCTGGATCGTGTCACGAGAATCGGGGTGTTTATCTGAGAGGGTGTCCGCATCGATACCCAGTTGAGATGTCTTCTCCTGAAGGGCCGCCAAATCGCGTTCAAGAGCTTCGTGTTTTCGTTGGAGGGACTGTACGGACACAAGATCGCGCCCACAGTCGTCATTTGCAAGTGGGATTGACTTCTCGTTGATCCAGGAGATGGCTTTGTCGGTCTCGCGGAAGAAACGCTGAATCTCGTTGGCTTCAAAGAGTTTGTTCTGGCGCTTGCTGGCAAGATCTTTTAAGCGATCGAGGGCTTCGCGAACTTCGGTCTTTTTCTGCATAACAACAGCTTCTTCTGGAAATTCTTCCTTAAGAAGTTCGTTGGCTTTAGTGTAAATTTCCACAGCCCGGCCTTCTTGATACTCCAAATCCTAAAATTAATTAACAAAATTGTTGAATAACGCGTCCAGTAGCGTAATTTAATTGTTCATGACACATACCTTTATAAATTCATCATACTTCTTTTGGAGTGCCTCAACGTGTTCCAAGTCTTGACCAAATTCTTCAGACGTCACAAGCGTTTCCTTCTCTCGAATCCAGAAGAGGATTTCGTCAACCCGGCGAAGGTACTGAACGTATTCCAGCGTGAGGTTCAATAGACGAGATTTATTGTTGAACATGGCCATGAGCTTGTCCCAGAGAGCATGCAACTCGTCCAAAATGCCCTAAGAATGCCCGTTATCACAAAGTAGAAGTACTCACTCTGACAATTTCCGAAGCATAGTGCTGCTGAGAGATCATCTCGTCACCACTTGTATCGAGTGCCTTCAAAATTTCAGCGTGAGCAGTCACTTCAAGTTCAAGCGCCTGGTGTTTTTGTTTTTTGCTCTGAAGGTTGGTTAGGTCCTTGAAGTCTTCATTTGCATATGTCTGCAGCTTTTCTTGAATCCAATTTTCTAATTCATCGGCGTCGCGCTTGAAGTATTGATAGCGTTTGGCGTCCTCAAGGCGCCGACGGCGCTCGTCGGTTGCCTCTTTAAAGGCGGTATATCGGTCTAGCACTTGGGTTCGTCTGTTACGAATATCGTCGGGCGTTTCAAGGATTGTGGGCTCCTTAGGCGCGGGGCCCTCGTTTAAGCCATTTGTTATCCCCATCTCTTGTTGTGATTCTTCCATGTATAGCTAATAATTAGATGGTTAATGTTTAGATTATTTGAGGACAGGGACGTTACGTATTATAAACAGCCACGAAAGCCAATACTGTTTTAAATATATTTTAAGTCGACAAATAAACAAGGTGATCAAAAAATCACAATTTACGACGAACATGTGCAGTCTAAACGTAAGCTGGAAGAATGGGTAGATAAAAAAATTAAGACATCTCATTTTTTCAAATTAAATGAACAATGCAAACTACTCGTATGAATGCAATCTTTAAGTGTACATATAGATTCACATTTATAGAGAAACATCATTTTCAACATAAAAATGGATCGCCGTACCAGTGTGTTTCACGAATTAAACTACTTTCCAACAAGGAGGAAAACCGAGAAATCTAATGTCAATAGTTTGTCTATTAAAACAAAAGTAAAAGATTCATATAGTTTAATTTGTGATTAGAAACATACTAATTTCCAAACGGTAGCGAGTTAACAATAATAAATTCCTTGCGCCAAATATATATGTTTTTGGCTGTGAAAATCGTCGATCGCGACGTTTCCAATCATCCCTCTTCGGCGTCACATGGAACTACCATGCTGACATGGAATTGAATTTAAAACTGCTTGCAACATGCCGGAATTATACAGTCAATATATTTGGCCAGAGGGCACTTGTCAATCGGACCAAGTGAAACAGACAAGTAAAAACTTTAAAAATACTTACTTTCTTCATTTTAAACTCGAATTGACTGTGATTGTCAGAGCACAAACCGCAGTCGACGCATAGCCGATTTTAAATTTGCTATCTCAAATCCAAACCTTGGAAGGACTTTGACGTTAAAGTTGTTATTTTAAAGCGTTTTAAATAATTAACTGATTAATTTAGTCCCGGGTAATTTCAGCTCTTAACTGAGCAACGGTAGCATGACGCTCTTCCTGTTGTGGGGCTCTGGCCTAAGAAATATTAGACCTTCGCTGCGGGGTTTGTGATGGTTATCGTAGAATAATTGTAATAATTGTAGTGGCTTTATTGAGGTCACGAGGAACAAAACTTTCAGCATTAAAAAAAGGCAGGATATATATGGCAAGGATAAAAAACCATCAACGTTGTCCCAAACCTTAAAAAAATGCGTATTCGCTCTCACTGCCTCCAGAACCAGTGCAATTTAAGAGATGCCGTTGCCACAACCGATTTCAAAGTTTTCGAGGATTCCGACTTCGATAAAGAGATCGACAATATCAATAGTTATCTCCGATTTTTGTACGATACGCATTGTCCACTCACGGAACTATCCCTCACCCCCGTGTCATATCTTCTCCATTTCTGAAACGACTGAGGCGAAAAAAGGAACGACTTTGTCGACAGGGGAAGTATCGAGAAATTAAACCAATTTCGATACAGATCACAGCTGAGGTAAATCGCCTTAACAAAATATTTGTAGATGAGCTGTTCAGAACATCAAAACCCGGTGACCTCTGGAAAAATCTTAACAGATTGACAGGAACCCGCCGCCCATATCTACCAAGTGGTGCCCTAGACCTTGATGCTCTGAACGATGGCTTTATCTTCAAATCCGCTGACCATTCCGCGGTACCTCTCGTTAGATCGCTTAATCCCAGCGCTTTCCTGCCCGCTCACGAATCCTCTATCTCCAAAATTTTGGCTGGCCTCAAGAACTCCACCGCGGCTGGTCCCGACAGGGTCGCCCCCGCGATTCTTAAAATCTGTCACCGCGAGATTTCTCCAATTGTGACCCAGCTTGTGAATCATTCGTTAGGGGAATGTTCCTTTCCTTCGGAATGGAGAGACGTCGCTATAACACCGATTCCGAAACCGACCAATGGTTCCGCCGGACCTGTGAAGTACAGACCTATCGCAAACTCATCCGTGTGGTTAAAAGTGATTGAGAAGCACCTCCTCTCTAAACTAGATGACACGCTCAAAGCTGCAGATGACCCTCTTCAGTTTGCTTATAAATCAAATCGAAGCACTCTGGACGCCGTGGCTACGTTATCGCACACACTCCACTCTTCACTTGATGCCGGAGCAAAAGCCGTTAAGGGAGTTTTCTTGGACTTCTCCTCTGCTTTCAACACTATCTCACGCTCCCGCATCCTCTCTCAACTATGTGAAGATGGCGTTGAAGGATGGTTGATGAATTGGCTTCAAAACTATTTTTCCAATCGACGTCAACATATCAGAGTCGGAAATGAAGCCTCATCCTCAATATACAATCAGGGGAATTATACAGGCATGCACGAAGGTTTTTATATGGCTAGAGCTCAAACCAAGTCTCCTGAATCGGCGAACAAGGAAGCAAAGACGGCGGCTTTTACCAAAGACAACATCGACATGATCACTCCACGATAACCGACTGTTAAAAATCACCCCGAGATACTTCGATTTTGGGCTCGAAGCGAAGTTATGTAGTGAAGAAATTTCAGGGGGTGTCGGCAGCGGCTGTCAGGGAAAATGTGATATGGATGCATTTTGATGCATTCAGCAAAAGATCATTCTTGGAAGACCACTCAAGTACCTCAGTGACTGCCTGCCCGAGCTGTTGAGAATCGCCTTGCGTCTTGCATGGATGGCATAAAGTCAGGTCATCCGCGTATTTTATTAGTGTCACGTCGTTAGGGGACCGAAGGCTGGACGTGTAGTAGTTGAACAGGAAAGGAGATAGCACAGCGCCTTGTCGTACACCGCAGTTATTTGGCAAGGAGGATGAGGCTTCATTTCCGACTCTGATATGTTGACGTCGATTGGAAAAATAGTTTTGAAGCCAATTCATCAACCATCCTTCAACGCCATCTTCACATAGTTGAGAGAGGATGCGGGAGCGTGAGATAGTGTTGAAAGCAGAGGAGAAGTCCAAGAAAACTCCCTTAACGGCTTTCGCTCCGGCATCAAGTGAAGAGTGGAGTGTGTGCGATAACGTAGCCACGGCGTCCAGAGTGCTTCGATTTGATTTATAAGCAAACTGAAGAGGGTCATCTGCAGCTTTGAGCGTGTCATCTAGTTTAGAGAGGAGGTGCTTCTCAATCACTTTTAACCACACGGATGAGTTTGCGATAGGTCTGTACTTCACAGGTCCGGCGGAACCATTGGTCGGTTTCGGAATCGGTGTTATAGCGACGTCTCTCCATTCCGAAGGAAAGGAACATTCCCCTAACGAATGATTCACAAGCTGGGTCACAATTGGAGAAATCTCGCGGTGACAGATTTTAAGAATCGCGGGGGCGACCCTGTCGGGACCAGCCGCGGTGGAGTTCTTGAGGCCAGCCAAAATTTTGGAGATAGAGGATTCGTGAGCGGGCAGGAAAGCGCTGGGATTAAGCGATCTAACGAGAGGTACCGCGGAATGGTCAGCGGATTTGAAGATAAAGCCATCGTTCAGAGCATCAAGGTCTAGGGCACCACTTGGTAGATATGGGCGGCGGGTTCCTGACAATCTGTTAAGATTTTTCCAGAGGTCACCGGGTTTTGATGTTCTGAACAGCTCATCTACAAATATTTTGTTAAGGCGATTTACCTCAGCTGTGATCTGTATCGAAATTGGTTTAATTTCTCGATACTTCCCCTGTCGACAAAGTCGTTCCTTTTTTCGCCTCAGTCGTTTCAGAAATGGAGAAGATATGACACGGGGGTGAGGGATAGTTCCGTGAGTGGACAATGCGTATCGTACAAAAATCGGAGATAACTATTGATATTGTCGATCTCTTTATCGAAGTCGGAATCCTCGAAAACTTTGAAATCGGTTGTGGCAACGGCATCTCTTAAATTGCACTGGTTCTGGAGGCAGTGAGAGCGAATACGCATTTTTTAAGGTTTGGGACAACGTTGATGGCTTTTTTATCTTTGCCATATATTTTCGGTAGACCAACAACGATGCAGTGGTCCGACTGGGATAAAGGTGCACGTTTTCGACATGCATACAGAGAAGAATCGGACACAAATATGTGGTCAAGAAGATTCCCTTCGCGTGTTGGAAAATTGACTATGGTATTTAGACCAAGTGTAAGAAGAGGGCTAATGGGCGCAGAATTGAAATCACCACACAGTAAAATGAAAGAATCATCCATAATTGAAGAAATAAAAGGTATAAGCGAATCATGGAACTTAGAAATGTCCGTTCTGGATGAAGATGGGGGGATATACAAGTTAAAGACTGTCACGGACTTGCAGTTTTGAAGAGACCTTGGATGACACATAACCCCAACACATTCAATAGCACTAGCTGCATAGCAGAAAACATTTTTGTTCGATTTTGACCAGCTGAGATTGATGCAACTCGCGACACCACCACCCTTGGATTTAACGCCGACCACTCTGTCTTGACGAAAGCATTCGAAATTCTCTGGCATTAATATGTGATCTAGATTGATGTCTCGAAGAAAGGTTTCTTGTAGACAGACCACGCCGACAGGTTTTAACAGAGCAGTTGTTAGCAGAGAGTGAAAATCGTCAACTTTGTTGAGAATTGAACGCACATTAAAAGACGCAATAGCTGGAAGTGATGTATTAGCGAGATAGCGACTGCGAACAGCATTGAGCATCCATAGAACATGGATACACGTCTAAGGCAGCCATAATGAAGATACGCATTGGAATAAAAGGGATGGATATAATGAGGTAAACAGTTATAAATAGATGGCGATGTTATATAGAATTTAGTTAAAATGGGATGGGTCTTTATAACGGAAAAACTATGATGCTGTTCCATGAATTTGGAAAGGGAGGAAGTTGCTCAAGCCTCGCCGAATGTGGATGAAAGCAGCTGTGTCCTTGTGTGATCCAGTGTGAGGCATCCTGTATTGAAGTATAGAGTGTGTGGTCTCAATCTAGATAAACCAGATAACAGTCTTAGAAGACGGCCAGCCTGTCTTATGGTAGTTAACACGAGATTGCGTTCTATTGGCGCGTAGTCGACATTGTGTGTCCTTCAAATCCCGCGCAATGTCCTGGAAAAAAAACCTTGGCGTTACACTATATACGCGCAACCTGCGCTGAAGGAATGGTAAGATTCACTGGGTCTCAGAAAAGCGTTATCGGGATCAGCGATGGCCATCACTAAACGTGATCATCACTCTTAGCAGATTAAGAGTTTCAATCAAGTTTGGTTTAGTGTACTTGGATTAGCTATCTCACTGGAATTTCCCACATTTTCGTGTTAGTAAGTAGCTATCAATCTTACGGCTGCTAGAGTGATAAACTGCAACGGTAAGCACGGTCAACTGCTCTACAGCAGTGTGTTGCGGGATCCAGCTAGTTACTAACCCAAAAATACAAAAATTTACGCCCAATCTTTTCTGTATGGTCGTGTTTGTTTGTTTGTGTCTGAATCGATAATAACGGTTCATCCGTTACCAGAATGTTTGTGAAGAAAAGCCCGGGAATGTTTATTTGGGGACTAGCTGCAAACAATGACGATGGAGTCAGGATGTTGAAACAAGGTTTCGCGGGTTACGAGGGTTACGTAATTGAAAACGCTGCTTGACTTCCATTTAATACATCAAGCGTTTTATTTCGTCAACGTTAATTTTTTTGATAATGACCTTCTCGTTCTTGGGATGGCCTTGTCTGCGACAATAGAAAATGTATTTGAACGAAACTAACGCTTTTAAAAGGGCCTAGCAGTTGATTTCGGATTTTTTTTACATGAAAATCTCCTAAACCTTTGGACGGTTTAAATCGTTGTGAGTTGCGAGTGTCCAGGTCGCTGACATCGAATGTGGTCTTGTCTTTGGTGATGATTAAAGTTTCATAGGTGGTTAAGAAGATAATGACGAGTTTAAGGAAGCAATTCTGCGACATAAGCAAGGTTTATGTATATTTACATTGCAACTTACGTGCGCGGGTTCTTCGTTTCGAGAATAATATGGATTCTAATCTTGCACTTTTCAGGCGACTGACAAATTCTCAACAGACCATAAAACGGCACCACATTTTTAATGATAATCAATGTAATCCGCATTCAATATCAATTGTTTTCTTTGAATTCACGGAACTTCCAACATACAGTTTATCAACCAATCATTGAAGTGCGCCAGGTGTGAGACATAGTTGCACGTTAGCCGAAATTGTTGAATATTTTGGCTGCGTGATGTTGCCAGCAGCAAAAGGTAAGGTTTTCGTCTTTTGATCATTTCCTCAAAAACACTGTACAACGAAATAACACAAACGGTTTCAATGTTTAGCACGTGAGTGGCAACAGCTACAGTCTAAGAAGTATGCGGAAAAAAGGAAGTTCGGGTTCGTGGATGCTCAGAAAGAGGACATGCCACCGGAGCATATTCGTAAAATTATCCGTGATCATGGTGACATGACTAACCGGAAATTCCGTCACGATAAGCGCGTTTACCTTGGGGCACTGAAATACATGCCCCATGCTATATTGAAACTCATGGAGAATATGCCAATGCCCTGGGAACAAATCCGTGACGTACAGGTTCTTTATCACATCACTGGTGCCATCACCTTCGTCAATGAAATTCCTTGGGTAGTTGAGCCAGTGTACATTGCACAGTGGAGTTCGATGTGGATAATGATGCGTCGTGAAAAACGCGACAGAAGACATTTCAAGCGAATGCGTTTTCCACCGTTTGATGACGAAGAACCTCCTCTTGATTATGCTGACAACATTCTTGACGTGGAACCCCTCGAACCCATTCAAATGGATCTTGATCCAGAAGAGGATGGGGCTATTGCTGAATGGTTTTATGACCGAAACCCCCTGGCGGAGACGCCGTAAGTACAATTTAAACAAAACCCATCCTTTGTTGCGGCTTTCTCCGAATAACGAAGTCATTACGTTTAGACATGTTAACGGACTTACCTATCGTCGCTGGACTCTGCCACTTCCCATGATGTCCAATCTTTACCGCCTCGCCAATTGTCTCCTTACGGATCTTGTTGATGATAACTACTTCTATCTGTTCGATTTAAAGTCATTTTTCACGGCAAAGGCGCTCAACGTTGCACTGCCTGGTGGTCCCAAATTTGAGCCCCTCGTTAAAGATAAAAATCTTGAGTAGGAATTCTTATTCCTCTTTGTAACCATCTATTTAGTGATGAGGATTGGAATGAATTCAATGACATCAACAAGATTATTATTCGCCAGCCGATTAGAACAGAATATCGCATAGCATTCCCATACTTATATAATAGCTACCCCTTCCAAGTTTATCTCACATGGTACCATACACCAAGCGTCCTATTCATTAAAACGGAGGACCCTGACCTTCCCGCGTTTTACTTTGATCCCCTTATCAACCCCATCTCACAACGTCACGCGGTTAAGGTAGGTTATGCCTTTTGAATTTATTAACCGTTGCCCATTTAGGTCCCAGAAGCCCACATTCCGGCTATTGAAGAAGAGGAGGAGGAAGGCGATTTTAGGCTCCCAGACACTTACAGACCGTTCATGGCAGATACTCCAATGTATACCGATAACACGGCTAATGGCATCGGTCTGTTGTGGGCACCCCGACCTTTCAATCTGCGTTCTGGTAACACTCGCCGTGCCCTTGATATCCCGCTTGTACAGACATGGTACAGGGAGCATTGTCCATCTGAAATGCCCGTTAAGGTACGTCCCTTTTCGCATCTCGTTATCAGCCCATTATAGGTCCGCGTCTCTTATCAAAAATTACTGAAATACTTTGTGCTAAACGCGTTGCACCACCGAAAACCAAAACCGCAAAAGAAGCGATACCTCTTCCGATCATTCAAGGCCACTAAATTTTTCCAAGCTACAACTCTTGACTGGGTAGAAGCTGGTCTTCAGGTGTGCCGTCAGGGCTACAACATGCTCAACCTGCTTATCCACCGGAAGAATTTGAACTACCTCCATCTTGATTACAACTTCAACTTGAAGCCCGTCAAAACGTTGACAACTAAAGAGCGCAAGAAGTCCCGGTTCGGTAACGCCTTTCATCTCTGTCGTGAAATCCTGCGCTTAACCAAACTGGTCGTGGATAGTCATGTGCAGTACCGCCTCGGCAATGTAGACGCATATCAGGTATGATGCATATCGCAGGGGTCCAGAATGGTAGTTGACTTGTGAACTACCCAGTCTCCTCTTTGTGATGGCTTTCTTTTAAGCACGCATTTGAGGTTATTGTGATACCGCGTTTACTGACGTTTTCTCTCGCACTCATTCCTACAGCTATCCGATGGTCTCCAGTACATCCTCTCGCACGTCGGCCAACTTACGGGAATGTATCGCTATAAGTACAAGCTGATGCGACAGATCCGCATGTGCAAGGACCTCAAGCATCTTATCTATTATCGCTTCAACACGGGCCCGGTGGGCAAAGGACCTGGTGCTGGTATGTGGGCGCCGGCGTGGCGCGTGTGGCTCTTCTTCATGCGCGGTATAACTCCATTGCTGGAGCGCTGGCTTGGAAACCTGCTGTCGCGTCAATTCGAGGGACGTCACTCGAAAGGGGTTGCCAAGACAGTTACCAAGCAGCGTGTCGAATCCCACTATGATCTTGAACTGCGCGCTGCGGTTATGCACGATATTATTGATATGATGCCCGATGGTATCAAGCAAAACAAGGCGAGAACTATTCTTCAGCACTTGAGCGAGGCTTGGCGCTGCTGGAAAGCCAATATACCATGGAAGGTGAGCATTGCGGCGGTTTCTCTTGTAAATGCTTCCAATAAATTTCCGTTATGCCAGGGACGCCAATGCGTGGTTTGTGGGATTAGCTATTTCTGGAGGATAAGTCGGCTTCATGGATATCGCAGTTGCTGTTAAATTATAGCTATTTTTGCGTTATGTTAAGCTCCCATTTTTTTCAATCCAGGTACCCAACATGCCGATCCCGATTGAGAATATGATTCTTCGCTATGTCAAAGCCAAGGCCGATTGGTGGACGAATACGGCACACTACAACCGTGAACGCATTCGTCGTGGCGCCACTGTCGACAAGACTGTCTGCAAAAAGAACCTCGGTCGCTTAACCCGTCTCTACTTGAAGGCCGAACAGGAAAGACAACACAACTACCTAAAAGACGGTCCTTATGTGACTCCAGAAGAAGCCGTCGCCATCTACACCACCACAGTGCATTGGCTTGAGAGTCGTCGCTTCTCGCCCATTCCCTTCCCCCCTTTAAGCTATAAACACGACACTAAGCTGCTTATTCTCGCTCTCGAGCGACTGCGGGAGTCGTATAGTGTCAAAAATCGGCTTAATCAGTCACAGCGTGAGGAGTTGGGTCTCATCGAACAGGCCTACGACAATCCCCACGAGGCTTTGAGTCGTATCAAGCGCCATCTTCTAACACAACGAGCATTCAAGGAGGTGGGCATTGAGTTTATGGATCTCTACAGCCATCTGGTACCAGTTTACGACGTGGAACCGCTGGAGAAGATTACGGACGCCTACTTGGATCAGTACCTCTGGTACGAGGCCGATAAGAGACGACTTTTCCCGCCATGGATTAAGCCGGCCGATTCAGAACCCCCACCGCTTCTTGTATATAAATGGTGCCAGGGGATAAATAACCTCAAGGATGTGTGGGAGACTGCTGAGGGGGAATGCAACGTCCTCCTTGAGACCAGATTCGAAAAGGTCTATGAGAAGGTCGATCTGACCCTGCTAAATCGTCTTCTGCGTCTCATTGTGGATCACAACATTGCCGACTACATGACCGCCAAGAACAACATAATCATTAACTACAAGGACATGAACCACACCAACAGCTACGGCATCATTCGGGGCCTCCAGTTTGCCTCCTTCATCATGCAGTACTATGGTCTGGTGTTGGATCTCCTGGTGTTGGGCCTGGAACGGTCCTCGGAGATCGCGGGACCACCACAAATGCCCAACGATTTCTTGCAATATCAGGTATGGCGTTATATAAACGATGTCGTGCCTGTCACTACGTGGTTTTTTAAGTTGCACCATGTGGAGAGAAACGCGAAGTCTATCCCAAATTGACTTGTTGGGTAGGCAGTCAGATGACTCGACTGTGTAGTGTTCAGCAACGCCCAGGTCACCTTTTCGGATGGCACTGGGGACGCCACCTGTAAAATATTCCCAATTATCTTAATGGGAAAATATATGAAGCCACTGATTTGGATTCTCTATTGCACTGGGAAATTGGTATGCTTGTTTCGACAAAAAGTACAATTCCCAAGGGCCCCCATCCCCAATACACACGACTGCAATTCAGCAAATCTTTATCGACACCTCTATGCTTTCGTTTTTGTCTTCAAGGACACCGCGACTGAGGTGGCCCACCCGATTCGCCTCTTCTCGCGCAACACTGACCGCTTCTGGATGTTCCTTCGCTTCACAGCAGAGGAGGCTCGTGATCTCATTCAACGCTACCTCACCGAACACCCCGACCCCAACAACGAGAACATTGTTGGCTACAACAACAAGAAGTGCTGGCCCCGCGACTCGCGTATGCGTCTGATGAAGCACGATGTGAACCTGGGTCGCGCCGTCTTCTGGGACATCAAGAACCGTCTGCCCCGATCCGTTACCACCATCGACTGGGAGGGCTCTTTCGTATCAGTCTACTCCAAGGACAACCCTAATCTGCTATTCGCCATGTCAGGCTTCGAGTGCCGAATCCTGCCTGCGGTTAGGGCGCCCAATGCGGCGAACGATGTCAATTTGCCCAGCGGTGTGTGGCATTTACAGAATGAGGTATGTATACTCCCCTAGTGGTGCTCTCTTGGTTTAGGAGATGATGTTAACCGCTTGGTATTTTACAGAGTTTCTCGTAGAAATGTTGTACCAGGAATGTCAGGCGACTGAAATAGTTAAGAGCAATACTAGGACGTAGCGCAATTACTATTATTAGCATAAGTGCCACCGTTATCTATCAAAACGGCAGGTACGGGCAGGTCTTGTAGGGCGCACCCCAATCGCTGTCTACTCTTGAGAATAACTTTTTTTTAGTGATAAGCGTGTTTTTTATCCATTTATTTGTTCATCCATAGTTTGCTCTTTTTCCATGGTCCGCTAAAGGTTACCAAGGAGCGGACGGCGCAGTGTTTCCTGCGAGTGGACGACGAATCGATGCAAAAGTTTCACAACCGGGTTCGTCAAATACTCATGGCCTCGGGCTCGACGACCTTCACTAAGATTGTAAACAAGTGGAATACCGCACTGATTGGTTTGATGACTTACTACCGCGAGGCTGCCGTCTCCACGGTTCCCCTATTGGATCTGCTGGTCAAGTGCGAGAACAAAATCCAAACACGCATCAAAATCGGCCTCAACTCCAAGATGCCTGCGCGCTTCCCTCCTGTCGTCTTCTACACACCCAAGGTTCGTCATGTCTTCTGGGGGGTTTCCTTTCAGTACTGTAGATTGTTTAGGGTTATCGAAGACCCGTTTTCAGCAGCAGGTAACGACATGCGTGTAGATTGTTTGCTTAAACATTTAGGTTCCCTGTTATAACGCTGTTTATGGTACAACAATTAATTATATGATCACTATTAGTTGGGTTAGTCTCTGCATGGGTGACCGGCGTAGAATACCCAGCCCACTACATGTATATTTACATGATGACGTATGTAATAGTGGCAGCTGCATCATCGACCACTCACCCGAACCACAAGTGTAACTGAAGCTGGTTATAAATTCGGGATGATGCTCCAGGTTTCCTGTCGAATATCCCCAAAGTTCTTTTCTTCGTGGAAAGCTCCATTAAGCCTGTTCATCCTCTAGCAGAATATAGCCACGCATTTCCTGACGGCCTCGGCCTCCTCTGGAAAACACAGCATTCACACACGCATTTTTGTTTTCGACCGCCACAGGAGCTGGGAGGGCTGGGCATGCTTAGCATGGGCCACGTACTCATCCCACAGTCGGATCTCCGCTGGTCCAAACAGACGGACGTTGGCATCACCCACTTCCGTTCGGGCATGAGTCACGACGAGGATCAGGTAATCCCCAACCTCTTCTCCTACATCCAAACCTGGGAGACGGAATTCAGGGACTCCACCTCCGTGTGGGCCGAATACGCCCTCAAGCGCCAGGAGGCCAATGCACAGAACAGGTCAGTTGGAGTTTCGTTACTTTTTACCCATGGGAAACGTGAAATAATAGTCATTTCTACTATAATTAATGCGACGACATTCGACGACTAGGCGTCCTGGGGAATTCGTGGGAAGATTCTTGGGACAATCGTCGTATTATGTGGGGGGTAATGCAATAAGCAGTGTTTATCAATAGTAGAGACTTGGCGCCATATGATTGTGGAACTGACCACACGGCACTGCATCCTACATTTCCTTCTTTAGACGTCTAACGCTTGAAGACCTCGAGGACAGCTGGGATCGCGGCATTCCGCGCATCAACACCCTCTTCCAGAAGGACCGTCACACGTTGGCCTACGACAAAGGCTGGCGAGTGCGTACTGAATTCAAGCAGTATCAGGTCCTGAAGCAGAACCCCTTCTGGTGGACCCATCAGCGCCACGACGGAAAACTGTGGAACCTCAACAATTACCGCACTGACATGATTCAGGCCTTGGGTGGCGTTGAAGGCATCCTGGAGCACACGCTGTTCCGCGGAACCTATTTCCCCACCTGGGAGGGTCTCTTCTGGTGAGTCATTTTGCTGTTGCTGCGTCTACTGTAGTTATTGAGAGTCACTGTTAGACCCGTTTGATGATGATGTGTTTCAGGGAAAAGGCGAGCGGTTTCGAGGAGTCTATGAAGTACAAAAAGCTGACCAACGCCCAACGTTCGGGTCTCAATCAAATCCCTAATCGCCGATTCACTCTCTGGTGGTCACCTACAATTAACCGTGCCAACGTAAGCACCTATTTATCGACATTTCGAGACCGGGGCGCGTGCTTCAAGAGATTGGTTGTTTTAAAATGGTGAAGATCGTTTTTGAGTAAAAAATGGCCGCTGTGTGCTTTTGGATTTATTAATGAAACGAGTGTCATTACAGTAATAATATAACAATATAATCGTTTTGCGAGAGTCGACTCACTTAGCCTCGGTAAATTGGTGCCTTCATTTATTTGAACGTTAGTAATTAATAAATAGTCTTGGACTATTCTCGTTGTTCGGCTACTCTTTCCGTTTGTATTAGTTGTTCCCTCTCCTGAATAGGTATACGTGGGTTTCCAAGTGCAGTTGGATCTGACGGGCATCTTCATGCACGGCAAGATACCCACCCTCAAAATCTCGCTCATCCAGATCTTCCGGGCGCATTTATGGCAGAAGATTCACGAGTCTGTCGTGATGGATCTCTGTCAGGTATTTGACCAAGAGTTGGACGCCCTGGAGATTGAAACGGTCCAAAAAGAGACAATTCATCCCCGAAAATCCTACAAGATGAATTCCAGCTGTGCCGATATTTTACTGTTTGCGTCTTACAAGTGGCCAGTCTCCCGACCTAGTCTTCTGGCGGATTCAAAGTAAGCTGATTTAGTGGCGCCTCCTTTTTTACGAAACCCACCAACGCGTGCATCACCATCAGAGTCTAATTCAATGTCATATTCGCGTCTTTAAATTCCTCTAGGGACGTTATGGACGGAACCACCACCCAGAAGTTCTGGATCGATGTGCAGCTGCGTTGGGGAGACTACGATTCACACGATGTTGAGCGCTATTGCAGAGCCAAATTCCTCGACTACACGACAGATGCCATGTCCATTTATCCATCGCCAACTGGCGTTATGGTCGCGATTGATCTCGCATACAACCTTCACAGGTACTGACTGACGTTTTCGTAATGTTACGTTTTCAATTGGAACCAACCCACTAAAAGGCTCCAAGTCGATTGTCAATCTCTCTTGTTTCGTTTTTCAGCGCCTACGGAAACTGGTTCCCGGGAGCCAAACCGCTCATCCAACAGGCAATGCTCAAGATCATGAAGGCAAACCCGGCTCTGTATGTGTTGCGCGAACGCATTCGCAAGGCCCTTCAGCTCTATTCCAGCGAACCCACTGAGCCCTACTTAAGTTCGCAAAACTACAACGAACTGTTCTCCAATCAGACCATTTGGTTCGTCGACGATACCAACGTCTATCGTGTCACCATCCACAAGGCGAGTAGATTTATATTGCCCATTCATCTCCTATTCGATTCAGACATTCTTTGTAGCCGGCTTATCTTCTAGCTGCACGAAAAAACATTCAACTTTATAAAAATGTCTTCATTTTTCGCCTTCCCCAAACATAGACCTTCGAGGGTAACTTGACAACTAAACCCATCAACGGTGCCATCTTCATTTTCAACCCGCGCACGGGTCAGCTATTCTTGAAGATCATCCACACCTCTGTGTGGGCCGGCCAAAAGCGTTTGGGTCAGCTGGCCAAGTGGAAGACTGCCGAAGAGGTGGCCGCCCTAATCCGGTCCCTCCCCGTGGAAGAACAGCCGAAGCAGATCATCGTCACACGAAAGGGCATGCTGGATCCTCTGGAGGTCCATCTCCTCGATTTCCCCAACATTGTTATCAAGGTAAGTGTGATTTTTCTATTTCGGTTTGTTACGCCATAGGGCCATACGACACGCAATGTGTGTCAGAGAGGTGTCGTGTTGTCTATTAAGGATCCAGACTTGTTTTTTTGTTTGTTAATCGAGCATGCCGGCGTTCTGAATAGACTAGACCTCTAGTCAGTGCTGCGATGCATATTAGCAACTCTGGTCTACTGGAACCAAGCATTCACTTTTTGTTATTTTTACAGGGATCTGAGTTGCAGCTGCCATTCCAGGCCTGTTTGAAGGTCGAGAAGTTTGGTGACCTTATTCTCAAGGCCACGGAGCCCCAGATGGTGCTGTTCAATCTCTATGACGATTGGCTCAAGTCGATTTCCTCGTACACGGCTTTCTCGCGACTTATCCTTATTTTACGCGCTCTTCATGTCAACAACGACAAGGCCAAGATTACCCTCAAGCCTGACAAGACAACCATCACAGAGCCCCATCATATATGGCCCACGCTAACACCAGAAGAGTGGATCAAGGTGGAGTACCAACTTAAGGATCTCATACTCGCTGACTATGGCAAGAAGAATAAGTGCGTTCTTATTTCGTTTATGAAGCAGCCGGATCATCCACTAGTAGGAGAGAGCCGCTAAATTTGGCTATTTTCACTCCGTCGAGTTTTTTATGCGCGGAAAATCGACAAACTGATTGTTCAACCGCAAATTAACTGAAAACATGCATACATATAATGCAAATCGCAATGTTTCATATAATATGAGCGCGCTTTAACTGTTTAACCGTCTTTTTAACCAGCGTGAATGTGGCCTCGCTGACCCAGTCGGAGATTCGAGACATTATCCTGGGCATGGAGATATCGGCGCCATCGCAACAGCGCCAGCAGATCGCCGAGATCGAGAAGGCCGCCAAGGATCAGGCCCAATTGACCGCTACCACCACCAAGACGGTAAACAAGCACGGCGAGGAGATCATCTCCACCACCACCTCCAACTACGAGAAGCAGCACTTTAGCAGCAAGACCGAGTGGCGTGTGCGTGCAATCTCGGCAACCAACCTCTACCTTCGCACCCACAACATCTACGTCAGCTCGGATGACATTAAGGAGAATGGCTATACTTACATTCTGCCCAAGAACGTCCTCAAGAAATTCATCACAATTTCGGATCTGCGCGCTCAGGTACGTAGGACGGGGGGTTGTTCGTGGGGTAATTACTGCCCCACCCGATAGGATAATGGTAATGACGCCCATTTATTTGATGCCTTTCAGATTTGCGGCTATCTTTATGGTGTGTCGCCGCCGGACAACAACAAGATAAAGGAGATTCGGTGCATCGTAATGCCGCCACAGTGGGGCACTCATCAGACCGTCCATGTGCCCGAGGGTCTGCCTCAAGATGAGTATCTCCGCGAACTGGAGCCCCTTGGCTGGATCCACACACAACCCAACGAGCTGCCGCAACTGTCGCCTCAGGTCAGCTACTTACCTTCTTGTGTCTCCCCCTCCGATATTTGTTAAAACTGCTTAACTCGAGGGCCCAGTATCCTGATTTGATTCGTGAATTCGCAAAACGCGTCACCCTCATCCTTTTGCCCACTAGGACGTGACGACGCATTCCAAATTGTTCGCCGAGCATGATGGAGAGCGCACAATAGTCATCACATGCAGCTTCACGCCAGGCTCCGTCTCCCTGTGCGCCTTCAAACTGACCGCCGGTGGCTTTGAGTGGGGTCGTCAGAACACTGACAAGGGAAATAACCCCAAGGGATACCTGCCCAGCCATTACGAGCGTGTTCAGATGCTCCTATCTGACCGTTTCTACGGCTTCTTTATGGTTCCGGCTCAGGGCTCCTGGAACTACAATTTCATGGGTAAGTGTCTCCCTCCATCGTTATAGTTATCTCTGACAAGGGACATTATTATATGTCTATCCATTTCCAGGTGTCCGCCACAACCCTACGATGAAGTACGAGCTCCAACCCCTTAAACCGAAAAAATTCTATCATCGAGTTCACCGTCCCTCCCATTTCCTCGATTTCACCAATGTGGAGGAAAGCGAATCCTTCTCTGCCGATCGAGAAAATCCACTGGGCTAATCCATCACGAACACAAACTTACCCTTTTTATATAAATGCCACACTCGGCTGTTTGTACACATCTTCGAATAACATTGTTTTTTGCATATCTATGTGGCTCTTGTCGTTCAGTGCAACATACTCGTCAAATAAAACACATTATCGCGTAACATTCACTTCAAGTGGGGACGATTCATACTGGTTGCCGTTACTATTGAGACTTGGTACACAAAATACGGTATGACAAACTAGCACATCTTCAAAACGTATTTTGCGGCCTCTTCATCAACCGACTTGCGGACAATCTTGTTGTATAGGGGTCATCATATACTCTCCAAAAACTGACTGCTGAGAGTTGCGATAGACTCAGTGGGTCCTCCCAAATGATTCACAGAGAACAAGCCAAGACGGAACTGTTAATTGATTATCCGATTGACTACGACAATTGCCCGTCGGACACGATACCTCCTGCGGTAGAACAAAGCGTGACAAATTGAAATGTTTATTAAACTCCTTCACGGTGGCAACATGTCCGATGCCGTGTAATATCTCTCACGCTTCCCACCCACTTCCTCTCGAATCGATACAGAAGCAGGCCGGGGTAAGGCATCGTCTATCGGTTCTATAATAAAGCGATTGGCGTCGTCAATTGCACGCGTTTTTTTACTGTATTCATGATGCCAGAGGTAGACTTCGTATTTGCTGGCTGTTATCCCAACTGCGTCGGCTAACTTTTCTCCGGCCCAGTCAGCTGCGTCGAGTACACGTTTTGATATTGTCTTTGTACGATGAAGAAGACGCCGGGTCCATGCCAGTTCACTTAAATCCTACAGGAAAGAAAAATTAAGTATTTCATTCATTTATGGTTATGGGCAATTAACTCGAACTGTGGCAAATAAAGAGGAGCGCATAGGTAACTAAACAATAAAAAATTGGTTAAAACGTTTAAAATACGCACACTTATGCCATGCACATCGACCATATTTTTATTCCCATCACTTGCACGAATGGGACCACAGTTGTGGGCATATTCAACGTAATCCCCATCGCTGCAGTAGATGACACGACTGCTGGGCAATGTAGACGCCATCCTTGGTTCGAGTGATACTGGATCCTACCCACAAACGAAAACAAGCTAGAAAACAAATAAAGTACCAAAATATGGATGTTAATGCGCGAGGTAAGCTTTAAAGAAATTGGGCAAAAAATGATATTCTATACAAGCTCGCAATGACGGCCAGCATACATTAGTCAGCCAATGGTTTCATCCATAAGTACGTCCCTTCGAGCTAGAGCAATGGGTTACGCGTTCTTTAAACCCCAGAAGTCGAGCTATCTCCGCCCTTTTCGGGCTTTAGTCATTGTTATAATAATACACGAAATTATTAATTCCGACCTTGGTCTTTGGACATCGTTCAATTCCTGTTAACGGTTAGAAGATGATCGAATCGTCTGATCGGAATTTAGAACAAATGCCGATAAAAAAATTGAAAGCAACAATAGATTTTAGAAAAATGCCGACACGCAAATAAAAAGCTCTTCGAAAGGGCTCCAGCATTTAAGTGCGTTATAACAACGCCGAGTTAAAATCGATGGACTTTCGACTTTAAACTGTAACAATATTGCACACAAAAAGTGTTAAATTATATTATTTTTATTCTAAACGTTTTTATCTTTGTTACCTTAATAAAAAGATTACAATAATTATTAGATGCTGGTGCATCTACAAATATTGAAGAAATAGAATTGCCCCTGTAAATGGCATAAGCCCTATCGTAAGAAAAACAAACAAGGTGTGCATAGCGATACATTCCCAATCGTATCAACCTCCTTCGTGGACGAATGTGAGGGTAACGACCTCCTGACATATCGTGGTTGTATCGGACAAAGGCGCAACCAAATTCGCGGGCTTGCAAGGCTGGAGCGACTGGCTTAAAGAACAAACCCGACGTAGGTGCTCCTGAACGGGACCGAAGAAGCGGGTCACACTCCGTTTGGTGCAATGTAAGGCAGGCCATAAAATCGCCTAGACTCTAGGCCCTAGAGTTTTGTCCTCACTCGAATCTTGAAGGTTGCTAATAGCTTCGCTCAGAGGCAGCCAAACAACTTGTTAGTTGAGCTATTTAAGCGCATCGAGTCTAGCACGTTTGAATAAAGCGTAAAATCCGTGCCTCCCCCAACTGCTCGATGTCGATCACGGCCATCATTCGGGGTAATTCGGTTCTGACGTTCTCCCTCGTCGGAAGAGGAAAACGGAGCCCATCTCCAGCGTTACTCTCGCATTGTTGCAAAAGATTTAAATTTAGACTGTCTATAATAAATTGAAGGATTCTCTTTAACACACGTTAATGGAGAAAATAAAAAAAGCAATTCATGTATTTGGAGGAGACAGATTTAATGCCCTAGAGAATTAAATTATGCCTTGAAGTTATGCAGGCAGAATAGCGGATGGAGAGAAAACGTTAACACATAGCACGACACTGTCATTGGGCAAAGATCAATATCATGGGTTCCGATTCGCTGTCAGGTAGGAAAAGTCTTTCCTCGAGCAACTCAACGTGATGAGCTGTAAATCATTGGGCGGGTGCTGAGTCTGCGTTAGTTTGGAACTTGCGTTTCAAGACCGAATTAATCATCCTCCTCATCATTATCATATATTGAAAAGTTGTAGTGAGTTGTTTTTTAGTTCTGAAATTAATTAACTTCCTAGTGAATTATCAATGTTCTTAACCCAATACGCCACTATAAATCACAATTTTTTTTACTCAATCCGATTATTTTCGTATTATCTGGACTACAAAGACCCGCTGCTTTGCTAACACTGGGTTTTAAATGGACACAGTACTCAACATACGCAAATGAACGATTACTTTCTGATTCAGAAGTAACCCAATGTTTCCCTCTCAAAACATGTCGCTCAATACAGGATAAAATACGGCCCTAGATTCCATCGTCTACGGTCGAAGAGATTCTAGCAACCTCCACCCTTTTCACAACTAATGGACCAGCATGGTAGTTCACTCGCTCTAAGGACTTGTCCTACTTTCAAACAAAACTCCGCCGTAAAATCACCATTCATGAATATTTCTTATCATATATCTATGCATCTTATTATATACACCTGATGCAGTCAATAATAATTGCTGTCAAATCATCTTCTTCTCCTTATGGCTATCTGTATAAAGTTGTAAGTTGATAAAGACTTCTTTAATTGAATCTCTTAAACAGACGCATATTGTATATGTGTTTCACATTACATGAACATATTTTCTTAATATAATTGTTGCTTTTTTGTTTTAAGCGGTGCTATCCCTTTTCGCGGCACTAGTATATTATCTGTATGTCATTTCAGAACCTTCAGACTGTTGGTAATTGCTTTTATTTTGAGTGATAATTGTACAATAGACCCATTTGCTGATGACGGGGAGCCAAATAAGGGCGATACAGCTGTCCATGTAAGAATTCAGCAGCGAAATGGTCGTAAAACGTTAACTACCGTCCAAGGCATACCTGACAAATTCGATAAGAAGAAAATCCTCAAAATATGCAAAAAGGATTTCGCATGTAACGGCAATGTTGTTCAACATGAACAATACGGTGAAGTTCTTCAGCTTCAAGGCGATCAGAGAGATCACATCGCGGAATTCTTAAAAAAGTACAGTCTTGTCAAAGCGGATCAGATCAAAGTTCACGGTTTCTAAAATTTGGGATCGTTACGGATCAACAGTTATCATCTGTATTTTATGACTTGTTCAATGCCGCTTCATTTTGCTATTGTAAAAAGGAATGCGCTTGTTATATTTTGCTTTATGTTCGTGGGAGGAATGTCACACTTTTAGTCAAACGTCTATAGATTAAACGTTGTCCACTCTTTATCAGTCAGCAACTTGGACAAACGCAAGAGAGATAATGTCACCTGACTTCTTTCATTCATCTTATGCCGGCAATTTAGTACGCGTGATATTCCAATAGGAGTTTTAGTTTTTCTGTTCGAGGACGAGAATCGAGCCCCATGATATTGGATTTTACGATCGAGCTTTTTTTACCATCTTTATAGAAACTGACGTTTAGGTCGTCTCTTTTTAAATATACTAATCTGCTTCCAACCGGCTTCTGTTTGTCAAACGTAATTTCGTAATCATTGGTAGTCCGTTAATGTGAATTTATTTTCAGGAATCGAGTATTCATGCAATAGGTAATGAATATTATCTGGTTAGTATGAAGTAATTTCTGAGTGGCATTGTTTGATCACGAGGGCGGTTATGGAGAAAATGCACGAATCAGGGGCCTAGATCATTTGGAGCAAATTGAGCATCATAGATGGGGCAGTCGGATTACGGTTGATAACAATTAGCGAGATGCGTAGGCGCTGAAAAACGAATAAATATGTTAGGCTGGTGGGTAGAGGACGTCACGTGTAAAAGTGCATTCATCTTCAAACTGCGATTGTTACTAATACTGTTATGGCAAACAATGTTATTTACTTGGATAGGTTAATCAGTTGCGCGAACAGAATGGACGCCAAGAAATCGAAGAGGTACATTACTCCTAAAACACAAAACAGCGCATAATCAATTAGGATTGTGGCACAGGAAAGCCGGAAGATTCTGCCAACTAAAAGTGCCGATCTCTTGATATTTGCGATCGAGTTGTATCTCTCTACACGATATATCTTGGAAGTCGAATCTAGCCGAGCGATTTCGCTGCGCTCGAGTTCCAGAAACCCCAGCAGCCCTGGTAAATGAGAGCCTCACGAAAAAGCTACATCCCAAAAGCCGAAAAAGCTACATCCCAAAAGCCGAAACAGCTCGATTGAATTGATCGTCCCGTAGATGAGCGTCCTCGTGACTTTGAGACAAAAGCAATTGCAGAACTGACCAATAATTGTCTTCTTGCGCCAGAGAGACGAGATGCTCGTGTGCGTGAAGAAGACAACGACGGGCAGCGAGAGCAGCCAGAGGAGATAGGCGGCGGCGAAGTGGAGTGGGTCGACGACCGCAGACATGTTCGAAGCGGCCTGGTTGTGCCGCTGACGGAGAATGGCGAGGAACCAGAAGGCCACAGCCAGGCGTGCTGCCACCAAAAGTCGACCTGGTGTGGTGTTCCACACCGATATGTCCAAGACAGGGTCTTGGTCACACTGAAACAAACAGCAAAATGTTTCATATATGCCGAGTTTTTGTCCTCGCGACCTTTATATGGTTATTTGTTGCCCATATGTCTCCAGACACTTACCAGAGCCCACACATAGAGTCCCAACTCAATGGCGAGGATCATGGTCATCAGACAACCCAGGTAGACACAGGTTCGCTTGCGCCTGACGGTGCATTTCATGGTTCCCCAGCAGACCAGCTGTTCCGCATCCCCCACCGCCTCCTCGTCCTCTTCCAGGGTTATCGAGGCGGTGGAGACTGCTGCTTCGGCGGCCGCGAGCTCCGCCGCTTTGGCGCGTCCCTGGGCCGCCGACCAAGTGGCTGGGTAGGCCGGCAGGATGATCTCCTTGGCGCGCCGGGACCCCGCGATGGCAGACGCGGCGGCGGCAGCAGCATCGTTCCCCGTGGCCGTGGTGGTGGTTACCATCCGGAGGACCGGCGAGGTGGGTGGGGTCAGGTAGCTGTTGACACGACGGCACTGCTCCTTTTGGTAGCGACGGACCTGTTGCCGAGCAAAGGGGGAGGAGAGAGAAGAAGAAGAAGGGATTTCGTCATTTTGGGACAGGAAATCAGAATCATCGAACAGGAGGCCCAGATATTCGGCTCTTTGCACTGTTGCGATGTCCACCTGCACAATATTCCCAAGAGTCTTCATGGAAATTGACGGATCATGCAGTAGAAAACCTATATCCGCCTGCTGGAATATGTCTACAGGACTACCGCAACTGGTTTGGCTCGACTATCGGTGCTGTCCAACTATGTGGTGTACTAGGTAATGCACCAGGCCCTCGCTGACTACAACGGTGTCCAAGTAACCCGAATATTTCTATTGGCGACCTGGAATTCGCGGACGACATCGGGGTAATGGGAGACACCTACCACCTTGCAACTGGCTCTAAGTCATAGAGTCTAAGGCGCATAAATAACTCTGCAAAGAAATTCGGGCTGGAGATCAACACATCTAGACAAATGTCTTCTCCACGTGCTCAGATCACAATTCAAAGCCTATCTACCTTAACGATGCACCAGTCGAATATGTCCAGCCATGAAATGTCTGGGTTCCAATATACTGACGAACGACCAAGCGAAGGAGGAAGTATGACTTCATATCGACCGCGCCAGGACGACGTTCAGCCAATGGCACACAACTCCGTGGGGCTGCAATCCGACCAATAAAAACCTACGGCTGCGAAACCTGACCACTGCGCGTGACGAAACGACGACACATTGAGGGTGGACGTATTGCACCAACTGGAGTGCCCTCGACGATTCTCTACAACCAACTGGAGTGAGCTGCTTCTCCAAAGACAATCTAAGACGCCGCTGCGCAAACACGGAGGAGCTGTCAACTATTTTACAGTGGTTCGGCAGCCACGTTTTAGGCCGGCCAGACAAACCGATGCCTCCTCCTCCTCCTCTCGCCGTCACCTTGCGGAGGCCAACTAACAACGCCGGCGGGAACGATCAAAATCGGCATGGAAGGACGCCTGGGTTTGCAGTCCACAGACGGAGTTCGTAGTTGCAGCCGGAACTGGACAACCATTTGCGCCGATGCGTATCAAAGACATCGAGTTAGGTCGATCGACTCGCAAGAAGCGATTGGTAAAACCGGTAAAAATGATTACAAAAGGAAATTAGCAGAATAATTCGGTTCGCTGGCTGATTTCTATAATTAATTAGTGGAAATGCAGCTTAAGACATGTTCAGCTGCTCATTTCAGATTATTAAAACAAATGCGTATCCTATTTATCCTCGTGGCTGAATTGATTGAATAGACGAATATTCTGAATCTTTAGCAGTAGAAGGCGACGATAAGATTAAATTACATTTTCCCGATTAATCCAGACGAATTCCAATACCTTATAATAAAAAACCTTCTAAGAATATGGATTTCTGATAAATTCATCTGGGTGTTAAAATATAACCCATATTGGACTTTGTTTACAGCGATTACGCTGGTTTTTTTGACACAATAACGTACAAGCGTCACTCTATTGTACGCGCACTACCAATGGAAGTAAAGACGTGCGTATACTACTGAAACTGTACAAAAACTGCCAAATTTGGAATTTTACTTAAAGAAAGAGACCACTGTTGGTCTATTGACCGTTTACACAATCAACACATCACGAAACACTAAAACAATATGCAGTATAAAAAATGAACCCAAGACTAGGCATTCAGCTTGGCCCAAAGAATAAGAGGTTGGGTAGGGGCCCAGGTTCGGCTAGGGAGGCCGTCATCTGCCAAAATTAATGGCGAACTCGCACGAGGCCCGTTAACCCCCCAGAAGCCGCACAAATCTGGATTTATTTTTGGAAGCACGCATATTTGACCCATCTACAACCCTTCTAGACTGCTCACATTTTTGTAATTATACGCATTTGAGTCGAGTCTACATGAGCCCAGAGAGTCTGTAACCCGGGTAGCCAAGCCAACTTGCCTTTCGTTCGAAGTGGGAGAGCTCGGCGGGCAGGATGGGGAATCCCACGTCGGCGGTTGTGATGAGGAGGATGAGGAGGAGGGCCTCGGCGGTTCGTCCGACGACGCCACCGAAGTAGTGCAGCCCGAGGGAGCCGCGGCCGTTGAAGGAGAACATGGCGAGGTGGATGGCGCGCAGGGTGGCAGCGGCGAAGGAGAGCCAGATGTGGCTGAAGAGCAGACAGGCCAGCGGCTCGTACTCGCCCTTGTACTTCATCTGCAAGAGACGTCCAGGCACTGACGCCGTCAGACGCACTGACTCCACCGCCCTGCTGCCATTTCGGTGGTACAATTACTATGTTTAATCGAACTGTCCCCAATAGCCCATCTACAATGCTCCATCGTACAAGCACAGAGGCTGCTCTTGTGACAGTCTCCGCGTGGCTACTTCGACGGGCTCGTCCGGCGGAAGCTTAGTACCTAGATGCCTAGAAGTACCTAGACGTGGCGTGGCAGCAATACCGAGTAGAATCAGTGGTAGAATCCTGTACAACCACACAAACAGGCCTGAAGTGCATTGTATTGATCTACGCATTCTTGTGTCCTGTGAATCGATCCCATTTTCTCTTGGCTTCCGCGGACTTTATTATCTTCTTTCATGCGGTTTACTCCTGCCAGACGATGAGCAACCGGCTGCTTCATCGTAGCCGCCGACGCGCGGCAATCGAAGGAGCTGCTATCAGGTCAGAACAGGTTGTGATTCAGTTCTGTTTCCAACGACGCATCCCGTAGACCTTCTGTAACTCCAATCGCTCCGCGTCCTCATTGACGGTGCTGATCCAAATCTTTAGTTTTCCACCGGCTCCGCGGCGCAAGACAGAGGTTTGTAAGATCTGTCGCGTTGCTGGGCGGCGCAGAACGTGACCGAACCACTGCAGCAGCCGACGGCGTTGTAGAAGGGTTGACAGCTACTTCTCCGCGTCCGAACATCGACGCCTTACTACGTTGTCGAGGAGCTTTTCGCACCAGTTCGCTTTCAGGATTAGTCGCAGACACCAAATACATCAAATACTTCCACTGGCCAGGTTTCACAGTCGTAGGTTTGGATTGGTCGGATAGCGGCGCGATAGACACGAATCCTGGTTCGGAGGCTTATCTCCGCTCGGCCCAATAGGCTTGTACACAACTGTTGGAACGCATTCTTAACGGTTGCAGAGCAGTAAGGGCGTCTCCCAGTACAACGATATCGTCAGCGAACCCCACATCGCCTATGGAAAAGTTTGGGTCACTTGTACGCCTCTGCAAGGTAGTTTATTCGGCTCAGTACCGGTAGGGTTGTCTCCCAGAACAACGATGTCGTCAGCGAACTCTGATGAAAACGTTCGGGGTCAGTTGTACACCGTTGTAACCGGCGATGGCTTGTTGCATTACCCAGCCCACTTCGTAGCGATTACACTGCATTGCCCCACGGAAATGCGATCAAGGGCCCCAGAAAGACAAAGCCAACTCAATCGCCGTTGTTAGGAAAACACGACTGCACGCGCCCTCAGAGCAGAGTACCGCCTTCAAAGCGTCGTAGCCTGAACGCGAATGACTGCATGAGGCGGATTTACTCCATCATCCAAACGGCAAGGAACGCGGTCTTCTTCCAACACCTTTGGAGGACACATGTGATTAGGCAAAAGGCAGAGGAACCCCCAATTTAAAAGCGGATGGCATTAGAGACAGCACGCCCGTACATCTCGTTTTTCAAAGACTCTTCATGCAAATGTCACGAATTGCGTCCTTCGGAAGTCAGCTCATCCGCCAATGGTAGGTCACCATCCAAACGGGCAGCTGCGACCCTCCATCCGATCTGAACAAGCCACCCCCCCTCCTTTCCCGATTCATAGATTAGTTTCGCTTTCAAGAATAATGGCTACAGGAACCAGCCGCACCAAAGAAGAAGAAACCAACTCACAGAATTAGTGTCCTCGAAAATAGTATAAAAAACACACCTGGAAAATGGCACCGAGAAGGAAATAGAGAACCGCGAAAGAGATATATATCTCGAAGATTTCGTGATTTTCAAATGAGAACTGATGCTCAAACCGATAGTAGTCCCGGAGACGCGGAACCCCGTTGACCATCCAGATGTCGTATTTTGTGGTAATTGGGAGGCAAGGGCGAGAGCCTTCACGACAGGTCTGAATCGACGAGCCATCGAGGTCGGGACGAGGCAGAGCAGACGTCTCCCATTCACACGTCGTCTCGTTACGCCAGCACGCAATGAGACTCAGGTACCAGTACCTGTAAAAAGAAATACAATATAATTGCTACTTAAAAGAATGTAGTAGAGTTGGGACAACATTAGATCAGACATGCGAGTTTACGTTTAAAAGTAAGTAATGATGTTAGATGGAGGGAGGAGGAGGAGAAGATCATGCTAAGGGTTATTAGCAACAAGAACATTAAATGAGGTAAATTTCCTTCGCTACGTTCACAAGTGCGAGAGAACAGAAAATTTAAGTTGATGACAATTAGCGGACACTCGAATTAACCCGTGATGTGCGAAGTAAATAGTCATTTTAGTTAACACAATATGTATCGAAACAGCCCAAGTACATCAAAGAGAGGCCGCCCGACGCGTGCTTTGTGACAGCTTGCACGGCGTCGAAAGATTGGCCTAGACGCACCAACGAGAACGGTTTTTGAGCAGCGTCAGCTGGTTACACCAACGAGCCCAAAAAACGACCAATCTCTTCGGGTGTGCGATATGCTGACGATGGTGCGATCACGGCCGCGTGACCTAAACAAAGCGAATGTACTGCGTTGCACCGTTTTGGCCATCCCGCCGACGAAAGGTTAGATCCGAACTAATTTTCGTGAAGCAATAAATAATTTTCCGAATTTTTGAATTCAACGAACGCGCGCTTTCCCGAATCATCTCCGCCCCTGGACTAGGTCCAGCTGTCCCCCAAACCACCTCCAAAAAACCGAATATCAAATTGTTTCATCTGCTCCCTTTTATCGGAGCGGCTCTAGGTAGGTAGCGGGTGAATTAAGAGAAGAGAAAGACGGCAATCGATAGAGGCACCCTTAGGCAACACTGTATCGTTTGCTTCGTGAGCGCGGCCATCTACTTCCCGAGAGGATGAAGCGGCTTTATTGAGGACACCGTCAGCTTAAGAACCAATTAAAATTCAAGCGACGATCTCCTACTCGAAGGCAAACCGGTTTCACTAACGGTGAACGAAACTCGCACATTTTGATGAACTTGCGGAGAACAGTGACCGCGATAATCAAAACATTCAAAATTAGACATCTAGAACACTGGCGGATAGACAGCTGTCAAATCGCAATCGATGAGAACGTAGATTGTTTAAAGTGCTGGTCAAGTAATCTCGTTAATACCAAGAGATAACATAATTGACATCGACCTTCTGAATGACGTAATTAATAGCCAACTAATTCCAAAGAGAGCACATAGTTAAAATTCTTGAAGTCATGAAAGTTAGACCAACATAGATTGACATGGATTATTCTACGTAAAAGCAAGCATGAAATTCACAAAGCAGGCAGGGTTAAAGAGATCAACTTACTAAATATCCTAATGCATGCAAAAGAAGCAATAGAAAGAGAATATTAGCCTCCCCACCTTTGAAATAGCCACATGCTTGGGCCCCAGCATATAATATATTGGTATGAAAATATAAAATGGGAAGCGCTTATTTCTAAGGAAACCCCACCACAAGTATATCCATTGCCTTGATCTTCCAACCCTATTTACGCTAAAAGTCCATGGATGGATTGTATTTCCATAAGGGAGGAGGTCCAACTACGAGTCGACACCGCCAAGAATGCGTTCCATCAGCGGCTCCGAACAAGGATTCGTGTCTATCGCGCCGCTATCCGACCAATCCTAACCTACCACTGTGAAACCTGGCCAGTGGAAGTATTTGATGTATTTGGTGTCTGCGACTAATCCTGAAAGCGGACTGTGGCGAAAAGCTCCTCGACAACGTAGTAAGGCGTCGATGTTCGGACGCGGAGAAGTAGCTGTCAACCCTTCTACAACGCCGTCGGCTGCTGCAGTGGTCCGGTCAAGTTCTGCGCCGCCCAACAACGCGACAGAGCTGACAAACCTCTGTCTTGCGCCGCCGCCGACACCACCATGTCGCACAGGTCGGCGCTGCGGAGCCGGTGGAAAACTAAAGATTTGGATCAGCACCGTCAAGGACGACGTGGAGCGATTGGAGTTACAGAAGGTCTACGGGATGCGTCGTTGGATACAGAACTGAATCACAACCTGTTCTGACCTGATAGTAGCCTCCTTCGATCGCCGCGCGTCGGCGGCTACGATGAAGCAGCCGGTGGTTCGTCGTCTGGCAGGAGTAAGCCGCATCAATGAAGAAGATTATTCTTTCTCTGATCTCGAATTCTGACAGGGGTTAAGGGCAGATATTTTCCTACGGCTATCGTCTCCTACTGGAGGTTAAACCGGCTGCTTTATGAGTGACACGTGATGGGAATATTGAAAAGCTGGCGACGTGCCCCTCGAAGGGGAGGTGAAAGTGACCGCCGCGGCTGCATAATCAAACTCAGGCCCGACACGGGAGTCTAACCCAGGGCCACCAGCCACGCCGGCAATGGGTACTATTCACCTTGGCTGTCGCCTGTCCTGCACGGTGAAGGTGAACTGCGAGTCTGGCTGCACGCGACTCAGCTCATCCTCCTCGGAGCAGAGGCGGCCGGCGGGGCAGGGGACCTGGCGGACGAAGTCGAGTTTGGCCTTGGGGCGACAGGTGCGGTGCCAGGCGAGGGCGTTGATGCGCGAGAACATGGCCCGGCAGCGCGCCGTCTCGGCCAACCAGAGACTGCGGTGCGACTTGTCCGAGACGTCGCCGAAGAACTGCAGCGGCCGGCTCGCGTTGCCGTACAGATCGGTCACGTATTCGCCGTCGACGATCACCAGAGTCGCTGGCGGTGTAAACGCCGACACATCTAGACAAATTCGGCGGCACATTACAACCGCATTAATAATAGGATACGGAATGTAAACATGCTCCCGGTAACCACTATGACCCGGTAAATGTGGCAATCAGTTTTTCTTGTAAAACATGTGACGGATCTGGTAAGAGAACCTAGCCTTTTTGAGTGTTTTCCCTTCATTCCTCGGAAGCGGCGACCTTGAACTTTTGACTTGCTGTAGCAATATTAAGCCAGAATAACCAGTGTCGTGTGCTTTAGTGCTCATCACCACAATGAAGCGCTTAATTACAATACATCTTACCATACATCTCATTCTTGTCTCATTATAAGTATGGTAATTGTTTTATTAAGGTTCCGGGGTCCAAATAAGTGGAAACTAAGTTGGGGGGGGGGTGGAGGGAGGCTATTCTAGCACTGAATTAATTGATTATTTGCTTGCGGACGATCGATGTAAACGGCGAATGCAGCGTCCAGCGGTCGGGATGACACGTGAGCTGGTTGGAAACTTTGACCGAAGACGGGCTGATAGCCACACAAAGCAATCGTGGCGTGCTTTTGACCCACCACACGAATCATCATCTGACGCTACTGTCAGGCGTTCAGCGAAAAAGCTAGGGTGCCCGAATGTGTTAGTTCAATGAGAGAATGAGACAACTCAACTTGACGCCATTTAAGAGTGAAAAAACTCACTCGACCTCCTACCAGAGACAACAACCATCGCGATATTGAAGAGAATTTAAAGATAGCAGAACCGGTCTTCTATCGTCATTGAAGTCAGAATCACCTCAACTTCGTTAAATCTATCACTGAAAATGTGATCAGTTTGTGGATTGTACAATATTCTCAATATCAAAGAAGCCTTGGGTCAAAATAATACGTTCAATGGCGCTTGGACACTCGCGCGGAAATAATAAACAAACGGCGCCCAAGACGACGACCACAAAAACTCGCGACCGTTTGCCTTTCGCGAGGCCGATTTTAAGCGCTGGAAATAAACAAAATGAACGCAGGATACGCAAAGTCATGAATAGAATCGAGAAGAGGAAGACATAAGCGTCAGACGTTATGCGCGAACCGACAAACATAAAACGACTAAAGTGACTGTTTCATATTAAAAAAAGCGCGTTACCTAATTCATCATTCGGATAAAAAGGGATACAAGTGGAAGTTTTGTTATGCGGATGTTGAAAAATATCAAACCGCAGTCGTGAAACAATGTTGCACTTATCAAATACCCGGATGTCTCTGAAGTGTTGGAGCAGAGAGGAGTTAAACCAGCCAATGAAAATTTTGCGGATTGCTTTCGTTTCGGAAATTCCGCATTTACCTCTATACACAAATATATGGATTTCTGCTGCAACGTTTTTGTTGATGCCTGAATCATCAGAAAAATCAAATTTGTGCGACTACCTCCTACTAGAGGATAAACCGCTTTCGTGGGAGTTGGTATGAAGATGCGCGATAATATTTTACGGGTGGCGTCCCAAGTTCCACCCGCTGTGGCCTTAACTGGGAATCGAACAAACTGGGTATCGCTCAAACAGAGTGCGGATGCTGGCCGCTGCACAATCGGGCCTGAACAAACCCACTCACCGCTCTCGGATGGACCGAAAACTTGACACTTCCTAGAAATCTAAGAGCAAAAACTGTGCGAGCTCTAATTTAACTAATCTATACCACAATCCGTGAAATAAAAAAATCAGTTGACCGCAAAATAAACCCGAATTACCAAAGAAATTGGGAAATGGCAAGCCTGGCAATTTTATACATGAGCGACCAGTGTGTAATATAAGCATGGGGTCACCAAGATAAAAAACAGAAAGAAATGAAAAATACTCACTGTATGATTTACTTAGACTTGTCACATTTCCAAAGATATATCCTCGGGTTCCCTCGATTTCATCGACAGCGGTTTTTTGAAAGGCAAATTTGGCAAGGAAGGTGTAGACTTTGGCAGTACTCCATTCACCAGTCACGCGCAGCGCAGACACATTGTAATTGGCGATTAAGCAAAACAAAATTAACTAAAAAAAGATACTTGATTTGATTCAAGGGAATGGTAAAACATACGTTGCCTATTCTATCTTATTACTAATAAGACCGGCATGTTGAAGTATTGCAATGATTGATCAGTGCAAAAAGCTGTATCACTTCGGAATTCTTCCCAAGAACAAGCGGAAGTTACAAGATTTTGCAGGAACATAAGCACAATATGTCAATAGGGCGTGTTGATGCGGACTAAACCAATTATATCATAACAGGAATAAAACACGGCGAACAAAAGCAATTAGTGCTAATAATGCGCGGGGTTATGATAAATGCTTACTTGTTTCAATGAAAGATCACGCATCACAAGATGATTTTATATAAAGCAATCGCCGTTTTTGCGCGATAAATCGAAACAGTGAACAACTGGGTTAATTTCCATATTCATAGCTATCTGATAGGCTTTACAACCAAGGTTATATTTTTTGACTGTGTGACGCTCTTCCAGTGGTGGAATTATGGCCAAAGAAATGTTAGACCTTCGTTGGGGAATGTCTAACGGAAATCATAGAACATGGATACACGTCCCAGGCAGCCATAATGAGAAGACGCATTAAATGGAGGGAATGAGTATTATTAGATGAAAGGATACATGGTAACTGATATAAATGCATGGTGAGGTTCTATAGACTTTGGGTAAAAATCAGATGGGTTTTTATAATGGAAAAACGACGATGCTGGTCCATGACTTTGGACAGGCAGGATCTTGCTAAAGTCTCGGCGACTGTGGATGAAGGCAGCTGTGCCCTTGCGTGATCCATTTGGAGGAATCCTGCATTGAGGAAGAGAGTGTTTCTTCACTTTAGATGAACCAGATAACAGTGTTCACCATCATAGAAGACAGCCACCCCGTGTAAAGGTCGTTGACACGAGATAGCGTCCTATTGGCGCATGATTGAAATTGTGTGTCCTTCAAATCCCGCGCGATGTTCTGGTAATACACCTAGGACTTACAGCTGTATTGCGTTCTTCAGTGATTGCATTATTACCTAAGAAACGCCAGACTGGGCAGCAGATGAAAATCAACAGACATAAGAGAGACTTCGATTCGTTGAAACATATGGTATAGAATATCCGTTCATAATACATGGCCGAGCAGCCAACGATTAAAGCATAGTAGATTACGTCAAAGGCAGCCATGATCAGAAGAAGAGGCATTCAATAAATGGGGATGTATATAATAAGATGAATAGGTATATGACAACGTGACGGGTCCTAATAACGCAAAAATTGCCAGGCTGGTCCATGAGCTGGGAAAATTCAGGACGATACTCAAGTCTTGTCGACTGGGGGTCCTGTGTCATCCAATATGAGGTATCTTGTCATAGTAGAGTGAGTTATGGGTGAGTTAAGGAAGCATGAAACAAGGTGGCGTCTTACTGGCGAATATTTGGCATTATGGATGATTGAAACCCACTGCGGTGTCTTAATAATAATAATAATAATTAATAATAATTGTAGTGGCTTTATTGAGGTCACGAGGATCAAAACTTTCAGCAGTTTAAAGAGGCAGTATAACAAGTATTAGATGTGAAAATTGTCTTTCAGTTCCTGTTTCACCTGCTCTGGTGAAACTAATAATCGGGACGAATAAGGAATGACCGAATTGCGATCTGCCGCCGTTCTTGTGGGTATTGAACGGTATAGGTTACGCATTGGTCGAAGAGATTTACATTCAGATAAACTAGAATAGAAGGGATGGGGGCGGGGGGGTCACTTAAAATACGTGCAGAAGTTGTAGGCACAAAACCGCTGTTCTCATGCGGTCGGTCGATTAAAGCCGTATTATCAATGCGAGGAACATATTGATTAATTGATGCCTTTTTACAAAATAACCAGTGAGACAGCGATTTGCACTTTAGAAGGGTCTCAGACAGATTGCGTCAACAATAAAGTTTTTGCGGTAATCAGTGAGCTGTTTTCGCGAGTATTTTCGTTTAATCAAAGGTAGATCCATGAAATTGATGAGTTAAAACAAAGGTAATTGTTTTTTATAAGTGTAATAAAAAGATCGATGAAGATGTTTTGAAAAAAACAGATTTTCCAAACAAAGCAAAATAATTTATTTTTAAAGGTGGTGGCCATCAAAAGGCCCCACACCAAGTCTTGGTAAACCACATGTGAATCTGGGCTGAAAATATTCAAATAATTATAGTCATAGAACTAACTTGTTTATCTTAGATATATTAACCTGAATAAACACATTTAAATGCACATTTTCACAAGAGCCTAGTTATACAATGGGTTTTATTCAAGTTAAATGGGCGGAACCTTTCCTGTAAGCCCAATAACTGTGGTGTACTGCATGTGCATTCCATTAGAGACATAATTCTTCAACGGAATTCCACGAATCTTTCCTTCGTTGCCTCTCAATTCCCTCATTTTTTCTTTCTAAATTGAAACCTCTTTGACCAATGCGACGGCTAAACCGTTTAATTCTGACAAGAACGGTTGCGTATCGCAACTAGTTCATTCCTTATCCGTCCGGACTTTTAGGTTGACCAGAGCAGGTGAACCAAGAACACAGAGACACTTTTGCTGTGCAGTATTATCTCTTCTTCTTGTTTATGTTATGCTGAAGGTTTTGGTCCTCGTGACCTGAAAAAAGCGACCGCCATTATCATTGCGGTTTAAATTGCGATCTGCCAGCCACTATGTTACTAGGTAAAGATTGTATCTCAACCTGAAGTATAAAAGGTATTCTTGCAGATTCTCGTCGATCCTCACTGCAAACAGTTTCATTCAAACATCTGGAACTGGTTCGGCAAGCATCCACACCTTATGAAGACATACTATTCGTCCACCCCAGCCACAATTCGCGTTTATGGTGACGAATTCGTCCAATGGCAATGCAGATTACAGCGATGTCCATATGACCTCGAATGTGTATATCGGCGACCTGGAATTTGCAGACGATGTCGTTGCCTTGGAGATACCGTACCTGACCCACAATCTGCACCCAGTCGAATATACGCCTTTGCAAAGGCAGTCGAGAATGAGATCAAAACATTGAAAACACAATTCTTATCGACGTTCTCAAAACATCATGTCCATAGCTTCTTCGCCAATCGCATGCTAGTCATCTTTATCGCCGATTACAAATATCGGGGCTCAGAAATCCTCCAGAAAAGTAAAGCGAAAGCTGATACTTTAATGACAATACAATACTTGCCGATCAGGGGGCTAAGTCGGTGTCCTTTATGCATGCTGCAACGCCCCGTGGTTAATCGCGGCGCCAAGAAGTTTTCAACCCTGGACAAAATTTCACACAGGATGCGCAAATCGGAGAATTCCATCTTTCTCAGCTTTCTTTCAACGAGATGGTTGTCCTATATGATGGTAATAATTTTTCTCGGGTCCGTAGAGAGTGGGGAAAATTTATCCCCCCTTCAACCCAGGATGTCTCCACTGGATCCACAGCTCAAGTTGTCTTATTAAAGAGTTGACATAACTCCGACGACATCATTCCTTCTCCAAACACACGGACTAGCGTTGTAGTTTACACGTTATTTATGCCCCAATACATAGATACTACCTATCTACATATCTGCCTATGTATCTATGTGTCTACCAGTTTATACATGGCTCCCTTCCACACGTCTTCGACCTATTATGGTTGCCTGGGACGTGTCCGTGCACTATAGATTGCCGTAGTAACCCCCCACAGAGGGTTTTGCATTCCTCACGAAGGAAAGGTGCCACAGTACCTATTGCATCTGTAATTCTGTATAAAGATTCCAAGGTCACTGCATATTGGTCGAATTACGGGAAAAAGAGTAATCTTGAAGAACCCAGAGTTCGCGGTGGTTGTACACGAAAGTGTTCAGTGAAAACCAGACAATTCATCTTAGGTCACCACTGACTTTTAAGTTGGGACGTTTTTTCTAAAATTAGCCACGAAATTGATTATTACTGAACGAATAACTAAAATTAAGCAATCAATAGTTATTTTTTATCTTTTGCGACAAATGTTTTCAAGGGGTTAATCGCGACTAAGTCTTCATAAAGCGCAACCGAACTAAGGATAATGTTTCTAATTTCTCAAAAAATAAATGATTGAAATACCATGATACGTTTTCCTCTACTTCTTTGTCCTTTCCTGTTGAAAGTCTCATCCCACACATCTTATTGCAAAAGACCTCCTCGGATGACCTTGAAAAATCATAATTGTTTAAAATTTATCATTTAATTATCAACATAGGATTTTGAAATAAATGAATATACACACCGTCGTCTGCGAACAAAGTTCTTTATGCGGTCTGGGAAGTGGGTTATAGGTGGGTTTCAAACGAGAGTCATTGAATAGGGCAGCGATGATTTAAGATAATAATAATAGGATCATTGTTTTCGGGAAAGACCTGAGTGATTACGCATTAATTTACCTTCTTTTATGAATCTTCATACTAAAGTAAACTTTTCCAGTTTATTTTGTCCCACTTGAATCATGGTCTTGTATGGCTCCCAATGGGATGGGTCCGAATTGGAAGGTACCACCACAGTCGGTGGCGACCCCTCTACATCTTCCTCGTCCTCATCCACTAGAGCACCTCCAGCCGCCGCCAAATAGGTTTCACCATCGGACTTCTTCTCTTCCGATCTCTTCCGGACATAGAGCCGGCTCTTGCCTATCAATGGCATCATAATCGCCCCATCGGTCTCCGCGGCCGACTCCTTCTTATTGTCTGCGAGGGCGTCGGTGCGGACATGAGATAACAATACCATGGGCGGTGGAGGGAGAGGGCAAAAGAAGGGAGTGGTTGGCGAGGACTGCTGGTCAAACGAAGCACGGCGCTGGTGACTGCCCGAGAGCCACTTTTGTGGCGATTTCCTCGGTGTCTGCAGTTGGGGTTGCTGCTGCTGCTGCAGCTGCTGATGGGGTACCTTTTCGTCGAGGTTTATATCTGTTGCTCCACTCAGACTGCCACCCCCCTTGCCACTGCTCCACTCCGACCCCGAGCTCGGTCCGCGCCCGGAATCTCTGTCTTCGATTTCATACACAGCAGGGATGGACGTGAAGGAGGTTTTGACGACGGGGGGCTCCGGAAGACCGAGTTGCGGAGACGGGAAGACACTTCTGGGGGTTACGGGCTCTGAGACCGCGTCACAAATAGAGGATCGCACCTCATGCGAAGTGGCCATAAATTTCGAACAATCTGGGGTATTTATGGAATAGTCTTGAGACAGAGTGTGCCTGGGATTTATATGTGGAAGACGTGGGGTTGCAAGGGATGAGTCATGGCAGCCGAAGGAACAGACAATGCGAGGAACAAAGCCGATTGGGCCTGTCCCAGACCCATGCTCCGTGCACCATTTCTGAGCCAAAAACCACCCAGAGGATGGTGAAGTCTTATCTGGGCTGGTACCCGGGTAGGGCATGATTCGTAAGAGTTCGCCTCGATGAACAGATATGACCTTGTACTTCTCCACCCATTCCAGGGTTGGGAAGAAGTCTTCGATCGCGCGTGCTAGTGCATGCACAAAGGACACCTCCTTAGAAGAACCTCTCGCCGAAAATGGCCGCGAGAACGGGTTTCCACTGGACTGAATGTTGAGAGTCTGGGGTCGGGTGTAATGATGATGATCGGGAAATCGATGAATGACTTGGGGTGTTCCTGCCAAAGGAACAGGGATTGGCTGACGGTGGTGAAGGGGTGTTCTTTTCAACTGAGGAGTTGATTGTAGAGGTGTCGCATTACCAAGACTACCACCGGCCCTCATCTTCCAGCATAAATCAAATTCATTTTCTTCGCCACTCGAAGAACTACTGGAACTGCTGGAGTCACTTGAACTGCCACTTGTCGAAGGACCGTTCTGCCGATGCCTCCGTGATTGCTTTTTGGTCCTTCGGTGGTGATAGGAGGATGATGAACCCTTTCGGGGATTGTCTAGGTTCGACGAGGTATCCGAACTCGATAGACTACTTCGAGCAATGGTGGACGTTGAGGGCCGTTTAACTTCACCATCGTCGTCGTATTCGTCACTGCTATCGCTCAAGTCGTCCTCATCTGCCGTGGACAGCGATAACCACTGATTTTCCGTAGCTGCGCGGGTGATCATGGACATCGCCAAACCATCGACATCCCTTGAAGATTTGTTGGATTGCTTTGCGCGGCGTGCTGTCGTGGAAGTGTTGGGTGGAGATGGACTTGCGGAAGCCTGCCACACCTGCGTTGGCTTCATCGATTCAAAGGTCACCATGGCCGAACACGAGGGTCTCGAAGAGGCGCTACGGGTGCGCATGGAACCACCAAATCGAAGGTCTTCTGATGCCCTCGGCTTGCTGACACATTTTCGGTGCAGGAGCTTTCTCTGGTGCCGACAGTCCGGAGTGGATGTCGTCGTCGTCGTCGTCGCCCGACCGTCCAGAGGCTCCAACTCGCCTTGAGTGGGACTGTTTGTATCCGCTTGGGTGCGTTGGCGTTGTTTAGTCTTCGATTTCTTTGTCAACGCTTGAAGCATTTTGCTGGAATGACACGAAAAACCTTTTAAAATGTTATTTATTGCCGTAATGGCGTTCAACAACAATAATGGATCTAAACTTCGAAAAGGAATATAAATACGCGCGTCCTCAATGGGCTGAACCCATGAATCTAAACACACCAATCATAAAGAGGCTGGATTAATGTTATGATTATTTAAAGCAACTATTTCGGTAAAAAAAAATGTGGAGTTTTGTTTAGCACCTAAACTATTTGTTTAAATTTGCATAGTGAAATTATTTTTAGCAGAAAATAAGATCCAGTTCAATCGGACTGCCAACACTCTAGATAACATGTACTCTAAACAAGCGCAATTGGCAATTCACAAATGCCAATTCTGAAGGACAGCTTTGCCTTTCGCAAAAATGGTAAATCAATAGAATTAAGATAAAAAAACATCTTGATTTAACGCGGCAGAACACAGAGTTCCAATTCGAGAAAGAATGAGCTTACAGAATTAATTAGGGATAGGCCATTATTGAATTGAAAAACAGGCCAGCCAATCGGATATTGATCATTCACAAGCTGTCGTCACGCGGGATGTTTTGGTAACCGAAATACCGTTCGTTTTTTCGACCTTTAATGTATGCCAACTTTAAATTCCAGCCTGAACAATCCTACTATATTCATATTGTATTAGTTGCAGACGTCTGAGTGAAGTAAAAAAACAGACAGTAATTAGTCCATGGAATGGTATTCTGTCTAAAGCTGCGTCAAAAATAACAACGACTTTGTGAAACATGTCAGGAGTTGATATCTCGGGGAACGTTAAACAAAGACTGTGAGTTTTTGACAGCTTGCGACGAAGCCGCCCGTCTGGGTAAAAAATCCGTCTAAACGGATGGCAAACACTTTCGGCGAATACGAGATTGTGGTGATGGGTGGTGGTGGTGGTGGAAGGGTCTAACCAGGTAAATTACTCATCCTCCGCACATAAAGGCATACGATTCCAATGAATGCCCCACAAAACGCAAAGATTGAAGATCTGTCATAAATCTTCGTTTGCGTCTGCGACGAAGAAGAGGGAGTTATGACGGCGGTGTCTTACTCACTCAAAAAACGTGTCGTTATGTGGTTCCTTGTGGGGGCAACCGCTTGCCAACAGACAACCTCTACGAGGAACAAAATATACGAAGAGGTGTCTATTGATCATGCTGCCATGTCGTAGAATTAACAAAAAACTCTTTTGATTATCGTATGTTAGGTATTTTCGAATTGGTTCTAAAAGAATTTTTGAAAGAATTTTGCTGACAAAATTTCTCTACTAACCCCTGGAACATGGATTGCAATACAATCCATCACGGCTAACGGACAGTGATGAATGAAGCCTCAATTCGAATGCTTTGGGAGTCTTTGGCACACCATTTAGACATTTCACCCACAATCCCTGCGAATTCCTTATCAAATTATTAACTAGAATAAATCGGAATATTCACGGTGTTAACCAGGGAGAGAGAGGCCATACATGGACACTGCCCAGCTGATAGCAAACAGTGGTTTAGGAAAGGCCTCAGTACATTTCAAAATATATATAAAAACTACCAATCCAATTCACGGAACACGAGAAACAATCGCTTGTTTCAATAATTGGACACATAAAACACTGTGTCGAATTCTTAACTTAAGGCCTATCTCTGTTGCCCATAGCCCCTTTAACCAATTTCGTAACATGCAATGCAAAGATGAAGGTAAGTTAAACGTTTTATCCATCGAGAATATTTCTCTAATTCAGACGACCACTACAGCTGTTGCTGGCTTGTAAACGCTCTCTCGGGATTGTGAGCCCACGGGTCAGTTGTCGCAATTCCATCACATGGAAGAGGAGGAAGCAGGCTTGCCGGGCTGGATTAGCGCTTTGGCTGGATTAGCCGACCCGAACAGCTGTTCCGCTGCTTCGTCGAGACGCCAGACTAAAAGCACAGCAGTCAGCCGATCGAAAGGCAATCAGCGGACAGTAGACCGAAAGCACATGCCATCTGAAACGATAGTCGGACGGATCGCCATATGTGCTACACATCACAATAATCACAACAGTTGGAATGAACGCGCGATGAAACAGAGATGTTTGAATTAGGAAAAAACACGGAGGTCTTCGTCTCAGACGGGACCAAAAAGAGGCGTTTTTGGGTACACCGTGTTTATTGACGCCAACAGAAAACTCAAAATTATATTTCTGATAAATAGTTGAAATTGGGGGATAAAATAGGGAAGATTAACTACGACAGGGTGTCTCGAAAACTGGAATATCCTAGGGAATTGATTAAAAATAACTGTTTTGTCGCAATCACAATGTCCAACAAATAATAACAACAACAACGTCTAATTGCCCCTTTTTCGCATTTCAGTCGACTGAAAAAGATCCTCTGTTTTCCAGGAAGAGCAAATAAAGACGAAACGAAGAGTAAATGTAACGATAGATAATTTTTATGACATTATTCCTACAGTTAGGAACACTTTTTATATTTTCTTAAGATGTTTAATATTTTTTTTTCGATTTCCAGGGAGCAAAAGAATATATGATTTTGCGAAATTATGGCTTAAACTAAGCCAAGTATTCATTTATATCAGGCCTTGATCTGTTCCGTCAAAATTGACAAGCGAAATAAATAATCTAAATAAAACCTCTTCGTTTACTAAAAATTATTAACCGATAAATAAGATCATTGATTCGCTGATCTGGTGCTCTGGGTGTAGCGTTGGCACCAAAGCCTACTTTAAACGAAAAATTAAGTCTAAAACAATGTTCACGCAACGATCTTGCGCTGGTTGAAGCTGTGGTGAGTAGCGATGGTTGGAGTTACGTTTCCCGCAGTTTCATGTTTTCAAAAAGACTAAATATCACGGGGGACACGGCGAAAAATTGGGGATTTGGGGGCCCAAGAGGGTGTATTGGCAGAAAACACCACAGAAAGCGAACAGAATGCCCGACAAACTGCCCGACTTCGGATACGCAAACAAGAGACCAACGAAGCAACCAATGGTCCTTTGGGGCTGCACGTCGAAGTCCCGAGGAGACTGAACGTTTTCGATCACTTGTGTCAACAACTACTGCAACTATCTCTCCAATTGCGAATACGACCTCGCTGAACGGGCAAGGAGAAGCTCTCTCTATCTCTCTTACGGACGATTCCCGAGTAAACGAATTGGCGAAGCCACAGATAAGCTACAATCGTCGGTTCAATAATTGAATTAATACATTCGCAATTAACAGCCAATCAAAAGTTGTATTTCCAATTTTATGCTGTTCATGTGTTTATATTTTTTAAGTTCTTTAAATCTGTTTACTTGTTCAATTTATGTTGGACGAGATTGAAAGAATATAAAAAATATAAACAGGTCCGATTTGAGAAGACAGACAGATAACTTGAAACGATAAGTAAAACGCCATTGTCACAAAATACGTATTTTGTGCCTCGTTTATTAGGAGCGATGAGTCAATGTTTCGAGAAAGAGACTTCTCGCGGAAAAATGGCCGCTCCACTCAAATTCGGCCACATTTTGTACTTGCCGACAAGTAAACCATGAGAAAAACGGACTTCACAGCCGAAACATACACCACGGAGCACAGACAGCACGTCTTTACCGACCGCGAATACACCAGACTACTAATTGCATACATTTTCCTGATATTCCCTTGATATTCATAACAATCAAAATGAAATTTAGATTTGCAAATTTCATTTTTTTGCAAATAAATCAAAATATTGTACAATTATAAAGATAGACTAACGGTGTGCTTGGTGACAGACAAGATCACACGAGGAGCTTGAAGGGAAAATTTTTTACACCAATCTTGTAAACACCAGAAAGGATGGAAACAGACACATGCGTTTTTGCAGTTGATACGAAATGCTTGCCCAGGAATCTGTAAGCAGGCGCAAGCCCAAATAGTGAGCCAACTTTACCGGGAAATTTAAAAATCGGATCTTAATTGAAAATCAGAAAAGGATTAGCATATTCGCACACGACACTACGCGTGTCATTCTCATTCAAATGAGAAAGTCGACTAGAGGTGAGTCAGAATAACCACAACCTTGGCTTTGTCTGTGATCCAGGAAACAGAAATAAAACAAATAATCACACGACGCACAGTTTGCTTCTAAAAATAAAAGTCTATTTGCCCGAGTTCGAACAGTAGGCGATAAAGGTGCCATCAATCTGTCAGAGTGCTCCTGGGCGGTCGAGTTTTGACTGGATTATTTGAGGCAGTTGGAGATTTATAACACGAGGTCAACAACCACGCGAGGCCAGCGATATAAAATCGCGTAGGGCGAACATTCCCAAGGTAATTTGCAAGGTCGGGTCATTTGCTCCATTCGGACATGTTTAAAAATATATCTTAAAATTGTCCAATGAAAATACACAATGCCTTACAATCGTGAGATTAATTTAAATAAACAAGGCTGGCATATGGATGCCGAATAAGATTGTAAAAGTTGTCTCCAAATTGTGAAACGGAGGGTTCTCGTCTGAGATTAAGTTGTCTTCACAGAATATTGTTCGTCGGTGTGACTTGATATATTGCGCCTATTAGACACCACGTGAGCGTTTGTGCAGTTTTTATAACATTTTATGAAGCAAACAGATTATAAATGGTTTACAGCTCAGACGCGATAACGTAGACCTGATTATGCCACACGACTGATCTTATTTTAAATGGTAAACTTGCTTGTCAAAACAACCAACATTTCCCCAGCACCAGAAATCTGCTCTATATTAAAATCTATCGAATTAACTGGATGAATATTAAACCCATAAGTCACAGTGAAATGGGCTGGTTTAATTTAGAACAAGTGGAAAATGTGAAAAGATAATCAGACGATTGTTAAACTTCTGCGTTACCTCGTTCTGGGCAAATAATTCAGCTGCCAAGATGTCGTCTTTTGTTCGTCATCCAGTCACGCGCGCTTATGGAAATGACGGCATTTTGATGGTCTCAATTAAACGGTCCCAACATATATATATATCTTAAGGGTTTTATTCACCTTAAATGAAAAATTCACTTGGGTATTTCATATTTATTCCAACGTTTTCTGGATCTGAGAGATCATCCGGCGATTACACACGATGACCTGGACGTATGTTTTATCACTTTCCAATTTAATCACACTCTGAAAAAGTGCAAAATGGAAAAGAGCACAACAGATGTACTAATGGCAGAACCATCCAATCGCTTTCGGATGCATATCTCCTGCTTATCTTCTGTACGATACTAACTTGGCGCATCACATTTATTTGTGTTAACTTTCAATGTTCAAAGGTTCGGTCTCGGTGAACATAATGAAGCCATGAGGGTAGACGCCACTACTGCGTTTTTAGTAATATGGTCAGCTGAATATGAAGGCACCCAGCATTGGTATTTATTGATTCTGGATCCACTCGTGGAAAAAACAAGCGGATTTTAGAGCAGAATTAATTTGGTGTGTTTAATTCGAGGTTTTCTTTCACATGATTAGACGAATTATCACCGAAATCCCATATTTCATAGTAATAATAATATTAACAATGATAAACGATTTTTTTAGTAGTATAAACGACCGCATTTCGATTCAGGAAAGTGGGTGAACTCAACATTTACCATTATAGTCAAATTTAATGCTTAGCAGCGCTTGCCGAAAAATAGACGGAAATAATTTAACATCGTGATCCGTCAAATCATACGGATTACCGGCAATTTACCAACTACCGTGTACGGAGAAGATGGGAAGAGACGAACAGAAAGCCAGTTGAAATGAAAACGACTTTGAAACATGTTCCTAGAATCACGAATAAGAGTCTTGCCCGTCGATGAAACAACCATAACATGCCAAAAACATGTGGAAAATATCTTCTAAATGATGTAGCTTCTATTAAATTCGTCATGATGCCATTTATTGCAGATTAGCTCAAGTACATTACTATTTAATTGCATCACAACGAAGTAATGCAATTTATAATCATACTTGTCTTTAAAGAATAAATCAAATCGAGATTCAATTGAATCAAAAGCCACAGAACAGATTGTAGATGGTACACGAAATTCGGCAAATTTACGAATTCAAGCGTAGTTTCCGCTTGAAGCATTTCGCAAGCCAATGCTCTCATTATAAAATCGACAGGTTTTCGAAGTACGCCACGAAAGTGACACGGTATAACTAAAATTGCTTGCCTCAAGCACTTCATATTTAATCAGTTTAAATTAAATACGATTTACTTACGCCGATGGACGAAGTCGCCCTGGGGCAGGTAATAAATTTCCACAATAAAGTAGCGTCGGTTTATATCACTCGACGACAATAACGTGAGAATTATTAAAATTGGTCGTTATCCTTTGCTTTTGTTGTTGTTATATTTGTCGTCCTCGTTAGCAGAGATAGTGAGAAGGATTTGGTGGGCAGTGACCGTTCAGACTGTCGTCCAACCAATCCGCTTCGTCTCTACTGCCAGCCATTCAGGATTAGGCGCTAATCAAGCCCACGAGGTACGACGAGTGCAATTAGGGGGAACCGAGAGGGTATGTGCGCACGTGTAAGAACGGACAGGGACGAATTGAACAATCTCAAAAAACAGCCAAAACCTCTCTTGTCGGATAATTAAGAGAATTTTGCGTCGATTAAGGAAGATAGGCAACACGCATCTTCGCGTTTTCGTAAAAAAACGTTTTCGTGGAAAATAGTTTACTTTCGATTCCATTAAATGTTCTGACCAATGCTAGGCTCGTCATAATATAGCTTAAGGTTAATGAATTCAAGAAAGGTACAAAGAAGCTATCCGTTAACACCACCCCCCACCCCAGTGACTACAGAACTTGGACCCAGATTTGTTTATTCGCCTTGAAAGGAAATGATACGAGCTAGCGGTCTACTCAATTCATTTTCGGGTTTATTAGTGCATGATGGGTTTAACTCTTTCAATGAATTGATAGTCCAGCAATGTTTAATTTCGAGATCCACCTTGACTCGAACTAGCAAGGAGCAAATTGGTGACCCTGGACAAGAGTGGACATTCTCAAGACGCATAATTTGCTATGGGAATTTGCAATTCATACTTATTTTGTCCAATGCATTTAACTGCCTGCAAAGATGAAAGGAATCGTTGTAGTATGAGGTCGCTTTAGCGGCATTTGTAGGAAGCTTTGATGTAATGGTTGAGTAGAACATGTCGAAAACATGTAAATTGTAGATTACTTTTTGCACACGTCTTTCAGTTGGAGAACACGGAAGACCTGGGGCTTGAAAACACGCGCCAATCTGTTTGAACTTCAGGGGAATACCGTCATATATTGATGGAGACTTTTGAAATTTATTATTTATATATGTAAAGCTTTTATTTAACTTAAGGGCGTTTTGGCGTTCCTTAAAATTATACATTTATTGACCTCTCATGGCATGATAACAACCATTTTATAATACTCTTATCTTCAAAAATATCCGTACTTAACTGGTTATCGGAACGCTTGAGTTTTTAATCTGATCAATCCTCCATCGTCTTGCATCCATACCCAGTAAACAAATGCCTGGTTGGCACGGTATAAAGGCGCATTTAAAATTTGAGATCATAGTTTGATGTTCTGGCAAAAGCAGCATAATGATAGAGCAGGGTAGTCCGATAAAGTTGATCGTCGTATATAATTTTGCGAATAAGTAAACCGGCACTCTGTAACTACTGGTCCGAAGGAAGACATTCGAATGTTTTCTTAAATTATCCTCTTTCAAATAAGCAAATAACCGATTCGAAAGGCGTTTGCTTACTGATGCTAACCGCTATCGTCATGTGACAATTGCCAGTTACAATTATAATCGCGGTTTTGGCGGGATTTATCATATGCAATAGCATTTTTCGCATCGCAGTTCTCTTCGAAAATGGTGTATCCCACGGGGCAGACTTTTTGCAGGCAAGAGAAATGAAATTAATTGTGACCCACGATAGCTTAAAAAATATGAAATAAAAAATTAAAACGGGGTAGCAAATAGCCCTCCTGCAAAATGGAGTTTGAAAAACGGTCTTTTTGTGCTGAACTGATGAGCAGGCTGCTTCATGGATGGCATTTTCATGACGACTTTGTAGCGGTGGGGTTGTAGATACCTTTCACACGTTCACATGCGTGTATGCCCAGTTTGCCACGACGCGACTAACAAAGATGACGAAAAAAACGGTTTTGTTGACGAGAAGTGTTGGGGTCATCGAACCCGGTAATGTTACCGGATTGGTTGCATGAACCTGGGCTCGACTCCCGCCAAAAATAAGCTCGGCATAGCGGCGTCCGCCTCTAAAAATCCAGCGAGTTGGAATCGGCCGTGTGATGGCGCAATTTAACGGAGTGCTGTTTCAGTGTAGAATACAGCAAGCGGCCACGTCTGTCTCTTCGTCTAGGAGGTGTTTAAAAACAGCACCTTTAGGTGGAGTAAGAATCCAGGTGTTGCGATTTTGCTGATCTTGTGGTTACATATTGGCACGGAGTTAATGTAATGCCTGCTGAGGGAAAATGAGCTTCCCAAGGGATCGTTGTTATATTGCGCTTTGAGCTAGACAGACTCATGAATATTAGACGTTTGAATATTTGAAACGATTGTGCAAAAATTAGTATTTGCGATGTACTGCACCTTGCAAAACCAAATTTCTAAACCCATTCAAAAGACACGTAATTTGTCATTTTACGGAATTGTCTAAACGCTTTTCACGCATTTCGGCACGTCTCGCTCGATCTCAGCTCCATAATGAAGCGGAGTAGACAAAAAAGTCAAATAAGAAAATGTTTACGACCGCGGGAGTCTATTGTAGTAGATGTCTGGATCGATATGCGAATTCCAGTCATCCGAATACCGAGTACATCATTTATCTGGAAAGGATAATCCCAATTGAAGCATACTTTGACGCTGCTAGTTAAATTTACCAAAATGTGGGTTTTTTCGGATTTAATACACGCTTATCGAAATCGGACAGGCCTTTGGGTTTTTTCTGAATTGAAATTTGTTTGTTTGAGCCAAGAACAGCTGTTAACCTAAAATGGATTCAATTTGAAGTATTTTAATGCATGATGTGGCCAAATGGGCGGCGAATATGCTCCTATTCTTTCTTTTAAATAGTAAAGAAGTCCCTATGATGGAGTTGACGATTCTCTGGTCCATTTAGAGTGAGGCAATTCCATTTTGAGCCTCCATGGATGAGACGGACGGCGCTGGCCCAAGTACCAAGCAAATTCATGAAGCCGGCTAATCCTCTTGCAGGAGATAGTCTCACCAAAGAATTAAAAAATTGCTTATACAATTCACTCTCCCAAACCTTCGCGGTTGGAGCAGCTCAACCTCCGCATACCTCACACCAGCGGATGAAACCCTACAACGGCATACTTTCTCTTTCCACACAATGGATCAGTCGGATAGTTAGCCGTAGCATTAAAAACCCATCCCATTGTCGCCCAAGGCTCCTGTTGCATCCCAGCCTCTTCGTCTACCACGTTCATTGTTTCCTTCTCTTTCGAAAGTGCGCCTTCTGTGCTACAACCTCAGATTGAATGCAGTTGAAATCAGTTCCTAACACATTTTTTTCTAGATAACTGACCCACAAAGAACATAACCTTATATGAAAGACAAATTACTTGTCTGTGCGGAGATTCATTTAATTCGCAATTACTTTGGAAATGTCTTTTATAGGACACATTAAACAACTATACACGATACAGATATGTTTTTTCAGCAATAATTAAACGGTGAATACAAGCTTTTCTCTGGCATTTATCCGGTTATTGAGATTAAGGAAGTTGGTGCCAAGTTGGTGCAAAAATGTCACGTCGTTTGTTGACGAATAGCTGCTACAAACACTTGTTGTGTCAACAAACGTAAAACCACGTTAACAGCTGTAATGACACAATGCGCGGCATTCGGTTGCCTTCCTTCTGGAATCGTTTAACTTTTAAAATACCTCTGACAAATGCCCACGACATTGATGGACAATTTCATTTGTTTAATTTAACTGCTAAACCAGTAACGAATACCAATGATCTTATTTTACCTGTTTGGGTAAATTTAAAACGAGAAAGTTTGACCGATTTCTCATATACTGCCTCGTTGATTAAAGTAAATCGTATCAGTTTGATGCCACGCATTGACTGATCGTGATGAGCCTGCTTAAGCAGGAAAAGGTAACATCTGTGTACCAATTCAAATTAACTTAAGGAACATCGGAATATAAAAGTTGATGATTGGAAAACATGAAATCGCAGCAGAAACAGGGACAAAGATCGATTGGCAGAAAGATGTTGATATCCTGGATCCTTAAGAAGCCATAATATGTTGTTAAAATAAATCGAAATGTTTAGCGATTCGCGGGAAGCATATTTATCCTCCATTAAGAGATATTCTCTCAAATTGGATTAGATGTAGATGTTTGCAAACGATGGGCATTTTGCGCTCTAATTTGCCTTTATGGCAACTGTTACCTCCTTCGTATTCCACACATTTTCAACCTGATTCCCTTGGAACTTCTTGACTGCCGGGGGATTCAAGGAATTCCGGTGAATTTTTTGTGTCGAATTGAAGAGGTGGAAAACGGAAAAAGGAGACAACAGAAGGAGTGAAGGGATGAAGCTGTCTCCCACCACCACCACCACCCACGCCACTATTATCCATTTTATTTATGGTGTTGTTTATGCTACTACATCACTGCATTACAAAGGATGCTAATAGGCTAACTGCGCCTCCGACGTCATCCTGACGCTGCAACCGGAAATGGTGCGCCTTTTGACACAATTCACAAAAACGCTATCTAGGGTAAGTCATCGGTGTTAACAAGGTCATTTGGGTTGTGGAGCCCTTCTTGGTAAAAGCGCCTAAAGAATAAAAAGCGATACACCGACAGTGGCGCCTAACAGAAAGAAATGAACATTTCGATTGCCGCTCGGGAAGAGAAGAAAGTTGCCGACAGACAAAAGCGATGCTGCTGGAAATCTGCAAAGACAGGAGAAGTCTACAAATATCTGCCAAGAAAGCCACCTGTTCTATTGTACACGGTTAAATGAGCGGGTTAATTCTGCTAATCGGGACACCTATTTGGAGTTCGTGTGTTCGACCAACTTCGTTTTGATCTGTGCAGATTTTAGGAAAGAGTGTAAAGAATAACATTTCGCATGAGTTTAAACGTCAACCAAACGGTAAAAGGTTTGCATGTTCTGTCAACCTCCGTATAGATATAATATATATTTGCACCAAATCAAAATGCTTAATCGTTGAGTATACGTTGAGCACGGGAACCATTTATCAAATTACATTATTATTGTATTGAAAAATAAAGATCTTGGCAGTTCGTCCACTTCAGCATCAACACTCCCGTTTTCTCTTAGAAAGAATGGCAAAATTTAAAAGAGTCAAATCCGGGATATCTCTTCTCCTTTATGGGCCTCCTAATACATTTCAAACTCCCAGGTCAATTCAGCGAGAGTTGAGTGTCGCCCAGGATGGCTCAGCTAGTCGAATATCACCAGCGTATAAAAGGTCGAATTTTTCAACCATTTTCGATGAAAATTTAATGAAGCACAAAATATTTACAATTTTATTGCAGCGCACTTCGCAAGAATCTTTTTAAAAATAAAATTACTGGCAGCAATGTAGTGCTCCACGACGTCCACAAACGTATACAACGTGATCAGGAGAACCGGAAAGTGGTTTATTCTCGAAACCGGCCTCGCCTTGGTATTGGTCCCAACTCGTAAATGATCTGGGGATCCATGACTCACACTTGCACAGAATGAGCAACCCACAGTCGCACCACAGCAACAGCACCACGGAGTATTCGAGAGCAGTTTTGTATTGGCGAGTGACAGGAGGCGAGCGGCGATCAAAACCTGGGAACACGTGGATGCTGGTGTTGAACATTGTTCATTTATGTTTTTAGTGTCAAACAGATACACAAACTGAGAGAGGTAAATAAATATTTATCAAAATGCGAGCGGTTGGGTGATATTTAATGAAACAAAAGTTTTAAATTCGGGGTGTTCCACCTTCAAAAGGGTTACAACATTTGCCCCTACATGACTGTCTTGCATACCATCTTCCCAGACTTCCCTTTTCACTGCCAACACTCCGTTTTCATAAAATATTGCTAAAACAAGAGGCGTAAGGGGACTAGGAATCTGCGAGGAGTCATCAGCAGTCACCCAGTTGAAAGTGCTCCGGTGGGATTGGGCGCTGCCTTCATTCAGACTACAATGGCCCCCTCGGCACTTATAAATGTCATCTCAATACAGACGCCATGATTGATCCATTTCCGCTTGGCAGACACCCATCAACTCCCCACTAGACACTCCAAATCATTATTTGTCGAGAAGACGTAGCCAATTCTATGAACACGCTTATAGTTTTATTTATCCAGTGTTATAATGTGTACTAGCCGGCTGGGCGGTAACTGGGCGCAGTAAATCAAGCCCTAGAGGCGTATGGTTGAGGCACTCACATCATTTAAAATATAAAATGTATGTTTGTTTTCACTTGGAGATTGTTGTGAATTCTTCGCTATTCTTCTAATGCACTCTTTTGTACTCTTTGTGGATCTCGATAATCCCGTTTGATTCTTTGTTATTTTCAATACAATGCTTCTTCCCTTTGTTTACGTTGTTTCCTTTTTCATAAAATTGACGGACTGAGGTGAATTTCCGCAAGCCCTACAAAAACCACAGAATGCTTTGCTGAGGGGTTATAGACATGACCGAGATTGGTCAGGAAGTTTGGGGGGTGGTGGGAAGGTCCGATTACTTTTCAGCTCAATGTTATGACCCGTGATCTCCGACAGTAAGATGGCGGAGGTGTTCGAGAGAGCTTACCAGAACAGCTGATCTCATTTATTAACGGGCATGATTCGGGGTTAGGGACAGTGAAGCCCGTCGGCAAATGGGGACAGCGTGGGCGTGAATGTTGACAGATAGAGGGACTAGCGACACGGTGACCTTTTACCTCGTCATGGTAGTCTGTGCTTTACGGGAGTTAATATAATAAGAGAGAACCAAAACACCTCTCTTCGCGAAGAACTTGGAGGCATGTGGACATCCATACACGATGATTTGGCAGCGACAGTAGGCGGAAGGCCTTGGACAGATGGTTGTCAATCGGACTTGTTGGACGATATCAAGGAATGCGATCCAGTAGAATGATGATGGTCACAATTGTTGCTGGGGGACGCTGGGCATAGCGCCTGGTTGGAGTGTTGTGATTCTGCTACATGGAAGGTCGACCATGGGACCTCTATAGACTTTCGGTGACATGTCCGAAGCATTGCCAGCTGCAATCGGAATCGCTGGCCATTGATATCGACGGTCACGCATTCTCGCTGGTCGGACTCTTGGATTTGAAGGTTGGAAGGTTGACTATGTGAGTTTCCCATGGATAGCTCTTAGAGACAGTGTCGTCACTGAAAATCAGGGACGGGCCTACCATCGCGGGTTAACGTGGACTGAGAAGGAAATACAGGTTTGCGCCAATCAGACAGCGACGGCGTATATGGCCCTAAAGACGCGGCCGGTATGCCGGGTCATTGCCGCATCACGCGAAACAGGATCAGGATCAAACAAGAAGTCTGCACAACTAATGGTAATGACTCGTGATTCCCACAAACGGACGGAGGTCTTCTTGACCGTTCACCTTAACAGCTTCTGCCTTCTTATTATCTTCCTGTTGGTGGGTATCTTGTGACATGATAGACATTCATTGCTTGATTTCTATTCTGATATTCGTTAATTTACCGTCACGAAAGCATGAGAGACAGCAGGGTACACGACTACCCCGGTGACATAGCCTGCCTATCCAAAGTTAATCGGTGAAAATCGGGCTTTACACGCTTAAATGTACGCGAATTCCCATTGTAGTCGCCTCATTGAAAACGCCATTTGGTGTCCCATTTCGCAACGGGGACAATGCGCTTGTAGGGTATACAATATCTCCAAGGAAGGACCCGATCCGTTTTCTTGGCGCAATCCAGAACGTTACCGCAATATATGCGCCGAAAATGGTAGCCAATATCAATAATAATAATAATAATAATAATTGTAGTGGCTTTATTGAGGCCACGAGGACAAAAAAAATTCAGCAAAAAAACAAGACAGTATAGCAAGTACTAGATATGAAAATTTTCTTTTAGTTCCTGCTTCAACTGTTTTGGTGAAACTAAAAATCGGAAACAATAACGAACGACCGAATTTCGATATGCCGCCATTCTTGTGGGTATTGAACGGTATAGCCTACGCATTGGTCGAAGAGATTTACACTCGGATAAACTTGAAAAGAGGGGATGAGAGGGGTCGCTTGAAATACGAGCAGCGATTAGTGAACAACCATTTAAGTGGCGTCGAACCATGATCTTTTGTAGTCAGAGCATAGGAAGGCCACTAGAAAACGAGATTATTTTAAAAAGCCTTCGGAGGGTTAAAAATTCAGAAGATTTAAGGCCGGGGAAAATTACTGGGGAACAATATACAATAAGCGGAATTATACAGGCACGGCGAAGGTTTTTATACGGCTAGAGCTTAAACCGATCATTACAGAACGAAGTAGCGAATAGAGTCCCTAAACGGTGCATCCAGACGCCTTGAAGCACATTTTGGAGTCGCGGTTCATTTTAAATTTATTTTCAAAGCAATTATTCAAGCATCCTGTTTACTAAGCATGCCGATTAAGACGTTTAGCAATATTATGGCGTGGGGGGGATGGCCTTAACATAGGGCGTCTCCTGTCTAGCCAAACATAAACCGTGTCTCATGGCAACAGTAAACAGGACTATAAAAAGAGGCTTACAGCTTCCAACCTAATAGCTTGTTCTCTTGGATTCATCAACGGTTTGGATGAATATTTCCCACCCCCGTACCCCCCGACAAACATTGCTCGACAACCAAAACGTTTTCTGGGCTGCAGAACGAGACATGCCCGCGCCAGACGACTAATTGCAATCCCCTGGATGGCGGAAAACTGCGCAGTAAGCAGAAGGCAGACAGTCGGGGTGCAAGTCGGGGAGGTCGATCTACCCGTGTCGGCGGTTTTGTGACAACCTAAAGAAACTACCTAAACCAGACGTAGTTTTTAAATTGCTTGTTAATTGAACATTCGGGTGTTATTAATCTTTTCAGCGAACTGACGGGTTTCGAACCCGCGCTTAGGTGACAGCCACAACGAATGGCGTCTGGAAACTCGAGTTAATGTGGGAAACCTGCGAGGCCCAGATTCACGGAAGACAGATTAGAAAACCAATCGGTCGAATTAAAACGCCCATGTCTCTAGTCAAATCTATTTAGGCTGGTTTTATGTGGTGCTGGCTTAGGACGTTTAACTTCAGCCACAGCACCAACAATCGTAAAGCCTTTGAACACCAGACGTCAGTCGTCGTCTATCCACGTAAATGTCTGGCTGAAATTCCTTTCTATTAATATTAAATCATAGTCAACAGACAGTCATTCAGAAATAGAAAAGTACAAGTGATTTTCCTTGGCATGCACTAAAAGGAATCGCTGTTTTGGAGACAGACCTGTTTCCTGTCTTTTGTAAACCACATCACCTGAAATTCGATGCTCTGGTCAACTTTAATTCCTAATAACTGACGCAAGTAAGGGTGCTTAACCCACTTTTCAATAAGCCTAAACAGTCCTGACCGTTTTTGCATGTTTTACACTCTGACTTGGCAATCTCACTGCCGACGTCAGGAGATGGCCGGTCCAGAATCTGGGTTTTTTGGCAAACCGGCTGTTCTCTAAAAAGCAATTTGGGTAGTGTGAGCGTGTTTTGCCAATTTCGAGGCGGTCCGATGACAGTTCGTAGTCGTGTTTACTCATCCACCGCGGGCAAACCATCTACACCTCGCATTAATCTTAATACAAGAGCGATAATATGGACAAAGCGCAAACACCTATGCTTTTCATGAAATATAAACCGTGCTTATGTTTATAAAAACATATTCTGTATAGCTATCTTTAAAAATCGCATTGACTCACATCCTTCGGTAACACACAGTGTGTACAAGAGTTACTGCGCCAACGTTCTTCATAAAACAAACGATTGTGTCTAACGCATTTAGCCGTAATGCAAGGTTTAAATATAGGTCAGCTTGCTTGTTACCATTTCATCCATGAAGTTATTTATTTATTCTAAAGAACGGTGGAGCAGTTGCCAGCATATGTTTATTGACTTGTATTTGTGTGCACAATATACTTATTACAGTATAGTGGTAGGTTTTCGTTATTGTATATATTACAACCACAAACGTACACATCCTTTCTCGTTCCGTATACCTCATTTGACAAGGATATTTCTAGGAAGCTGGGTTAACTTAACATTTAGGAGAGGCTATTCAGAATGTTTTTTTTGTGGATTAGCCAAGGTTCGTCTATTTTGAGAACGTGGGTTATTTACTATCGATTTTCTGCTGTTCATTTCATCGACAGTTCATTGTGTTTTCATCGACTGGTGTTTTGTCACCATTATGAGTTTGTCAAACTATGCACTTCGAGGGTTTTATTTGACATATTCGTTTTTTTATCCTGCATCTCGTGCAAATCGTGCACACAATATTTGCCGAAGTGCTTGTTAGCGATTTCAAATTTATCAAAGTCTTAAAAAATGGAAATAAAATAAGAACACAACGGCGACAATAAATGGCTGGATCGTCTAATCATGTGTATTTCTGTATAACCCTCACTCCCATTATCGCGTATAAATCCGTTAAATTAAGGTGTAACATCGCTTTGAAACGCTTCTGTATGGAAGTGCAAATATTTAATTTCCAAAACATATTTATTTTGATTTAAGAGGCCCGACGATGTTGTGGTCAGCGTCCTGAGTGCCCCTGATTCGAATCCAGGCCATGCAACTTGGAAACTGTTGGTGGTGGCGAACACGAATGATGCATCATCCGGTATCTAACCAGACTGAGTTCTACGGTAGGTCCTCTCTGCGTCCGACGCAATACGAATTTATGCAGTTTTGAGGCCAGAATAATATTACTCGGCATTTGGAAGCTCGGACACTGCGACTGAATGACTTGGTTTCCGTCGGTGATATCAGACTTAAATATGCCACCACTCGGTCTTCGTCATCCTGAAACAAAAATGGGGGACTACTTCGTTTTAAGTCTAGGGTTTATTGATTTAAAATGTTGAAAGATGTTTCATCATTCGTAATCGTACCCCACCCCGACCACTTTAAATTGGTATCAAGAGATGTTTCCTACGACTTGCAACCCTTGTTCTGCGTCCGACTCCTGCAATCGGTGAGCATTGCCGTACCTTGAAAGACATGCTGCTTGTTTGGCGCAGTGTACTTTTTAGCATCAGTGGGCCAACAACCCGGCAACAATTATCTCCCAGCTTCCCATTTTTACCAAATATTTCAATGCCAGTTTAAATATCTGGAAGCCCTTGGAGAATCGTTTCCGGTGAACCCTCCACACTACCTTTAAGTTGTGACCGCTTGAAGATAAACAACTTGTTCTTTCTCTCCGTTCGGTTGTGGATGGTATGGGGCCAGCGAATATCCTGGATTGACGTCTTACGGGCGAATTTGGTAGTGGAAAACTGGAATTCGTTCTTTGCCAAACTTTATATACGCTGGGGTTTTGATTTCAGAGGCATCATCCGGTATTTAACCAGGCTGAGTTCCACATGTGGTCCTCGAAAGCAATTAAATTATGTGCAGCATACTGGCAACCCCACAAAGGGATCCATTCTTTGGCAAACTTTATATGCGCTGGCGTTTTTGTGGGTGTATTATTTTGTGACGGAGCTTCAGAATGAGTGAGCAGGAAAAAGCAATCAGGCACATTTTCCAGACGGCCAAATGAAACCCTCGACCTGCATCCAGTTTTGAAAACGCTTACTGGTACTACCCATAAGACGCGCCATGTTTTTCTTCATAATCATAAATTTGTACTGGCTTTACATAGGGCCATACAACTACTAGTATACGCGGTGGCACTGCTAACAAAAGCATTAAGAAAAGTGTAGACGATTCGGCTCGCTATTCAGCCAAAAATGTATAGCTGTAGTGCTTAGTGTTTGGTTGATGTTCTTGTATCGGTAGAGGCAAGAGTATACTGTGAGCAGGTAACAGAATCACGGGGGCAAGGTAGTGATCTGCTACGCGCTGCTCCCACTCCACTAACAGCCACTGAAAGGCGTTGACGATGGTAATACATTTAAAGTGAGGCGCGTGCATTTGCCGTTGGGCACCTGTAGAAGAGATAACTAAGAAGAGGTAACTACAAAATTAATGGCGTCACTTATCTGCATAATTGTTTGTTGTTTGAAGTGTGTTGATAACGGATGGCGCTTCATTCGTTAACCGGAATGTGCGCTGGTTTGTTTGAGGTTCAACGATCGGACCAGTCCGGTGGGAACCAAGTGAATAAAACATCAGGACGGTGAGTCTCTACTAACTATGTACATATGGAACCGTGAGGGAGAATAGATAATACGTTCTACCCACGGCTGAGAATATTCTGGCTTATTTATCTCCGTTCCTACAACACGTGTCAACAGTAAGTCTTATCGTACCTTGTTATCGATAAATAAAAGCGAAGCAATCGCTACCTTTTACAATGCTGCATCCGGTATTTAATCAGCCTGATTCCCACGCGTGGTCCGCTGTGAGATGAATTCAGTACGAAAATGTAAAATAATATGCGGCATCATGATTTTAAATCGCTACCGCAATGTTGAAACATTTACATTTCGTTCTTCGTGCTAATACCTTGTCAACTTGGTCCGGATATTTTCGTGGTAGAAATATGAAACCATCTTGGTAGTCAACCTCAACCACTTAAGAGGATGTCCTATGTGAGGCTCAGGTTGGTGTGAGGTTGTTAGAAACGAAGAGCGACAACTGTTACATTCTGCCTTCTGCGTGTACAGTCAAATTCGGACAGCGGTGTTTGCGGCTTGATCACACACGGGTTCCGTGGGAAAGGTAATGATCGCAGCTTACACAACATGGGGTCTAGGAAACACCAGCTACATACTACGCCATTTTCGATTCCCATGAAATTAGCTACCCATCCCAACCTCTCAGTTGTGATTACGCCAATCATATTCGCTTGAATCTTCGAAAATGTCGTTGCATTTCCATAAAAAGGACTGTAAATCGCATTAAATCGGGGTGAGCTCAGTCTCGAATTAAACAATTGGCTTGTTCCTATGAAAGCAAATATAATTGTTTATTTCGTTTTTAGCTGCTCATATTCATCAAGGGCTCATAATTGAAATTTTTAAAGTGGAATTTCCAAAAACAATACCTGAAATGTCGTGCCTTTCTTTCAGACAACAAAACCCCGAATATTCGATACCAAAATGCCCTCTGTTCACCTATAACGCATGTTCCAATTTAATGTCGACAGCGAGTTTATAAATTGGCAATACTTGCCCCGAGAAAAGGGATATTTTACGTTACAAAATTCAGTAATTTCTTCATGCGAGGCAAACGTTTTTACTAAATATTGTTCCATTTTCCCACCAACGTCCTTAATGACTTTTGGTTCCGAAACCTATTGAATGATTCACCGGTTCTAAACAACTGTTCAAGACGTCCCACGGTCCGGAAATATTACAGCATCTTATTCGAATTCGTACCAACAACTAAATAACATATGGAAAACGAATCGTCCTTTAATTTTAACAGAACAGTCCTAATTATCTGTAGAGCATTTAAGATGATAATTTTTCGTTAAAACTACAACACCCCCTTGCGCGGATGACCTGACCCCATGCCAAGGCTGCAAGACGACCGAGGATTCAAAAACAGCCGGCGAGGTTAGATGTTGATATTGAATTAATAATTCAATTTCGCCTTATTAAGGTCACGATGACCAAAACTGTCAGCATTAACATTGAAAAAAATAATTCTAAAGAAGTGACAATCATAGAAGATTAAGAATAAATTAGCACGAATAAGCGAAACAACAACAAGGACTTGCATTTGTTAGTATTGGGGAACTAATACCTGTAACGTGTAGACAACCACTCCGGTGTAAAAGGTCACCGCAACGCTTGTCACACCCATTCTGTAAACATTCTGTCGGGTCAATCAAATCGATTGAGTGACTCATTCCTCACACTCCCTAGTTGGCCGACTGGCTTTTTGTGCCCTCAATCTCTGTACATAAACGAGGCTGTTCAGGTCAGCTCTCTATAACTCCTCCGGCGTCGTATCTCTCTCTTATATCTTCCGGTTGGTGGGGCTACGTCAAATACGGGATATAACAGTTAGAAAGGCTAATTGAACCCTCGAAGTATATAAAGTGTGTCGAACGCGTAATGGCGGTCATTGATAGGCCCTAGCAACAACGCGCGCCATGCACCGTCGATTTATTAGCTCTGAAACGGTGCCTCTAGTTGAACATCCGAATTATTCACAAAGGGGGTTATCGGTTATTCTGCTTTACGACGTCGTGCCTTGCTCAAATGTTGCAGAAGCAACTCGAAAAGCAGCCAATCCCGATTTTGCAGCACGTCCTTTCCAAAACCGTACACTCATAATCATGAAAGCCAAGTGCTTACCGTTTACATGCAAGGCGGTTTATGTAAACCTGGTAAAAGTTCAGTTTATTCAATCGTTCATGGCACCAGGATATCGCAATACATGTTGGCAAATGTATGTGCGTTATATAACAGTCAGGGCCAGAGACGGCAAATGTCGGCAAACTTATATTGAATCCACACAAACATCATTCGTTCGGCTATCTCCTGCAAGAGGATAAGCCTTCATGCGACTCTTGGGAATATTTTTACAAGTGTTCCCAGTGCCCCCATGGCGGCCTTAACTGGGGATCGAACCCAGGCCCATAACCAACACAGCGAGGATACGGACCAATAATCCATGGCACCACTTATATTGGCAACGATGAATTGTCCGCAAGACCTACCTGATCCAACTTTGGTAAACTAAGCTAAATGCTATTCGGTCTTTTAAGCATCCAAGCCTTTATGTGCGTGAATCACCTTAAACAATGGAGCATTGTGGGATCTTACATCCTGGAATGCGTGAGCAAGTCGTTGTTTAGGTAATAAATGTCCAGGTCACTTGAGAGGATATTTTAGGAGCACATTGGCTTGTTGGGGTTCTGCTGAGCTATTACGCAAACTACCGGGAGTTTCGGCTGATAAGGACATATAAGTGCTTGCTGGTATGCCTGTTCATGCCATTTGACGTATGACAGGGCGACTTTTATGAGCCAATAAAGCCGGCGGCATGCTCTATTTTGGCAACTGTTAGATCGTTCATTGAATATTAATTTGATTCCCAGGTTTAACAAGGTAGTGTTTGGCAAGCATGAAAATTGCGCACAATCAATTCCTCTCATTTACCAAATTAATGAATGTGTATTATGTAAAAATTCGAATTCAACATTTACACCGATCTCCTGAAGATTTCTCGTAAACCACACGGAATAATTGAAACGTTACCTCACGAGAGAAACACAGTCCGCCAAAACTGTATTAAATTTTATTTAAAAAGCGCACTATCTGATGTCATGTCCACAGAACGTTACATCCATGCTACCCGACCTAATTGTCTGTCCATCGAACGGCAGGGATAATTGTTTTTTTCAAACAAATAATATCTCTGCCAGAGAACAATAATTCTCCGGCAATGACAGTAAGATGACATGGGAGAACATTTGCTAACGAGAAAAACTAATCCCCGTGCATATGGGTTTGGTATTTCCTGATTTGCAAATTACTCAATCAACTATTGTCATTGCAGTAGTTATTATCTATATTACCGCCGACAATGACAACCCCCCATTACAATTAGCAAGCCCACCCCGAATTCAAATGGATTAAAGACATTCAGTGGATAAGCAGTTTTCGTGTAGTCTTGAAAAAATTATTTAACTACGCGAGGGTCAAAATAATCAGCAAGTCAGGCACTACTACTACACGATAGTAGTATGGGTGCGTCTAGATAATTTGAAGGGCTGTGATGATGGCTGTTGATGGCTTTGGGGGTCGCGATAATTTGTACAGCTTGCTAACTGGTGGATGCTGCTTGATGATGACAATTTAAGTTTCAGATTGATTTGATAAATATGTACCTAAAAAGAAAAGGGAACAATTGGGCATCACATCATGAAAGAGGCACGAATGAGGTGGCATTAAGCCCGTTTTTACCTCAATCAACTCGGCGAGCAAAGTAGGATTCTCTGCGAGCAGCTGCAAACATCGTTCGGGCCATTTCCAAATCCTCTTTTCGCTCCTCTGCTTGTTTTTGTTCTAAAGAAATGGTATCCTTTTTTTTCTGAAACCAAATATATTTTTTTAAATAACGCATAAAATCGTTTATTCCATAAATGACAAAGCAGGCATGCATTGGAATGCTAGAAATTGTCTGGTTTTATACGGGAAACCAATTATGTTAACCCAAACCGGACACTCTCGCGCCTTATCTCTGCAATTAGATCTTCCTCTGTCAATCATTGGTGCTATCAAGTCAGGGTGTGGTTCCTGCGTGGTCCGAGTCCAATCGTGCCAGCCAATGGGGAAAGCATTTCTCATGGCTGTGAATAATCCACTTCGGTCGTCTAAGTGCCAGACGACATATTTTCGTCACACTGGTCTAATTGGCAAGTACCGGATGCTGCAAGAAGCCCATCAGTCCGTTTCGATGTAAGGAAGAATCGGGAGCAGTCGGCTGCTTCTTCATGTAAACAGACAGCTGCTGCTATTTTGGTGCGTGTATGCTGTGTGCACGAGCATGGAATTGGGTCATATTGATCGCCGGTGATGGATGGAAGGTGACCCGGTAAGAGGTCAACCGGCGCTGCGTGGATGGCATTTTTAATGTAAACATTAAAACAAAAAAATTGGGGAATATTTAGTGGTGGTTATTTACAACATTGGGGATTCGGAATACAAAGAGGACGTAAGATCCCTAGATCAGAACTCTGCTCGCATGGTTGTTAAAATACTCCGTCCAGAAGCCAATTGGGTGGACAGAAATAATGATAATGATATTAATCGCTTGAACAAAACGAGTGAACTGCGTTGAGGGGAATTATACGGGCATGGACGAAGCCTTCCTGGCGTTGGACCTTAATCCAGGTCGCCTGGAGTGACAAACAAAAAACAGAGGCAACGGCATTCACTTCGAGGTAACCGACTGATTTGATAAAACACTGAATGTCTATTCGTTTTTATGACTAGACGTTTTGGCGTCCTATTAACGCCGTCAAAATACTGCAGTTTACAAAGTAACCCCACAAGTAATATCATTTGCTCAGACCATTTGGGATTAACCATTGCGAACTAAATCTGTGAGGAATTATGGTTCAAACAACAGTCAATTCTTTAAGTGACAACAGCCTAGTGGGGCCGCGATGAAGAATCCGACAAGTCTGGCCTGAGATAGTAAATCATCGTGTTTACTTTTTAAATGGGATTGAGAAGCGCGTTTTTTGGTTAAAAAATACCCTCTTCGACTGCTTGACAATCCATTCCAGCTCGAATAGAAAACGGAGTTGCGCAACATGTTGCAAATGTGTTATTTTCGTAACGGCTAGGGTTGAACAGCATCGTGATTTCAGCATCACGCAATCCACAGTGCATGTAAAGGTTGCTTATATTTGTGTATCAACCCTAATGACCGTTTTTAATAAAGGAAACTGCTTTCTGCATTTAAATTTCGTTTTCCCCATCGGCTCAAACTGCACATTTCCAGAGTCGTGAAAAATTTATTACTAGTCCAGTCTCTCGATAATTATCTCAATGAATATAAAACTTATTCGAAAAATTACCAAATATGAGCTTCCACGACGAATGAGACTCATTATTCCACCACCGACTTTATCGTCTTCCTTCACATCACCTGGGCGGTGGACTGCGATTGTAATTTTCCTAAACAATACAATAAAGAACGGTTATGATGTAAGGGCGTGTCGTCCAAACTATTGAGATATCAATTCCGCGTTTTCTCGCATCGCCAGTTTTGTGTCGTGCCGATTCGCTCGTGTCGAATGAACTCGCCGATTCGCTTTTTTTCCAGACTCGCGATTTTTTTTGTTTTTTTAACGTTTTTCGTCTGCATGATTTATTTGACCATTTGGTGCTAATCATCTGCCAATTTAATCAGAACAGCGACAAGTCGAGTGCCTCGTTTCTCCGTCTCAACAGACGTCCTACGGGAAAACGTCAGTTCTGCCGACACGAAAGTTGACAGACATCATCTAAATAGCCTTCTCAGTCACGTGCTTCACGGTCCATGACCCAAAGAAAGAGCATTACAAAAATGTTCACCATAAAAATATACTTCTTGAATGCCGTCTGTACATGCCGTCTATAAACATTATGTGTATACGGAGATACTCCTTTCTTATTCCACATGAATCCTTGGGGAGATGAGACGACGATAAGTGTACACGAATCCATTGAACCCCGAATCTCTCTTGGCAGCAACACAAAGAACATTCGCGAATTGAAAATGGAAAGAATTGAGACAGGATGTGTCTATTTTATCACGCATAATCTCTGCTTCTATGAAAGGCTTCATTTTACTTAAAATGCCAACACTGAACGACATGAACCTCTGCGCTTATGTACTTCAATAAGGAATACAAAAAGCAAAATCATAAGCTATTCAAAATGGAAAATTAATTGAATTTGCGGCCTTCTCATTTATTGCATTCATTGACAAACGAACATCCCTCAAGACATCGGTTTTCCGAAACTGATAGAACATGCCCAATATCCTCGAAACATTAATTTTGAAGCAGAGAAGCCCTCGGTTCACTTATAACGGCAGGAGTGTCTCAACCAAATGTGAAGTAAATGTTCCCGCATTCCTTATCGGCGACAACGCAAAGTTTAAACTTATCAAAGCACTCTGTCAACTCTCTAGTTTCACAGAAGCCGGTTACCGAAACCCAAATGACGCAAAATGACCAGTCTCTTGGTCGCGAAGCTCAAAATACTCTGCTCACTTGTCATCTCCGAGGGCAGCAATGGCCATGACGGCGGGATGAGCGGATTGAAGCTGCATACCGGTCCCATTGCCGGTTCCGGTGCCCTGTGTGAGCCCATTGATGCCACCGGGGCCGCCAAGCGCCTGCTGTTGCTTCAGGTGCCGCTTCTTGGCCTCAACGTCCTCGATTATGTCCCTGCGACCGGATATACCACTCTTGTGGCCTCGTTTGCGCGTCCAGTCGTTCAGGGTGCGGCCCAGAATGCCGCCACCCGGAATAACGTCACGCTGAGAAGTGAAACGAGATTAGTGTGCGGCTTTAGTGGTTATCGTAAAATGGCAAAATCGAACTAAAACCAGCCAGGTTCATTCAAAGCGGAAATAAAAAAACGAGAAACTGGTGTCGACAAAAATCATAAAGAAAATTGTGAAATGACTGAATTTAATTGGAGGCAATGATCCAGGAACGTCGAATTTCCCCGGTCTAGCTGACCACTTCTTGACATCTACTGTACGAGCAACGATTAATGACGAGGCATTCCCAGAAGAGACGAAGAAAACCAACAAAACATCGACTTAACAAAATAAAGACATGCAGAACACAGACCAAGGCAACACTTTAGATTCTCTAATCGATTTGTAATGGCAAGTCGCATTTTATCTTACTTGGGTCAGGCCTCCCTGCATAAAAATGGTTGTTTTAGAGCATTTTAGAAACCAAAGTTAGGGAGTTTAAATGTGTACTCATCAGCGGTAATAATTTAAGCTGAAGTGGGGTCGGGAAAGTTGTGGAGTTTTTCAGTGATGTTTTCAAACATCCAGTTAATCAGAGGTGCGTCTGGAAAGAGGGAGGGATTTTTTTAGACAGGTACGGCGGGGGCGAATACTTCAAACAGAACTTTGAAGTGAAATCGCCGACATGTGGTTGAAAGCATTTCTGCCGTTGTGTAATAGATTCACAACTTCGGTTGCGGATAACACGCTCCTACGTTCCACTTTAGTGATCAAAAACCCGGCTCCGTGGTGTTTTGGCTTCAAACCGTAAAAACGGACAATTTTTGCGTGTCTGGCCCCAAACGTGAATTGAACTACCATTTTGCGAAGCTTTTGAATTGGCCCAGTGTTAATCTAATCCCTATTCACAGCTCTCAGTGACATCGATAGCTGATAAGGTTACACAGGCCGTTGTGTGGTTTAAAGAAGCGGAAAATTGTGCGGAATGCAACCTTGAAAAGACAGCGCCAAGCTACAGCTGACCCACCTTTTCGCCCTTTCGCCGTTGAATGTCATCTCCTGTGAGGTCAGATGAACAGCGACGTGGAAATCCCACAATGGTCGGCTGATGGGGCATTGAACGATCGCCCGCCTGATTGAGAAACAACAAAAAATCGCCGTCAGTTTTGAGTGATTGGTAAGGGCTACAAAATCGGTTTGCTGGTGACTATGAGGACTTATCTTGTCATTGGTATATCGGTGCAGTGGGTTTTTCAGTGTTACATTATGCATTACGGACCTTCCGCCTTGTTTCTATCAACGCACAGAATTCCCGAGTACAAAATTACGACATTATAGAAAAGAGGACTGTTTACACTTGTATCTATTTCACTTTATGGATCTAAAAATATCACCTAAAGTTAAGCAATTTGCGTGAGCAACCATCTATTTTAACTTCCGTGCTTTGAATCAATGTATCAAACTAAAGGGCTACAGCAACTCGCCAGGATTTGCGGGATGTATCTCGTGTCCTTTTGAATCATTCGCCGTTTCTGCCACTCGCGGAACCAATTCTGAATTAGGAAGGTTGCGTAGAACTTGCCAACGGTCACGACGTCTAATTCTGTAAATTAAGTTCAAGTTTTATTCAGGCTATATCAGATAATAATATTTAAAAACACTTTATTGAGGTTACGAGGACTTAACAAAACAATACAATTAAAAATGATAAATACGCAAACTGTCTTTTAGTTCCAGCTTCACCTGCTTTGGTGAAACGAAAAATCGGGACAAATAAGGAATGACTGAAGTGCGGTATACCTTCGTTCTTGTAGGTATTGAACGGTATTGCCTACGCATTAAACTAAGAAATTTACATTTGGATAAATTTGAATGGAGGGGATGGGAGGTTTCATCTAACATACGAGCAGAAATTAGTGCACAACCAGTGATGGTCTCCTGGATAGGTAAGCCAGCAGAAAACGAATTGATTTCAAAAAGCCTAGACATTGAGAACCCGTGATTACCTTGTCCACATGAAGCTGGCCCTCTCTCAAGTTGTAGAAGAAGGGCCCAAAAAGCAAGCAGGTATAACGGTAACACAAATCTGGTGCACCCACAATCACATATTTTGCGAGAGTTCAATTGGTCTCTCTTGTTGTCCCACAGACTTGTACGACAAATAGCTTCCCCCACGATCGTTACGGTGACGGTAGCGCTAAGTTCGACAATTTCTAGATTCCAACTACTGAAATATTAAGTTGTGTCCTTTTTTAGGGATCTTCTGTAAAAAAAGAGGGCTAGCACGCATGTTAACCAATGCTTCTCCGTAATTACTCGGTTATCACTAGACCGATTTGGGGATCGTGATGTGCATAGTACTCATGTTATAAAATGGGTGTACTTGTATAAATTTTACATATTGTTACCAAACGCGATGTTTTGGACGATCAAACCTCTATTGCAGTCGCGTTATTTTCAAAAAAATTGATTATTATTGGATAAAAGTTAAGGCTTGGTAATCGTGTTTTCAAACGCCAAATGCATCGTCGAAACTTGACGATTTTATATGGTTCTATTAGTTGGTATTGATAATTGTATTTTCCTTAGAACATTGCCGGAAAATGCATCTTGGAATTTCGATCGCCCAAACTTCCTTATGATTTCAGCCTTGTCTCAAACAATGATGGGCCATAATGGATTATGGCTGTTTTGTGCGGTATTTATTGTGCGTATTTATTTTCCTGCACAAAAATAACTGCTGGAGGAATTTTCGCGACAGATAAAATCTACTGAAGCCGATGAAAATAACAGAAAATTAGGATTCCTATCCTTTGAAATAAACGAAGCATGTTAAATGCTTTTTTCAAAGTTAACATTAATTTATAGTGCACGACAAAAATTGCCTTTCAAACAAAGCTAGTGTTGCGAACGTTTTACAGAAAAAGTATTTGTTAAAATATCGAAAACCCAATTACCCTTGGGTGGAATTATTTGGTCCAGAAGTTTTGGACTTGTGCGCTTCCAAATCTTCTTGATTACTATTCGGAGTTCCTCATTCAATTGATCCAGGGATTTCTCTTTTTCGTCATCTAAAAGGAGGAGTAAATATTTCGACCCCGAAAATGCGTCTCTCTAACTGGATGCCCGATTAATTGTACCTTCGGGCACTTTTATCCGAAGATTCCTCCTGACCAGGGCAAATAGAGTTGCGTTGAAGAAAACGGTTCCATCACTCTGCAGAGGCATGTTCATTTGCACCAATTTCTGGAAGTAAACAAACAATGCGCGGTTAGCTACGCAGTTCTGATTATCTGCGGCGCTGTGAGGACCCTAGACGGCATGATGAAAAATTACCTCAATCGATTGTGGCCGCATAATTGTCCAGAATCGAAATTTAAAGAGATGCACAAAACAGCGGCAGTGGAAATCACGTGGGTTGGTCTCCATTGCACGAACCCAACCCGGGTTTATCTCGTCGAAACGATCGTTTCGTGTTAATATGCTGTTGCACGCAATCCGTTACATCAGCCGTACTTAGGAGAATAAAATCATAAAACCCCGGCATAAGGCCAACATTTAGTATCGTTTCAAGCCGAAAGAGGTTGTGATTCATTACCTTGTGCTTTAAACGGTCTAAACGCCGCGTATGCGCCACGTTGACTGGTCAGAACGAAGGTCACGCAATCATGAACATTTAATGCGTGACACTAGTCGTGATGGTGAAAAGTAATATGACTTTCAGACGCCAAATCTGGTCGTGTTTTTGGATTACCGGTTTGACAACATACGAGGTGATAAAACGCGCAGTTCATACCCCAATGTTACAAATTTTCCTCCCATTTATTTTTTATAACGGTTTACGTTATTAGATCGAGGAGTATTCGAAAGGCCAGAAAATCGAATAGACGAAAAAGATGGGAAACTCAATATATGATAATTATGATTTCACACTGAATTGATAAAACGGGATTCACGCGTCGTGGGTGCAACCCTGGAGGTCGAACCCAGGCACCTAACAACAGAGCGAGGGTACTGGCGGCTAAACCATTGGGCTGGAGGGGGGGGTATTTTGGCCTTTTAACGTCTGGGAGTCTAAAAGTAGCTGTCTTAGTGAATTTATTCCCGTAACGTGCAGACAACCACGCCGCGTTGAAAGGTCACCACGTCGCTTGCCCCCCTCCCTTGTGTCAACATGTTGTCGTGTCACAATCCAATCGATTGGGTGACTCATTCCTCCCACTCCCTCATTGGCCGACTGGCCTTACTGCCTCCAGCAACTGTAGCAATACAAAATGAAGTTTTTTAAACGAGGCTCTTCGCGAACTTCTCCGGCATCTTTTGTCTTCAATCTCTACGGTTTGTGGTGCTACGGTTACTGGCTATAACAGGGAGACAATGTTCGGTGCCCGCGAAATGGACGGCACTTTCCCATAGGCACACCAAGCAAGCGTGCCAATTGGCCTTAAGGATTTCAGCGGTCTTTCGTAAAGTCCGATTAAACCCCGTTGTTAACTGCGCGTTAAAAACAGCCTCTCCCACAAAAAAACAAGACAACGGTTAATTAGGAGAAACTAGAAATATGTTTGAGCGTGAGCCATTTTAGACTCTTTAGTGACACACATCGAAACCAGCAGTCTACCGGTTGCAAAATTATTGGCCGTCGTGTCATTCATTAAAACGGATAAAGTGAAAGTCATTTTTATTACTGCTGATTCGGTTTATATGTCGCTGAAGATGTAGCCATTTGGTATCTCAATATCTGGCATTACATTTGAAATAGCCAGCTGGGCAGATTGTTAGTAACCAGGTAATGTGTTACCTAGAGACTAAATAGATCAGGTTTCCGTAACTGGTGGCACAAAAACCAGTGAAAGTTTTGTAGGAGGTGTCTAAGATTTCGAGTTGGCCAGTAGGCCAAATGTCTCGAAATGCTTGACTGATAATAATGAAAGCAAGTGTTATCAACTCAGTCTTCTTTGAAGTTTCACGTTTTAGTCAGGTTCCGTAAAGCAACTGTCACCCAAAATTGGTGCTTCACTGAAAAGCAAAGACTGGAAACCGAAAATGCGCCTTCTAATTTTACTAATTTTTAAAACGAAACGTACACCCACCGCATTCTTAAAAGGTTTGGATAGATGATTGAACAACCGATAATCTCATTTAATTAGCATTTTTCGAACAGCTGGAACTTAGCTAGATAAGAAAGGCTCCCTTAAACGCGATAGGCACTGAAATTAGTCTAGGTTTTTTGACAAAATCCAGACGCCTGTCTGGCTTTTAATCCAGTTTTTTCTACATGGTCGATGATTAATTGCAGACTACGAAGCGCAGGCTACGTTTAAAAATAAAAAAATGGTTTCTTAAAACCTAGTAGGTGTTATCCCATTAAATATTGATAACATTTATTTTATTAATCTATTATTTCAGAAAATGGGTTACGATGGTCGCCGTGGCCTTAAAAACACGTCATGTTTTTGAACAGTAAAAACCATCTTGACTGACTCTCTGTTGCTCAGTCAGAATGCACACATTTTGTGGTGTTATCCGAGATCCAACGTACCTCGTACGAGTTGCTGCAGAAGAAGACAACATCCACTGAACTAAATGCCCATGCTCCATTCATCTCTCAACCACAAACATCATGTGAACCTTATTGAGTGCTTAAGCAGGGTGACACTGCCATAATTAATCTCAATGACCCCTAGGTCGTTGAGCTGGGTGTTCGAGAGTATGCTGGTGGTTTGACAGAAGTAGCATCGACAACATGAAGTAAACGCGGCTTAACGAATTGCTGGATGACGTACGTGGCATGCGCGTGTGTGTGGACACATACTGCCGAAGCCCAGCGGAGGACTGATCTTTCCGAGCATTGTGACAACGTCGAGATGTCGGACACGGCCCCTAAAAAAAGAAAAGTAAGTAGAGCTAAATGACTAATTTTTGGGGTGACATGTCATTTTAAGAATGGTCATTTCGGGAAACAGTAGCGCCAAAGATTTCCAATTTTGTAAAACGACTAACTTTGCCTCAGGATCGTATTCAGCCCACCGAGTGACGAATTCGTCGAGGTGATGAGGCCCCAAGATTGACCAATCCCGTGTCAGATAGTCGAAATTGTCCATAATAACGGCCACGAAAAGATTGATGATCTGTACAAAAGAGCATTGACAGGCCAATTGAATCAGTCACAGGTGTCGGCAGATGAAGAGACGAGCTTACGACAAAAGAGCATATCAGGTAGAAGATTATGAAGTAGGGGTAGGCAAGGGGCGAGCCACAGGTCATCCCCGCGCTGCCGTCTTCCGAATCCACCGCGCATTTCTGGCCTAAAATTAAAACAAGGCACCCTCTAGTCGTCGTCGTCGTCTAGGTATTCTGCGGCCTCATAAAATACAAGGGAGCTCCTCTCGAATGTAATGAAAACAGCAAGTGGTTAAATGGTAGGTGGGGTGGGGGGGGTAGTCACTTAGTAGCTCGTTTTAATTGTGGTAAATAAGGGGAGGTGAGGTCGGAAAAAATGAACCGACTGGTGAAAGTTGTTTTTGTTGACTGCCGCGGGTCGTTTTTTGCGTCTAGTGTATGAGTCATAGGAAGCCCAGGCATTTGTGACTAATGGATGTTAAAGACCTTACAACGAAATTGAAATAGATAGAAGGGTGTTTGCTGTTTGCTTCGCTCGTTTTGTTTAAATTTGGACTGAATCGCGATTTTGTGAATTTTTAAACGAATGATAGAGCTAACAAACGTGGATATAAAAACCGTAATCTGACTCTGTTGGGACTGGTGTCCGACTAATGGGGTAAAACATGCGTAAACCTCGATGGGCAGCGTAGGGTTGACCTAAAAATGCATTCCTGGAATTGTATAAACTGCCGGGGCCTGGTGATTCGTTAGAAGGCGGAAAAATCATACTATTGTGTGAAATTCAATATTCTTGGCATAATTCGGGTGTGGCCATGTTCAGAATGATTACCGTTCCCTCTTATTCCCCGAATAATTGGAGACTTCCACAAATGACTGATTCGTGGATGTACCCAAGAGACTACTGCAACGGTGTCGTTCTGACGTAATTCACTCTGATACTACAAAACAGGGGCTACATTTCGAGACCGATTAAACACAGCATAATTCTCGTGTAACGCCAAATAGGACACAATCTGCGAAATCAATATTAATTTGTGTTGATGCGGGTCGGACAATTATCTAATCAGAAAAGAGGAATGCCGCCGAGATGGGAAGTGTGAAAGGCGACGTCAGTTTCCCACAGCGTAACTAGTGACCACCATGTCAAGGCGACGGAAGTAAGAGACACGTTTTCCGTAACCGAGCGGTAGGTTATTGGCGAAAAAGTTGTACAACTATGAACAGGATACGAAATTGCCCATAGGCGTTGAATGAGACACAAATCTTCAAAATTATTTTACCAGTTGTTCTCTACTTGGCTCTCGTATGTCAGATGACCATCAGATTACCATTATCTATAATCTTGGCTGTATCCAATCAAATCTCTTCTTCCAACTTAGGCTATATACCGTTAAATTTGCACAAGAACGGCAGCATATCGATATAATTACAAACGATTTGATTTAGTAACCCTCTTGGGTTTTTAAATGGCGAATTCAAAACGTTGTGCCACGTTATCAATGACCGTTGGAGTGTATTGCTCAGAACTGTGTGTCCGTTTCAGCCAATGGATTTGAGCCCTTATCTCTGCCGCCATTTGCAAGCAAACTTTGCAACTCCACTTGGGTGGTCAGATACAACTGTGCGCGCTGCTAATGGAGTTAGTGTAGTAAAATATAACGGCAGAAAAAGTCCAATTGTAAAAACAATGTATGTAGCGGGATACAATGAGTTACTGTTTTTGGTGCTTTCTCCGTGAATAATCTTAAGAGCACAAAATGCAGTTGACAGGAATTAAGTGGAGGGACCAATCTCGATATCATAAAAGAATTAGCGTTTCGCTAATGTCAACATTCTAATTTGCGCAGCTCTTACTATCGGCCTTATGAGTGGTGCCATGAAGATTCTCGGGAACATATTTGTGTGAGGTGGCGTCCCCATTACCGGTGCTAAAATCCCAATTTGACTGACAAATTTATTCCCAATTTAATTGTTGATAAAAAGGGAATTCGGAGGCCTCATACACGGTGTGCGATGATTTAAAAACATTAAACGTGGCATATTTTGAAAGTCCACTGCCCAATTTAACTGAAACTTCACTAAGGCGTGTTGATGAGAGGCATAGTTTTCACGCAGTCTTTTAGGAGGACCGAGATGTTTGTTCAATGATGTTGTGAAAGCACTCTGTGAAGCTTCAACACGTCATGGAGCGGAAGTTTCCTTTTCGACTGTCAGTTGGTTTTCGTGCGCTCGCTACCTCTTTCCGTTTTTTCGAGTTTCCGTCTTACCTGGAGTGCACGCGAGCATGATATTCTGCCAGGCCTCTCCCGTCGCCGATCTGCAAGGGAAACACGAAGATGTCGGCGGAGGTGGCGAAACACAGTGGCTGATGAAAAGTCGCCATTTAAGGAAGAACATGCTGCAACACATGCTGTAACACACGCACGCCGTGTTATCGTGTATTTCTAGGCCGCCATTACGAGGGTGGAGGCGGGCATCCTAAAAGCCGAACCCCCTCGCACAATCTCTCTCTCTCTGTCTCTCTCCCTCTCTCTTTCTGGCCAGATCGGACAGAATTGAGAGCGGCACAAAGTTGGGTGAAAAACGAGACGGAAATCCGTGAATTTTCTGACCCCATTTTTTTATCTGTAAATGAAAATAACGGTCGCGCAACTTCACGAAATACCGAGAGAGTGCATAAAGGCGGGTTTCACAATCTTGGGTCTGTGAGTGGTGTCCAATTTGTAGTTGCATGGCAACTCGAAATATGGCCTCCTGTTCTGGTGGATTGTCTAATTATAAGCTGGCCGCATATAATCCCGAGTAGGACCACGTTGGGATGTCTTTTATTGCTTGGGAGCCATGTATTTATTACCAATTTCGTAGTCCCGAATTCCAATTTCATTTGATCGAGGCGGTTCTTCGTTTACTGCATTATGGGCGAGGCAGTGGTTTGGCCTGCAGTATTTTAAAGATTGACCACCTCTTAGCCAACTTTAAGACACGACTTGAGAGAAACTGCGTTGCTAGATTCTTCACAACAAAATTAGCATTGCAAATTGACTCATTTCCACAACTCAAGCCTCAGCAACCGGCGAAGGATTGTTACACACAGAGGGACAGGGGGAGAAAAGGCTAAAAAGCAACATCATTGGTTGGATCAAATCTCACCGGAATAGAACGAGGAGGGCAAAGAAGAAATTCCTGAAGTTGTTACTTCTGTGAATGACCCCGTCTTCGCCCTGTTCCAGGCCGGGTTGGTGCAGGCTGATTTTGCCGAAGAGCTGCATCCCGATGACGGCGAAGATGAAGAAGAGCATGGCAATCAAGAGCGCGACGTAGGGCAGCGCCTGAGAGAGAGGAAGGGGGTGATCAGAGGAAACGGCTGCATCGACTCCATCGGAGCCATCGCTTATTACACTGAATCGCAAAAGTGGTGGCTGTCATCCAATCAATGGTATTTGTTGCATGTCTCAACACCGCTTCGTTTACTTTGGCGTGGCTCTTTTGGCTAGCTCCTTTGAGAATGCGGATAGCGGCGCGATAGACACGGCACTTAGTCCGAAGGATTTTCTCTGTTTAAAAAAACACAGGCTAGGAACGCATTCCTGGCGCTGTGGACGCGTAGTTGAACCTCCTGCTTCGCTTGACCATTGGGGAGCAATGTGACTGACTTAGCAAGCTAGCGTATTCAGCTTAGAACCGGTTGCAGTGATATGGGGGTATCGTCAGCGCACTCTAGGTCGCTGATGTTATATTTTGGGGTTAATTGTACGCCGTTGCAGTCAGCGTGGGCATGGTGGATTACCAAGTCCATTACGTAGTCCACAGTACCGGCAATAGTGGAAAGTCTTGTCTGATGCCAGCGTTCAGGGAAAATTCTTCCGATTCTTCGCTGTAGACACGAACATTCGCTCGGGTGGACGAGTAGCATGACTTCAGAAGATTCAAGGGGTTTTCCAGGCATGCAGTCCGCTTCCATTACAGCCCAGAGCGACTCGATGTGGACCGAGTCGAATGTCTCACGGAATTCGATTAAACATGCTAGGGTTGGCTACTGATACTTGTAGAGATGTTTCAGTATTCTGTGCAGGATAAAGATCTGGTGCACGCATGCCTCAATACAAGCATTCCCAATAAGGGATCAATAAAGGAAGGGTGTTGCAGTACATTCGATACTTTTCTCTCATTGGTCGAGGCATTTACACTTAATTCAGTTCACCAGTTATTTGTTTTCATAGTGAGGAAACGCATAGGTTCTAATCATACTTTTGTCGATTTACTGCTCCAAAATTTAGGTGGAGCCTTCTATCACCTAAAGTCTCTCTTAAAGAAACTGGAAGATAACGATTGGTCAGCTGGTCAACAACCCTTCGCGATGAAACCGGCTCCATAAGACACTTGGCTTAGTGCGGATGTATATTGGATACTGCTAGCCATTGGTGTTCAGTTTCTCGGATGAAGGCATGTTTTTTTTCGCCTTCTGCTAATTTATTTGGTGGTAGGCGAAAAACTATGCAGTGCAAAAACAGGTGGCAATAGTTATTTATTTGGGATTTATTCTGGATGATTTTGCTTTATCGTTGCAAACTTGGGCAACGTCATGCTGATTCGCTAAAAAGTGTTTCATTTTGTCTTGAAAGCTCACCTGGAAAGACTTGATGAAGGTCCAAAGCAACTTTCGAATAGACTCCTCTTTGCTGAGCAATTTCACCAAACGCATTACTCGGAATAAACGGAAGAAATTGATGTTAAACTTCATTGTTGTCTCCGAGCTCGCCTAAAATTAGAACAATCGTTTTACGGTGGGGATTTTTCACCTAAAATCTCCTAGCAGATGCGCAGTTTTTACAGGACTCCGGGGGCTTGATATTTGCCCTGTGTAGTCAAAATGTAATCCAGACGCAACGAATCTGCCGTCTACATCTAATGGACAATATAAAACACTTCAGTCAGACAGAACAATTTATGGCCAGTTCGCGTTCAATGCGGATAGGCATCTCCAGCTTCAACCCAAACGACCGTGAAGCCCCGGTGGGTTTAAAAACGGCGACTATGGCGAAATTGCCAAAGCGGAGCAGTAGCAGTGTTGTCGGCAGGAGGAGGAGGAGGAGGAGATGATTTGCAGACATGATGTCCAAAAGCCCGGGTTCACGGCAAACAACCGTGTCCCGTACCCACGTATATTATTATGGTAAAGCGGTGAATCAAAGCTTAGTTAAGGGTGGAGGAGGGCGTTGCGAGAACGGCTCTGGACACAACACCCCAGAGCGTCTGTTGTTTGGGTGTCTAGACGTGCGTGTTTAGTGAATGTAAATGAAAACAACTATTGGACGCGGAATGTAAAAACACGTGCCAAAAAATTGGAGTTTAATATACGAGACGGTGAAATTGTGAACAGCGGTTTCTTCGTGTCAGGTAAGCTTAGAGGCATACAAATACCACTTAAAATATAATGCCAAAATGATACTTTGGTATGGACTTCGGATTTCGAAGTTCGTGACATATTTGCGTTAGTGTGTGAGCTACCATCAACCCCAAAGCATGTTGAATAACAAATACCCTCTGAAATGTCAGAGAACGTTGATTTACGATAACTAAGCAAGATAACTCGATTGACCCCGTGGGCTTTGAAAAGAGCTAAACGTATTGAATTATTCACACACCGTTTGATCGTGGATGTTTGCAGAATTTGTCTGTCAAAACCAGATTATTGCAGAGATATAATTAATGACCTCTCCCGGTAATTTGCTTACACGTAAAATGCCGAGTTATTTAATTTTCGCTATAAGTTAGGAAACGCTGCGATTATATTTTTAGAAATATATATTTCGAGTTCTTTCACGACAAAGAAAGGAGAAACGCGCTGTTGAGAAAATCGGGAGAGAGACCACTTCTCACGCAACTGAAAAGAGTTCAGACGGGGAGAACGGCTTTCAAAGGATACGCCCGAGGACCCGTGGGTCGCGTTCGACAGTTTTTTTTTAAATCACACCAGCTGTCACCCCACACCATTTATCCAGCACCTCTCCATCCCCCTCCCCCCAGCCCCGAGGGGACAAGCCCGGATACCCCAGCAGCCGTGACTCATTTCGAAAACGAGCGTTGTGACAATAAATGGCCCATATTTGCCGCCCTAAAGTCAGAAGCTAGCTGACACTTGGGTCGGACGTAATTGAAGACAAAACTTAGACGATCGGACAACTGATCGTTTGGTCACCACTAACCTTGCTGACGATAATATCAATGTAACTGCCCAGCACAATTACGAAGTCAATAACGTTCCAGGGATCGCCGAAGTAATGCTGAAAATAGGGAAATCAAATGAGGGAACAGGCATAAAGACTCGAAATTAAAAAAGAACGGATTATGAAAATTCACCCAATGAGACCATCCGAATTCAATGGAGACTGGTCGCGGAAAACTGACACCCACGTATCAGAATGATCAATTTTTCTACTGCTCTTCTAACCTACTATCACCATACGGCGTCGTTCTTATCAAATGCGCGTCTCGTCTGGTCCCATGGAAAACATGTGGGACGAGTTGTGATTGCCAACCGTTTGACCAGGCTACGATTTCAGCCAGTGGTGTGTCCTCGTTGAATGGTTGCGAGGCAGCTGATTGTCTGGTCACAATCAACTTCGGCGTCGTCAGGTGAACCCATAGAACAGATGTTGTGCAGTCGCCGGCACAATTCAACACGTTATTTTATGTTTTCTCTGTATTTACTTAACAAGTATCAACTTTTCGACACTTCCTAGACCTATCAGAACAGCTTCCTTTCTCCAGTAACTGGCATCACTGAAGTTTATTCACCTCATTCCCCCAGCTTTCACGCATATTATATTGTCCCTCGCGTATCATGAGCTTTTTATTGTCAGCGTAAAACATGACTTCAACTCCGTGTGGACAGTGTTCCCGGAAGAACGCTTGCAAAGAGCGATTGAATTATCTAACACCAATATTTGTTTAAATTTGAGCCACACCATGTAAAATCTGAACTGTGAGATCAGTTTTGTCCTCGAAACTTTAAATAAAATTATGAAGACTATTTATTGGCCATCTAAATTCGTTGCGCAGTTTGGGCGGACTCACTCTAAAACTGAAAGCTGATAATTTCAGGATGAATTCGATCGTAAACACGGCCGTGAAGAAGTAGTTGAAGTTGTCCAGAACCATACTAAAGGTTGGATGCATTTTGTCGTACTATAACAAAAAAACAAAAAAACAGGAAGAAGTATTTCAACTGTTCAGGTGGACTTTCAAATTAGGAAAGACTATATCTCCTCTTTTTAGAGTTAATTATGAATAGGCTTCCGCATACGGACGCGTCCGGCGTGTCTGACAAAAAACAGCGCCATGTTTAGGTGTCTCTACTGGGAAAAACAAGCTTACTTTGCAAGCCAGAGTCACCGTGTTCATGAAAATGAACGTAAAAATGAGTATTTCAAATTTCCGTGAGACCACCATGGACCAGATTTTGTACTGCAAATGTCCCTTCGGGATGTAGCGACGCCGTGGCCGCGCCTTGAGAGCATACTCAATACATTTGCGCTGAAATCAAAGAGACAATTAGACATTTCATTCTCTTGGGATGGCGAGCGAGGGTGGGGAGTTATGGGAACTGAATTGACCTGGTTTTTGTTTAACTCGCAGTTTTTGTACTCGCGTTCTCCCTCGCGCTGGAAGGTGACGATGACAAAGCCGACGAAGATGTTGACCATGAAGAAGGACGAGACGATCAGGTAGATGATGAAGTAGAGCGCGATGTAGGTGCGATGGTCCTGTAGCGGCCCCATGTCCTCCTCGTTGGAATCAATACCAGCGTAGAGGATTCTGGAGAGAAAAGCAGGCACGTCATAGAAGATATTCACTTCGTGACGTTTGCACAAGGATCGAGAAGTCTCCCAAGCAATCAAATTCAGAATGCAGTCGTCCAAGATAGCAATACTATGATCGTTTGTAGCAAGCCACTGCTTCGCAAGATTGAAATATTGAAGTTTTTGACATTTTCGCGGACTTTTCAACCTATGCAAAAATATTTAATGCCTTTTTCTATACAAATTTAAGGATTTTTTGACTTTAATTCAGTCCTTAAAACTGGTAGATCAAATGTTATCAAGAAGATAATTTGGTTTAAAGTAATTTTCACAATCACACGACGCTTCTAACAAGCTATCTACGCGGATAGCACTTAACCAGCCACGAATTTGATGAAAAGCGGACTTGCCATCTTATATCGCCGAGGGCAAACTGAAGACATAATCAAAACTACCAAATAAATTGTAATGTGCGTTGCCTCGATTAATAAAAATAACTAAAAATAAAAGTATTATTTGTGTCCTCAACAATCATCTATTTTATTTGTTTAGCCGTTCATGAGCGGTGGTTTTCAACATCGAACCACCTACCGAGGCCATCCTTCGAACGTAAGCACGACAAACAAAGTTAGCATTGCATTTGCAACGTTGTCGAAATTGAGCTCCGAGTGTGTCCAAATGCGTTCGACCACGTTTGCCGGTCTTCCATGCTTGTATTCAATAAAATTGCCCCTAAAATGCGGTAGAAAAAACGGTTGAGGCAACCATGGCATATTCCCTACTTCTACAACATGTCATTTGAGGCATTGAGCAAATTGAATATGTGGACATAGGATGGATAATATAGCGGGTTAAGCCTCATTACCTGCAGTCCCTTTCCGTGAGTTTTGAGGGATCGTTGCACGACACGTATTTCCCTTTGAACAATTGCACACCGACAACGGCAAACACAAACTCAATGAGCAGCGTGACGAGCATTATGTTGCCGATACTTTTCAGCGCAGTCACGACGCACTGAACCACATTCTGGAAGGCAAAAGAGAGGGAACCGAGTTTCTCTAACGCTATTGGCTGGAATTCATCGGACTGGACGCACCTTCAAACCCTTAGCTCTGTTGATGGCTCGAAGAGGGCGTAGGACTCTGAGCACACGCAGAATTTTCACAGCTGAAATCGCCTCATTTCTGTAAGAAAACAGTTATGTCGGATTTTAAGACGATTAAGAAGTCCAATTGCCCCATGAACTGAACATTCGGGTGTCGTTGACATTATTGGGGGTTTGTAATTGTTTTTTGTTCAATATAGTGTCCGAGGACTCACTCAAGAACGAAGGAGATTAGTGCGACAAAGACGACGATCAAATCGAGCAGATTGAACATACTCCGGAGAAAAGCGCCTTCGTGTAGGATAAATCCGTGAGCAATCATCTAAACAAACGTTCTCGTCAATAGATGCAATTTGATTAGAGATGGATTATTCAAGCTTATACCTTTAAGGTGATTTCAATCGTGAAGACACTTGTGAAGAAGTAATCAAAGTAGTTCAAGATCTGGAAAGTAAATGGAAAGGAATAAGGCTTGGTGTTCAATCGCGTTCGCTGTTAGTGAAGGATCTTCGGCACAAAGGGTTGGTGATGAATAATGATGCATGAAGATTGGTGTTCAATCGCTTACCCTGTTAGTGAAGGAGTTGGTATTAAGGGGATCTTCTGCACACAGCAACGCAGAGCTGATGAGAATACAGCCAAGAACTAGGTTGGTGAAAATCGGAGAAGACACGATGTTGTGGCAGAATACGCGGAACCTAAATCGCAATCGCAATTGTATAAGTAAGCGCGTTTTTTTGTTGCATTTAATGGCCGCGCTAGCTACCTGTTAGTTGGATTGAAAATGAAGAAAGCAGAATGTGGTGGAATCGTCTGAGGATTGGATAAATTAATTTCCATTTGCTCCAGACGAGAGGCTAAATTCCCGTCATCTTCCTCCTCTTCTTCGGCAAACATTTCTTCATAGTTCAGTTCCATGTAGGCTATAAGGAAGAAATTTAGAGATTTAAATTGTTCCCATCATGCAATATAAAGTAAACATGCGCACGCATCCATAATAGATAACTGCGAATATCATTGCTACTGAAATGAAATACAGTAGATTTAGAACATGCAGAGCTCGCATAACTGTGGGATCCTAAGGATGTTTGTGCGTGTGTGAGGACGAACTTACTGTCCAATGGTCCCTTAGCGTTGGCAGCACTGTTTACGAATGAAAACATATTACATACGGACTTCAGCCGTTGTCACTATTTATTAATCGTCAAATTCTCCGGCACGAGGAGTGAGAGGCTGGCGGTAAAGGCAGAGAGTGACTCACGCTTCAGCAGCCTTCTTGGCCGCAGCAGAAGACGCTCCACCACCCAATGAGGAACCTCCACGCCCCGTTTCATCGCAATCGTTGTCATCATCCAAACCTCCCGTACCGTCCTCGTCATCCTCATCTTCATCGCTAAGATTGTCCACGGCGATGGCCAGGAAGACGTTCAGCAAGATGTCTATAGACGTGTGTGAATTCCTGATTAAACTGGCGGATTCTGCATAATGACCGAAAAATCCCTGGGAATCTAGCACCTGCGTCGACCAAAGCGGCTTTGCTTAATATTTTACTCTGTCATGCACACAATAAACTGTTTTGTTGTTATGCATTAATGATGAAAGCTTTGGTGTGCAGAAGGCGTGACTCTTCTCTCACAGCCGTGCTTATTCATACCCCGAGGTGGCCCTTTACTCGACATAATGTCGCCCAAAGTATCCATGGCGTTGTCACCTAACGCCTTTCCCGTTTCGACAAAACACGACCGTGCACAACATCGTGTGGTGACGCTCTGTCTAACCTCGTGTTTCCCTGCATGAATTCCTTCACAGTTTGAAATCCATCGTGCAACAACACGGCTAAGAATAAGTTGCTCACAATTTCCGACCACAAAGACGATGATAAAGTAGATAACCACAAAGGCGAACCAAGGCCCGTCAGACTTGTAGGCGCGCATTCCATTGAACATCACCTCATTCCAGTCTTCACCAGTTAACATCTAAAACAAGTTATTTGGCATTGAACGACGAAACACAAATAGCAATAAAATCAAACTAAATAATGATAATCGCAAAAAAGGCCGGACGTGGACACCAGAGAGAGCAGTACTTGGGTCTATCACGCCACTCTCGCAATTTCCCACTTTCCTTCCGTCTCCGCCAATCAAATCAAAGTCGGGGTCAGACATACCTGGAAGACCGTGATCATTGACTGGGCGATGCCGTCAAAGTGACTGCGGGGTTTGTCGGTGTTGGGGAAATTGAAGGTGCCACCAAACCACTGCATCCCAAGGAGAGAGCAGATAAGGATGAAGAGGAAGAGGAGCAACAGTAGACCGGCGACTGACTTGATCGATTTCAACAGCCGATTCACCAGCCCGCGGAGACCAGACCAGTAGCTGCAATTGGGAGCTCACGTCAAAGCGGGAACTAATTTATTCTTGATTCAGAAGTTCTTGTAAAATAGGTGGTAGGGTTTAAACGAGTGAAGCAAAGCAATCATTAAATCTTGGGCAGTAAAACAATGTCGCTCAAATTGTCACAACGAATGAGAGCTATTGCTACAATGTCCGAGGTTCTTTTAAGGATGTAGTTATCCAAGCTGTTTGACCTTGCTGATAACGAATTGTGTTTGCGTGCTCCTGCGGTAACCAGGGAAGGGTTTTTTCTCTCTCTCTCTGTCCATCTCTGGCATTGTTCAACTCCATAGTGAGATTGGGTAATACAACCGCTCCTCGTGTTAAATAACGCCGGCTTTATCCAACGCCGACATGAAAGTCGTAGACGAAAGGTTGTCTCGAGAGATAACATAACAGTCCTGCAACATCTACTTAGACGAATCAACGAATTTGAAATGGCAGCCGGTTGAAAACCAAAGCCGAATACAATTCTCGGCCCATCTACGTCACCAATGAACCAGTCGAATATGTTTAAGCTTTCAAATATTTGGGTTCCACAATCGGTGAAGCGGAAAGCTGAAAACCAGAACTTGGTCTCGTTCTGCTCTGATATCTGCCCGATATCCGATGGCCTTTCTTGAGCAGCTCTAATGCGTGCGGAAGGGCAGAACTGTGGAAGCGCGTAGGTTGTCAATCGGCACTTACTGTGTGAGCTTGAAGATGCGTAGGAGACGGGCGCAACGCAAGACGGAGAGACCCATCGGATCGAGCAGGCTGTAGTAGGTGAGAATGATTTCCAGAATGGAGGCGATGACGACTAGAAAGTCGAATCGATTGAAGAGCATCGAAAAGTAGTCCTGTAGGCCGTAGGCGCACATTTTCAGGAACATCTCCAGCGTGAACAGGCCGACGAAGAGCACGTTGGCAAAGTCTATATAAACCAAACAAGGTCACCAAATAATTGCAATTGCACCCATTGACTGAAAGTGGAGAACATCGCGGGAAATACATAAACCAAAGGCTCCCCAGTTCTGTCGTCTGCCGAGTGGTTAGACATTTCAGATGAGATATTTCCTCGATTAAAATAGTTTCCTGTCGAAGGCAACGTACTCAAATTTACGCGTTTGAACTAGTGAACGAGTGAACTAGCAGTGCAACACAATGGGATGAACTAAAGTGCATGAATCACTATGCTTGGACTTCACCTTGGCTTTCAACGCTTTTATCACGCTCCCGCATCCTTTCTCAACTGTGTCAAGATGGCGTTAAAGGATGGTTGATTAATTGGCTCCCAAATTATTTCTCTAACCGACGCCAACACCTAAGATTCGGAAATGAAGCCTCCTCCTCCTTGCCCAATAACTGCGGTGTGCTGCTACAAGGCGCAGTGCCATCTCCTTCCGTTTTAACTATTACACGTCGAGCCTTCGGTCCCCTAACGAGTGACACCAATAAAATACGCGGATGACCTGACTTTATGTCATGCTTGCAAGACGAATGGTGATTCTCAAAAGCTCGGGCAGGCAGTCACTGAGGTACTCGAGTGGTCTTCGGAGAATGGTCTTCTGTTGAATGCATCAAAATGCACCTCCATTACATTATTATTATATTATCAATGTGCTTCCAGTGATACCTTAATAGGGCAACACCGTCTCTGTCACGTGTTGCATCACGAACCCTGTAAATTGATCAAACGGTATGGGATAATTCACTTGCAGTGTTCTACCAATATAAAGCGGACCTCGGAATACCCAATAGGATCATATGAGCCTCCATTCGGACTCAGATAACCTCGTGAAGTCCACACGGGAGGACATGTCCATCTCAGCCTCCCCTGCCCTGCCCACCCACCTACGCACCCACCTCTCTTGAGTTCTAGCAGCTGCGAGGTCACGTCCCACCACTTGTCTTTGCACCAGTTGAATACGTCCTGAATGGAAGGCTTGTTTTGTGCACCAACAAATACCCGGTTCGTGTTAAGGGGAACGAATGTCTTTAAAAGTCTGAAAAAAACTTACTTTGGAACTGATTCAGCCAGTACGGCTGGTTGTGGTGTTCAGTGACAAGCACGATTGTGTTCATGAGAACAAAAGTGAGAATCAATCCGAAGAACTGGCGACTTTTCACAAAGGCCGTCACCACTCGCCTCAAGCGTTTCCGGAATTTTCGCAGACGCCTGAATGAAAATACACTTCTATTTAAGGGGGAAAGGGACATCGAGACTTTTTAATCTCTTTTTATAAACGAGTAAGTTTGTATAGACCGAATTAGTAGTTCCAAGTAATGTGGCCTGTCAAGGGCGTTGCGAGCGCTTTACAATGGAAAAGCTTCTCGTTTTGGTTCCTCAAGAAAACTCTCATGTATCAATTCCCTTAAACCAAATACTAAATAATGTTGCTTGTCCACTTCGTCTACCAACATTCACGGGCCACGACTTCGTTCATTGGACGACTCGTCGTATTGTTCCTAACCCCCGCATAAATACCAAATCACACCCGTTAATTAAAGTGACTTTTCCGGTCACCTCTCTAGCACTCCTCTCGTAATCTCCCATGGTCTTCAGGTTGGCGGGTTGGTCTACGGTTGTGGCTTATAACACCATTATCAGTGCTCTTACCTCATGCCGTCGCAGCATTGCGATCTGGCGGATGATTCGACAGCGGCTACTTCGTCGTCTGCAATGTCCCCGTCCGCCAAACCTTCAGACGAAGAAAGCAAACATTTGCACTCACTCAATTTAACCGATGAACCGTTATCTATATGTTGCAAAATGCATAAACACTGTTTCTGGAAACCCACTACTGTGTCGTGTTTTTTCATGCAACGGGCAGGGTTTTCGGAGCTTTTACCCTTTTCAGTTGATCCATAAAGGGACTCCGTCCACTTTTAAACCTGTTTATTAATTTCCACTACCAACTAAATATACCAAACCAATGTACCAGAAAAGGTATATTCCGGGAGTAGGAAAAGACCACACAGTCTCGCGTTTCCTGAACACTTTTGCGTGCCGGATTAAAATTTAGCGGTTTTGTGAAAGAGGACACACCCTCGGGAGACTGGGTTGTGACAAACTAATTAAATAAGAAAACCAGCTTCCCGCGTCGGTGAACAATGTCGCACTTAAATTCGACTACAGAACGTGCAGAGACTGGAGAGACAGACGGACCCACCGGCCTTTACTCACGTATCTTTACGATTGTCCGCGTGCGCCCTTGAAGCAGTAAAATAGGGTTTCAGGTTATACAGACACATATAACTAACCGTTTCGTATTTAAATCAAACCGGATTTGGTGAACTCCGAGAAACACTTACCGGCTTCGATTTCCTTGTTGCTTTTGGCATCGGCCTCCGAGTCCGAGAGGTCCTCTGTCGGAGAAAAAGAGTCGCTAAGGTGTGTCAAAACGCTTGCACGTTGAAAACAACAGGCCTTCAGACTGGCATCGGTTAGGCAACAAATATTTTGGAATAAGTCTCCTCGTGAAATAAATTTATTCAAATGTTGTTACACCATGCCCGACTCGGTTTAACAAGGTGTAAATAACGTCATTTCGAACAGTGTGAAGTGGCTTAAAAAACACCCCAAACGTACCAGCAATCTCAATCCATTCTTTGTAGTTTTCGTAATCCTGCTGTTCCCTCTTCTGTTGTCGCTCTTTCCTGAACAGCTCCTTCCTGTCGGTTTTGTCCTTTTCCTTGGTGAATTCACTAGCGTACGCAGACACAAAGGTTTCTTACAATGCATGCTCAAGTGTATAGATGTGGTGATGCGACCAAATGACAACATTTGTCGAGTTCACCAAACTGAAACTACGGGCATGAGAGGGGACGTCTTCTCCTGCGAGAAGCCGAGTCTGTTCAATTAAATTTCATGGGATTTGGTACAGGTGGCGTCCGACAGCGCTGGCAAGCGTGGTGCGGCTTAGAAAGAAGCAATCGGCAAAGCGGTGTCCCAGATCCGAAACTACTGATAACAATTTGAGTAGCCGTAACTCTGGTTTGGTCCTTAAATGCGTTGGGGAATCGCTAGAATATTTCAGAACCAAGCCCCCGTTGGTTACTGTCTATTGTTACACGAATAGAAAGTATTTCTAGCAGTTGACCACATAATCTATTTTTTTGGTAAGTTGGATTCCTTCTATTTCCAAAAGACAAGACTGACTCAGATTATCAAATAAACCAACGGCGAGCTAATAGAAATAAAAAAAGTGCTTGCGATCAAAAATGCGGTGGCAAGCCCAACCTGGCTTTTAAATATCACATTTATTGCGCCATTGCCGGTGCGTTTTATCTAACTGGGTTTGCCGAAACGAAACCCGCATCTGGGGCACTGTTGCCGATTCCATCTTGGACACACTCCTTGCCAATTTGGTCACATAACCAACTCCTCGGCCCACTACTCGCCAAACGAGCGGATTGTCGGGCGACTGAAGTTATTTAAGGGGTCAACTTTGAGGTCACCTGGACGTTTCCGTCGCCTCGGATGTGAACACACGATGTGGGCGGTTTTTACGGAACAACTATTGTCTGAATAAGTCATCTGGGAAACCGGGTCTAAGTGGTTCAGCAATTTAGACGGCAGGACCTTTTTGTAGGTCAATAGCGTCGAATAAAGGAGCAGTAAGGCATTGGCCGGTATCGTCTGATGTTAACGAAAAACCTGGTCACCTACCCACTCAAAACACCCAGAACAAGATTCATCACAAAGAAGGACCCAAGGAGAATCAAGCTGACGAAGTAAATCCACGGCCACCAGTGTCCCACTGCGGCACATATCTGCAAAGCGAACATGAAAATGTCATCAGAACCAAACATTTAGCAACATTAACTACACAGTTTTGCAGATATTTCTGCTATTTCGGCTAGATCATGAGAAGTTTTCAAATCAGCCAAATTTGTGCGGCTATGACATGCTAGAGGATAAAACGGCTTTATAGATGCTCGCCTTGAAGATTCTCGGAAATAGATTTGTAGGTGACGTCCCCAGTTATGGAAGGTGATGCCATCTCACCAACGGGGCGAGGGTGCTTGCCGCTACAAAACCGAGCCCATAAATCGTTTGGGTAGCCCGTGTGCGTAAATATGCCGATACACAAACACGCGGACGCTGATTTCTCCCGCATTTACAACGCATTAATATGCAGCAGCGTTGTCATTGAAAGTACTGCGCCCATAACGCTAATTTAATAAAGTAATGCAGATCAATGCCATCATAGTGTCGACCATTTTGAATGTTCCACCACATAAATCTCGAATAGCCGCCCTCCCAATTTTTCCGAGGCTTCATGTTCTCAGCGCAACTCCGCATTTACAAGGATACCAGGGATCGTTAATCCAAAGTAACACTCGCATACAATAAATTGTCCACGACTGGCATTGTCTTAAGGAAATTTAAAGCATAGAACAGGCAAGAGCGACTTACGTAGTAGCCGACTGTTGTCCATCCCTCCATTGTTACACACGTGAATACTGTCAACATGGCGTAGAGGAAATTGTCGAAATTAACCAATCCATCGTCGGGGCCAAGGTAACGTTCGCCAAGGCTTTCGGGGAGATCGCGGCAGACGTAGTGCGGACCGACTTCTGAACAATTAAAGGACATTGAGTAGGAACTGTTGGAGCACGGCCTGGGGTTTTCCATCATCATGTCTGTAAAAAAGGAAAATTGCTACAAGTAAGGTGCATCTTTCTCGGATTTCGAAAGGAACGGGAACAGGATCGGGCCTGATGCCAGGCATCAGTGTGTTTGAAATGGAATATGACAAAAATCGAAAATGAACTCACAGACAAGATGCGGCGGACTGAGAGAGCAGTTCAGAAAACTGGGATCAGTTAAATTCGCGAGACTCGTAGTCATGTTGGCTGGACATTGCTCGGTAAAGTTTCTCATACCAACTATAAGGATGGAAAAATATTGAAAATAAAATTGGCTGCGTGGTTCGAAATTATCAAATATTCATAGGTTTAGACTGCTCAAACTTCAGAGCTTGTGTGAACGGAATAGGCTATTCAGTTAGACCAATTTTATACCATAAGCCCCCAGTTTAAAAAAATTTGATAGACAGTGCAAGCAAGCTGAAATTCGGTCGATTGCAAATGGTGCAAATTGGGTTGTTTTCGACAAAACTGGTACCCTTCCGCCTCAGGACAGTTGCGAAAGTTTCAAAAACTATGCATGCTTCAACGATATTGTGCGATTTTTGCCGAACAGACAACATTTGCATCAATTAAAGAGCTTTAATGTTCCAAAGGCAACAACTTCGGAAGGAAAATTTCAGCTCACGCGCTCTTGAAAGCGGAGTTTTTGTTCGCGTAAATGAGGTGTGACTCATCCGTCCATTTACAACTGGAGTTTATCTCCGTGCACATAGTTCGACGCTTTCCGAAGCTGTTGTACTATTCCAAACTTTATTGTGCAATAAAAGGGTGTTTTAAATAGCACACCTTCTTTAGGGGATCTCTTCGTTAAAATGAAATCAATGCTCGGTTACACGGGGCCTGTCGATGGCCGCCATTGTGCGTCCATTGTCTTATTGTCCCAAAATAATTTCGGCTAATCGTAAATGACTGCATTTCCCTACAACCCAATCGTGGGCTATTTTAAAATGATTTCGTTTCTACTGAAATATCCATCCATCCACTCAATAGAGGACACCATGATTCATCCTCATTTTACTAACTGTTCCCTTTTCGGTTCACGTCGCTTTTTGTCCCGAAGAAGAGATGACATTGTAACACAAATACGGCTTTCGTATGTCGCATTATAACTCTTTGATGGAGAAAGCTGTGGTCCCTGTGACATTAAAAGACCCAACTCACAAGTGGTATTGTCCTGCACGAGATAGCAAGTGGCATGAAGCTTGCTCTGAAATAGCTCCAGACCAATGATTGCGTAGACGGTTATGAGGAAAATAACCAGCAGAAATATGTGGAAAAGCGGCACCATCGCTGTCAGAATTGAGTTCAGGACAACCTGCAAGCCTGGGGGTAAAAGCATAGGAAAACATTTTAAATTAGCCCAACCAACCTTCTCTGAATTCCTGCATTCTCAACTGATGAGAGATCCAATTGACCACATCGCTAAGCGAGGCTTACGCTTAACCAGTCAATACATCTCGTGGGGTCCCACCTCGAGTCTGGTAGCTATTCCCTACTTGAAAAGCCAATGTTTTGATTGAACCTCGGTGAGAAAAACGGAGTTCAACCTCGGGTAGAGTTATGACCTCATTATTCCTTCACCCAAAATAAAAATATCGCTTTACATCTGTAGAATTCGAAATCGGAATGGTGCTATGACAGGAATCGTATAACATAATGTGAGCTCCAACTCGCGACGATGCGAGGAGTTGCTTAGTTCAGTGGCATTTCCGTCAAATCCTTCGCGCAGCTATCTCCGGCTCCATGGGTTTTTTCATGAAGATTCTTCGGAATATTGTACAAGTGGAAGCGTCCCCAGTGGAACTCGAAGAGATAAACGCGATCACTACATCATCAGGGATCACATCAGGGGTCAGACTGGTTAAATTCCGGATGATAGAGCAGTCGGTTTCAGCTACCGACTTGAAATTCCCAAAAAATTCCACATTTGCGGAGCTATCTCCCACTAAAGGATAAACCGGCTTCATTGGGGTTGGACATGAAGTTTCTCGGGAATATGTGGACGGGTGGCGTCCCCAGTGCCACCCCAAGAGGTGGCCTGACCTGGGAGTCGAACCCGGCTTGTCCCTCGCCATCAGAGAAGGGATGCTGATAGATAAACCATCGGGCTTCCGATTCGCTGGATGTTGGGTAAAAGACTCGACGCCCGGCGATTACCTACCATGAGTCAGTGCAGCTTCAAGTGGATTCGAAATTTTGCCAATAACTGGAATGTTTTTCACAGAAAATTATAGAATAAATTTACTTGGCAGACCCGATACGAGACGCAATGGGCGGAGAACACGGAACGCTCTCAAGGACTTTACGTCAAGTTTTGTGTTCTCCAAGCATTTCGAGCCCAAACTGTAATGAAGGAATGCAGAATGGTCTGATCGCATGCGTTCAGGCGACGGGAAGACACTCTAGAACACGCAAGACTCACCCAATCACGACGATGGAAAAATCAAGAACGTTCCAGAAATTCCGTAGGTATGCATCCGGATGTAGAACAAAACCATACGCAATAATTTTGAGCACAGCTTCCATCGTAAAGATGATAAGAAAGATGAATTCGGTTCGTTCCTGAAGATCGAAACATCAGCACAATTTAAATTTTTAAACGCCATTCTCAGAGCAATTCGCTGAATGCGATCTAGCGGCTGAAGCTAGATTCACCGCTGATACGACAACCTGGATACGCGCCTATTGTGAAACTGATCGCATAGGCACGTACGTCGATGGACCTCGTTTAGCTCAGACATGAGTACGCAGTAATGGATACCTTCCACTGTGTCATTAGACCTAGGGTCATTTAGTTAGGCACTCTCTAGGTACTGCAGCAAAACTGCCTTGGAATTTTACCCCGCAGCATAAGCTTCATTGCGTTGTATTCCGTTTAATTCCCACGAGAACGGCGGCATATCGCGAATCGGCCTTTCCATATTTGCCCCGATGTTTATTTTCATCAGAAGATGTTAAGCAGCAATACGAGACCGTTTTCGTGCGTGGTATTGCTACATTTTAATTCTGAAACCTATGGCCCTCGTGACCTGAATAAAGCAATTACAATTGCATACAACAATAACCCCTGCAATTAGCCATTTGGAGCTGAAAATACAACAAACAAGAAGTTGATTCTTACCAGCGCAACATTTGTCGAATTGTAATCACCCATGGGATAGGGATGATTAATGGCCAGTGCGATACAGTTGGCAAGAATTGTGGCAAGAATGAAGAATTCGAAGGGCCTTTGGGTAAGGTTTGTATTAAGGAAGGAGCAACTATATCGAACTCTACACATAATCATTATCAAAACGTAATTGGAAATACTACATGTAAAATCAGCACTGCAGGACATTGCTTAAACCGGTCAATCTCATAAGTTTGATCATTTTCGTAGGTCGACGTGATTTATGACTTGTATAGAAACTAGTTATACTGGATTAAACCAGCCCTTAAATTCCTTGATGCTCACATAATCTGTTGGAGAAAGTGGACATTTTCGATTAAATTACAAATTGTCCTTAATGAGATGCCCACAGTAGAGAATGCAGCATGTTGACCTTGTCAAAAGGACTTCAGATGAGGATGCGCGCGCTGCCGCTGTCAGACCAGCACCAAGCGTGCCTGAAACCCGAATCGTGGGATCGCACGATGCGCGCATCTGCGCCTGCGTGCACGCAGAGAGGTGCACAGCCGCACAAGGTTGCAACCGAATGGAATGATCGATGAAGGCGCGCGTGTAAAGGTCGGGCGCAAAGGCAGCACACTGCGGGGGAATGGCTATCGTCCACCCAAACGACAATGGTGGAATGGGGACCGATGTGGAGGAGACATATTGCATGTTTTTCGAATATGTTCTGGTAAAAATACTTACGGCATATGACGGTGAAATATTAGCCAGTATTGTAATCAAGAAAGCGTAACGAACTAGGAAATACTTACAGCAAAACGTGTATGATCATCTTATATGTCATTAAATATTTTTATATCGAATAAAATGTGTCTTCTACTGAAGGATTCGTGTGCGTTGCAATGACGATTCTTGGGAATATTTGTACAGGTGGCGTCATTAGTGCGACCCTTTGGGATTCAAATCCAGGTCCATCACTAAAAGACCGCTGTAAACCCGGCCTATTTTTATAACAATGTCATGTACATGAGTTCAAACGATCACGCTGTATCGTTGCAGAAAATGGACAATTACATAATCTTCGTGGATTGAAAACGCGTGTCACGCAACATCCGCTCAAATATATATCCCGAGTTATAGACTTCTAATATGAATTTACAAAAATCACCGTGTTTTGCGGATTCTAAATATTCTTTTGACGCATGAAAGAGTCTACTATTTTTCTATAAAGTCATACAATTCGCAGTTTAAGGGCACTGCTTGCTGAAAAGTGTTTTCAAATGGAAACCAACTACTTTTACGTTTTAATGGGGCAAGGATCAAAATAAAATCTCGTCGATAAATCGTTTTTACGTCGAAAATTAATAAACGTATTCTAGCATAAATAAACCCAGATATATAGCATTTCCTTGCTGTATTACTTCCCAAGGACACAATTTATAAGTGAGATATTCCAAATCGGAGTAGCCACTGATACATTCAAGATTCCAATTAGCTATTGAAAAGCGTTTGTGCGATAAATCAAACAAAAATATAAGCAGGTCAAGGGGACTGGCAGATAGATGTGCTGCAGAAATAAACGAACGTGCGCTATTATGTAGGATCATTCAGAAAAAAACCCATTCCAGTGGTTATTTTTGCACATTATACATATCTTAAATAAGTGTTATTCAGGCGCAAGTAAATTGCTAAACCTAAACAGCTGGAAAATCAAGAGAATTAAAATAATGCACATAAATAAAAAGGATACTTGGCATCGACTATCATCAGGCAATATCGGCGAATGGGATTTCGCTTCGATAGAAGGAAGAGTGACCGATTGGGGTTGAATTGTGGACATACACGCCTCTTGCGTTTTTGTTCTCGTTCCTTCAATGCCGCAAGCGCGAGATCCGCAATAACTGGGCGCGTTCCAGCCAGAAATGCGTTGTTTCCACCAGCGCCCCAAGGATTTCCACCAGGAATGTTCATTTTAATATATTATTGGAAAATGCGTAAGAAAAATTAAAACGGTCATCAGAATACCAAAACTGAGGAAAGGTCACGTAATGAGGTTTTGCTTGATTCAAACAATCATGGGATAACCATATTTTTAAAAAAATATACTTCTTATGACGTTATTGAAATTTCATATTAAAAAAATGAAGGAGTTACTTAAAAATAGCATCAAAATATACACTGAACGAAAATACCGGAATTCCGATTTTACCGTTTTTCTGTTAATTTCGTTGTTCATACTGACTTCTTTTGTTTATTCCAGCGGGTATGAAAGTACTTTTAACGGAAAGTGGTTCCATATTTTATCCGTGACGTAACTTTATTATGATCTAGAGAGCCAATTATAACAGATAATAGAGTAAATTGCCTAACACGATTTGGGCTTACGTAGACGAGAAGCAAGCATACTGCTATTAACCCGTGTGAGGATTGGCAAGCATGTATACGTGCGTCTCACGCGCACACTCTTTGTTAACTCGTAGTTAGATATAAAACCGAATTGGATCGACTGCACCTGTCGCGACCAGTCTTATTTAGCCGCACGTAGGCTGTGTCGTAGTAATGATCACCGGATTTCAAAGTTGTCTATATTTTGCGAGTAAAATTTAAACAGCATGCGTGCTTGTGCTTGTTCACCGATGGGGGGTTAAATCAAATTGATTTTATGTATGTTACATGAAAAGTATTTAAGGTCATTGACCGCAACGCCTCGGTGCTTTTCGAGTACATAGAGCAGGTTTTCCACAACACACAAAGACCAGCATGCGGCAACAGGGCACTACCTTGTGTAACCATACCATGTCCACGGGGTGATCATCTTCTATTACAGTGACGATTGCTGTCGAGTGAATCAATTGTGAAGTAACTCACTCTCTCATTCTCAACAGAAAATGCTTCAATCTAAATAAACCATGACCACAGCTGCCTTCATAAACAATCGAAAAGACTTGAAAAACTTTCTCCCATTTCCAGGTACATTAATCCCGCTATAAGGACACGTCCCTTTTTTTTTTACCAAAAGCTTCTGTAACATAACCATTCATACATATCTGTTATCATCTATCAATGTATCTTATTTTACACTTTCCCCCTCAATTTAATCGTCTGCTTCTTGGTGTCTGGGATATGCCCGTGCTCCTCGTTTACGTTAAAATCCCCAGCAAAAGTTTTACATTTCTTAGGTCAGAATCCCCTTCCTAGAAGAGCGTCACACTAAAAATTCTCGGGAAATGCAACCGACGGTCATCCAGGATCTCCGAAGTAGCTCAACATTATTGGTATTTGAGAAAATAATTTATTTTCAACACCCATCCCACCAGAAACGATCATGTATTCAGATATCTGGACTGCCAACGACCTCCGTGCACTATATTCATGTATCCGCTATAACCAGGTGCTACCGCCTACCGAGGTCATAATTACGGTCCCTTTGAGGTTTGATAAACGCAAACAGCAAGTCTTAAAAATGTTGATGTTAAGAACGAGAGAACGATGTGGATGGTTTCGCGGAAAGGTTTTTGGAGTCTTAATAATAATACTTAATATTGAATCTCTGTGTCCAAGTTAACTTTCACTGACTGTATAATTTCTGACGTCGTTATTGTTCAATTAAATACACTTCACCTCTCAAATCTGTCTTGTTGGACGTGATATGTCGATCCCTTATGGTTTTCATATACGATATGTCTGTATTAACCTCCGGTTTTCCAGATAGCCGACCACAGGTCCAACCGCAGTATTGTTGGGGTTATTTGGTTCCCGTGAATGCTGTTCGTGTGAATATTGTAACGAGCGCGAAAATCAATATGCTTCGCACATAAGATCTGCGCAAATTAAATGTATGGACTCAGCCAATAGATAACCGCCATCTTCTACGGATTAGCCATATCATGGTTTTGACTACCTTCTGGTTAAAAGGTTGAGGCAACTTATCCAATTCAATAAATAAGTCGGCCCGTTGTCCGCCCCTCTGTCAAAAGCTTTCTTTGTAATATTAACTCATTCGCCTGTCATTATTGCATTCTCTTTCTAACGCCTCTTATCCAGTTCGTTGCCAAGCCCTGCAATTCCCAAAAATAAAGCTCCACCCAAGGATTCCAGAATTCTGATTGCCTGAATTGCTACAAGCTACCTAATAGAGCACGCCTTTCCCAAATATCCGTTTTTTATACCTTGGATCTATTTTCGAATGCTAATGTGGATCCAATATCGGAGATTAATTGCTGCTTTGTCGGGCAAACCACTTGATCGATCATTGAAACATAACAGAAAGCGAAATGATTTGTGATTAGCTAAATAGAAGGACAGCAATCGATACTTTCTATTTTCAAATGATCAACTTTACCTTATTGTTTTGTTGATCTCGGTTTTTTAATGTTAATGTCGACCCCGTATCGGAGATTATTTGTTGCGCCCTCTTTTGGTGAATAAACACTCGTAAGTTTTCGTTAGGGCTGAGAATACTGCCACATTGATGGCATGGATTACTTTATCATCGTTCTACCGCTACTCATTTGGGTGTTTTCTTTTTCACAGATGTCTGCCGCACACTTGACCAAAGTTATCAGTTCTCTCGCCTCGAAGGGCAATTTCAACTCGATTTTTCGATCGTTGGAAGTAATCTCCGTTGGTGATGACTGTCTCAAGTGCCGTTTCCGGGTAACTGAAAAGGAGTGCAATGACTATCGCACTTTGCATGGCGGATATACGGCGAGTCTTGTCGACTTCGTTTCCACGGTTGATTTAGTACGTCGTGGACGCAAACCCGGTGTCAGTGTGGACCTTGCGATCTCGTAAGTTCGCATTCCATTTTTTTAAAATTTGTTCCTTTTGTCACTTGCTCGTCGTTAGGACTATGAAATGCTTTATCGGAATAGGCGTATTCTTCAGGTGAAAGTTTCTTTATTTACGCCAAGGTACCTGAATGCCGCTCCCATGGACACCTGGTTAGCCGTGGAATCGTATGTCTTGAAACACGGCAAAACCCTAGCCTTCTGTGAAGTATCCGTCTTAGACGAAATAACAGGAAAGATCTTCGCAAAGGGCAGACACACCAAGTACATCCTCTGACCGAATTCGCCGAGCTTTTATGTTTTACATTATTTCTATAAATTATATAAATGTCGCTCTTTCGGAATAACTCGCGTTACTAAGTTCATCGGGTACTGTCCGTGTTTATTAATGTTGGTTCAAGTTTAAGGTATGCAAATGTATGATACTGCTAACACTCGTTGCAACGCTTCATCTTTGGCGCGGCTACCGACCTGCCAGAGTATTAGCCCGCTTCGGGGCTGTTGCAAGTCGTAGCAGCCGTTGACGGTGCTGATTTGCGTTTTCAATTGTCCGACATCGCCAACTTGTGTATTGTGGTGGCGAAAGACAGGTTTATAAGGTCTGTCAATGGCCGGCGTAGAATGTGACCGGAACACTGTGGCCGACGGCGTTCTAAAATGATTTCGGGATTCATCAAATACACCAGAATTGATCGAATACTTTTATTTGCCTAGTGTCCTCGACCCGGTTTAATTGCCGTCGGTTTGGATGGGGCGTTCGGTACAATAGGTGTGCTGATTCCATCTAAATCATTTTTAATTTCTAATTATTTATTCTTGAGTTTGACCAGACAAGCAGTCTAGCCTTCAGCTGACCCTTTTACTTCTGTCGGGACACAGTCGACAGGCCACGTCTCTAGGACCATTCCAATTGATCACCGCTTTCCCCTATCTATCGTCTTCTGGTTGACTTCCTGGTCGGTGGGACTTGTCTCAACACTAACTTGCCTTAGCGGGATGCAAACAGTTGGGGTTTCTAACCTTTTATTTGCCTATAAAACGGTACGATAAGACTTTCCTCAGGCACGTGTCGGAGAGACGGGGGAAAATGAGCCGGAGAATTCTCAACCGCGGTTAGAATGTCTTATCTGTCGTCCATCACGGTTCAATATATGTTGTGATTGTCGAGACTCGAATTCCTGGTGTTTTCTTCACTTGATTCACCCCGAACTGGTACGATTGATGAATCTCAAACAAACCAACACGCAGTCCGGTTAACGAATGACGCGTCACTTTCGTTATCAACACATTTCAAACAAACAACAACCATACAGAAAAGTTAAGATATTAATTTCCTAGCTATCTACAAGGGACACAACAAATGAACGTGTGTGTGAGCCTCCATGTGGAATACACAAAGGAGGTGTAGTGACCTATAATGGTGTGTTTATTTATTCAAGACGCATGACATCCATTGGACTGGCACCCCATTGGCTAACGCACACAAAAGCGCATGCTGTGACCTTAACGTTGATAAATTAAGACAATATGGACGACACTTGGCCGGCCCCCACTTTTTACCACGACAAGCCCCACATGTGTCCAGACAGGACTCGCCTGCAGCGGGCGCTAAGCATCGCGACTTGTCGGCGTTTTCGGTCCAGGTCGGGCTCTCACTATTGTTTGAATAATAAGCAATATTATTCATTCCCGACCTTCGTCTTTGGCCATCGTGTCATTCTGATTTTTGGGCCTCGAAGTCTTCAAATTACCATATTGGCGAGCATGCCAGGATCCGAACCTGGAATCTTCTGACTGATTTTGGCAGGGGCATGAGAAGATGACACAATAGAGTTTCCTGGGGAAATCGCGTCGTTCGGTTGGCCAGTCAGTTCGCGCGGATTGCGAATTGGAACAGTGTTGAAAAATGGTTCCTCGACGAAAGCATTCTTAAGTCAATCATTTGAAACCGTTTCATGGCGTCCATTCATGGATATTTTAAGCGTTTTATCCGAACGGGAAAGTACCGGAAAAGGACCATCATATGGTGGTTCAAGAAGACGACGGACTGTATCACAACGGAGAAAAACGTGGGTGCTCTTTTGCAGTTGAGGGTTCACCTAGGAGCCTGACTTCTGGGGTCTGGTTTCTTTAGGCCGAACGCTTCAAGCAAAACTGCGTAGGCTCTGAAGAACACCGGAGACAAACAGGGACGGCTCAGCTGCTCTTGGGTTAACACACTCACCCGGTAAGCAGAGCAGAGACCGCGGGAGAGTAAGGTTTATAAGGGCTGTGTCGTCGGACCCAATTTGAATACCCTCGTGTTGCTGGGCGTCAGACATCTTCTCGTAGCGATACCATAAGCGAGCCGCGGACTGTTCAACTCGATGCACGAAAGGGCGTCGGCAACCTCATTATCTGCGCCGCGGATATGACGGAATTCCATGTCGAACTGGGAGAGGAAATCGAGTTGTCGGATCTCGCGTTCGTGGCAGCGAGAAGAGTAGGAGGCCATGGCATGAATCAATGGCTTGTGGTCCGTGAAAATTAGAATGCGGCCACCTTCCGCAAAATGGCGAAAATGCTTTACGCTTAGGTAAGCCGCAAATAATTCACGACCGAAGGTGCTGTATCGGCGTTCCGCTGGTGACAAAGACTTCGAAAAAAACACTAGTGGTTGTCGCCGATGCTCGTCCCCTTGGTTTAGTACAGCGCCGACTGCAGTGTTCGAAGCATCTACCATCAAAGATAGCTGGGCATCAGGGCGCAGATGAACCAATAAGGTCGCAGCAGCGAGACTAGCCTTCAACTTCTGGAAGGCTGCACTCTGTTCTGGTGACAGTTTAACCTGACCGTTTCCGCTGGAGGTCAGAGGGGTTAACGGCGAGGCCATCTAGGCAAAAGCGGCGGTAGAAATTCAGCATCCCGAGGAATTGTCGAAGCTGACGCTTTGTACTGGGCTCCGGTTAGTCAGCAACCACTGTTACCTTCACGTCCAGTGGCCGAACCCCCAGATCATTTACCAAGTGACCCAGGAAACTTACTTCGGTTCGGCCAAAATGGCATTTATTGGGGTTCACCACGAACCCGTGTTCATCCAGGCGCCGAAGGACCACTTCCAAATATCGCAGGTGCTCTTCTTCGTCTTTGCTGGCTATTAGAATGTCATCGATATAAGCACAACAGAAGTCGAAACCGCGAAGAATTGAGTCGACGAAGCGTTGAAAGGTTTGGGAAGCGTTTCTAAGCCCAAACGGCATCCGTAAGAATTCGAATGATCCAAAGGGAGTGGCGATTGCCGTTTTCGGGATGTGGTGATACGCCCGGACCAGATCTATTGTGGAGAAAATCTTCTTTCCATGTAGGAACGAGACACAGTCGTGAATGTGCGGCAGAAGATAGTGGTCAGGAACTGTGACTGCGTTCAGGGCTCGATAGTCGCCACAAGGACGCCAATCCCCGGGTGTTGTCTTCTTAACCATGTGGAGCGGGGATGACCACTTGCTGTCGGACGGGCGTGCCATTTCAAGCTCCATCATTCGTTCGAATTCCTTTTGTGCTATGTGTATCTTTACTGGGTCGAGGCGGCGATAACGCTGAAATGTGGCAGAGCCGGTGGTCTTTATATGGTGGACTTTGTCGTGTGGTGGCTTCTGTCGTGTTCGGTTCAAGTTTTGGAGATCGGGAAATTGATCGAGAAGGGCCTTGTAGGGAGATGGGACAGTAATGCGAGTGAGGTGGCGGATCGAGGTCGTTGCTGTGTATCCAGAAAATACCGCTTGCGTCGATTCGTCAACGAGTTTCTTTCGTCGGACGCTGACAGATAGGCCAAACGTGAAAAGGTGGAGTGAAAGCCGCACTCACTGCCCTGCCTCTCCTTTTCCCGACCAAGAACATGGAGAACGGCAGCTCTTTGCTTTGGACCCGAACCACTGATGATACCAGCAGAGCGTGTCGTCTTGTTTGCTTGTGTTTACGGCCATCGGTGGCTTCCGTTGACGCTGTGAGCGGTCCTTGTTCTCCAGCAAGTTACGCATTTGGTGCCTCAAGTCACGCTACTCTTGAACCTCGTCGTTAGTGAGAGTCTGGAGGGGTCTTGTCACAGCGGCGACTGATAGATGACCAGGCTGAGCGGCGAAAATGCGGTCGGCGTACTCGCCTAACTCGACCAGCGGCAGCGTGGGTGGGAGGGTAGCCAAAGAAGCTCTGACGACCGGGGGCAGCTTTTGGGTGAACAGGTGCCGAATGATTCATTCGCTGACGTCTTGGTTCACCGATACGACTTCCAGGCGCTGCAGCAGTTGCGACGGTCTCTCATTACCCAGTTCCTCTTCATTAAAGAGAGCGTTGTAGCGCTGTGTCCTTGTTGTCACATACTGCCGAATAAGAGATGTCTTTAGCACAGTGTACGGGCTGTCTGTTGTTGGGCAACGATGATGTGACGTAAACGGGCAACTAGGTCTTCCGTCAGTGACGCAACTACGTAATGAAATTTCGTTTTCTCGGCGACAATTCCTTTCGCCGCAAACTGGGATTCCACGACCGAAAGCCATGCCTCTATATCCCTCTTCCACGGAGGTGGAATTTTAATAGAGACGGTAAATACGTCGGGCGATTGCTCAATGGGGGAGCTCATCAGAAGATTCCAGGTTCGGGTCCTGGCATGCTCGCCAATGCCGTGATTCCAAGTTGGTCGATACTTAAAACCACTAAACCTTTTTATGACATACGCGTCTAAAAAGGATAATGAAAGAGAAAGCAAACCAAAGTATTATCAAGATTGTTTTCTTGATTTAATAATACAAAGGCACTACGTTGAGTCGGCGATCGTGCGTTCGTGGGCGGAAATCGGTTCGTGTCCGTTCAAACAAAAAGGGGCGTTTGAGGTCACTACAGAGATTCCGTAGATAATCAAGGTGGTAGTCGATCCGCGTAGCTGCCTTGGTAATAGGGAAGGTGTGGTATTTCGAATAAAGGATTACGTTGACAGAGACTGGGTATTGATATACAGTCGTTCGTCTCTGTCCTGTTCTGTCAAACAAATAAGGGGTAATGTCGACGTGGCGGCTCAACAACACATAAATACTCACAATTTAGCATCAAAGGAATTGCACACGTTCAGGATAGGACCGTTTAATGACCGCTATTACGCGTTTTCCAAGTTCTATGTACGTCGAAGGTTTAATTTGCGTTTCTTGTAAATATACCTCGTTATTTGTTATTCTGAATCTTCTATATACAATCACCACTTCCTGTATCAATTTCGCCTTTTGTGAATTCGTAATACTGAAAGGTTTCAACCTTAATAAAGCGAATACCATTATTATTATTATTATTATTTCGAGGGTCTCTCGGGAGGACCTTAACGGCTTACCTAGGAGGCGGTTACTACAGCACTTAATCAATTTAATGGCACGCCTTCACAATCCCATATGTGTTGATTATAAACCGGGCGCCCGTGATTCATGATGTCCAATCAGATCGAATTATATAGGCGAAGCACCGATGCTGGGCTCTCACCGCCGCCATACCGAGGGCTGCGTTTTAAGTCGCATGCTCGGCAGTTCGGTACAACCGGGGTGTTGATTCCATCTGAATCATTTGTAACTTCTAATTCTTTAGTTTAGTGTTTAATCAGAGGTGTGGGCCAGCATCATGCCGACCCTTTCACCACTGTCGCAACCATCCCCAAGCCCCTCAATGAAACGCCACTGTTTTTTGGACTGTCTTGATTGGTCTTTATCTAGTATTATACGAAACGGAAGACAGCAGACATTTGAACCACGAAAAAACGATAGATAGATATATCAAACCGCAGCGGAGAACATGTAATAAATTCTACTCATGGCTGAGTATACTCTGGCTCGTTTATCGCCATTCCTCCGACTCTCTTGCCAAACTTTATATACTTCGTGGGTTAAATTGGCCTTTCTTGCAAATTTACCTTGATGTTACTTATTCTTCTTAACTTATTCTGCATTTTCTACGTAGAATCGTCACGTCCTGTAACATTTTTGTTTATTGTAAATTTGAATGCTGAAAGTTTTGGTCCTCGTGACCTTAATAAAGCGATCATTATTATTATTATCGTGCCAAATGTAAGTCTTGTCGTAGCTTGTTATAGGAAAACAGATGGCCAGCAACCGATACCTTCTATTTTCGAATGATGGACTTTACTTTATTGTTTTGAACCACAGTTAATGTCGCCCCCATATCGGATATTACATGTTGCGCCCCCATTTGGTGAATAAACACCCGTGAATTTTCGTTAGGGCTGAGAATACTGCCACATTGACGGTATGAATTACTTTATCTTCGTTCTACCGCTACTCATTTGGGTGTTTTCTTTGTCACAGATGTCTGCCGCACACTTAACCAAAGTTATCAGTTCTCTCGCCTCGAAGGGCATTTTCAACTCGATTTTCCGATCGTTGGAAGTAACCTCCGTTGGCGATGACTGTCTCAAGTGCCGTTTCCGGGTAACTGAAAAGGAGTGCAATGACTATCGCACTTTGCATGGCGGATATACGGCGAGTCTTGTCGACTTCGTTTCGACGGTTGATTTATTACGTCGTGGACGCAAACCCGGTGTCAGTGTGGACATGTAGTGGCCTTAAATAATATGTTTATTTATGTCCGACGCATGGCATCCATTATAGTGGCACCTCATTGGCTAACTCACACCACACCGCGTGCTGTGACCTTAACGTTGATAAATTAAGACAGTATCCACGACACATGGACGGCCCCACTGTTGTTTACCACGACACGCCCCACGTGTGTCCAGAAAGGACTCGCCTGCAGCGGGCGCTAAGCATCGCGCCTTGTCGGCGTTTTCCACCCAGGTAGGGCCCTAACTATTGTTTGAATAATAAACGATATTATTCATTCCCGACCTTCACCTTTGGCCATCGCGCCATTCTGATTTTTGGGCCACGAATTCTTCGAATTACGATAGACCTTGCGATCTCGTTAGATCGCGTGTTCATTTTTAAACTCTATGTTCTTTAAACTTTGTTGCTTTGGTAACTTGCTCGTCGTTAGGACTGTGGAATGTTTTATCGGAATAGGCGTATTCTTCCGGTAAAAGTTTCTTTATTTACGCCAAGGTACCTGAATGCCGCTCCCATGGGCACCTGGTTAGCCGTGGAATCGTATGTCTTGAAACACGGCAAAACCCTAGCCTTCTGTGAAGTATCCGTCTTAGACGAAATAACAGGAAAGATCTTCGCAAAGGGCAGACACACCAAGTACATCCTCTGACCGAATTCGCCGAGCTTTTCTGTTTTACATTATTTCTATAAATTTAATAAATGTCGCTCTTTCGGAATAACTCGCGTTACTAAGTTCATCGGGTACTGCCCGTGTTTATTAATGTTGGTTCAAGTTTAAGGTATGCAAATGTATGATACTGCTAACACTCGTTGCAACGCTTCATCTTTGGCGCGGCTACCGACCTGCCAGAGTATTAGCCCGCTTCGGGGCTGTTGCAAGTCGTAGCAGCCATTGACGGTGCTGATTTACGTTTTCAATTGTCCGACAGCGCCAACCTGTGTATCGTAGGCGGCGAAAGACAGGTTTATAAGCTCTGTCAATGGCCGGCGTAGAATGTGACCGGAACACTGTGGCCGACGGCGTTCTAGAATGATTGACAGCTTACCCGCGTCTTCACAGCGACGTTTTATTTCGTTAGTTGAGAGTAGGTCGCGCCTGTCTGCTTTCGGGATTCATCACGTACACCAGAATTGATCGAATACTTTTATTTGCCTAGTGTCCTCGACCCGGTTTAATTGCCGTAGGTTTGGATAGGGCGTTCGGTACAATAGGTGTGCTGGTTTCATCTAAATCATTGTTAATTTCTAATTATTTATTCTTGAGTTTGACCAGACAAGCAGTCTAGCCTTCAGCTGACCCTTTTACTTCTGTCAGGGCACAGTCGACAGGCCACGTCTCTAGGACCATTCCAATTGATCACCGCTTTCCCCTATCTATTCGATCCGTGTAGTTGCTTTGGTAGGATTGAATGTTTGGTCTATCGAAAAAGGATTACGGTGAAAGCGACTGGGTATTGGTCTGAAGTTGGTTTGTCTGTGCCGTGTTCTATCAAAAATAAATATGGTTTGATGTAGACTTTTCGGTTCAACAACATTTGTAACCAGATTTTAACGCTTAGGTTAAATTTCCAACTTAATCAAGGCGAATCTGTGACTACATTGCTTCCGAAACATAACCATATAGAACACGTTTTCCTCCTTTCTTCCGGGAATGTAAAAACCTTGTCGAACGTCTGAACATCGTTTCGAGAGTCCAAATAATTTTAATCTGAGGAGTATTGCGAAGTATCAGATTCTTCTTTTTATAAATGTCGTAAATGTGCCTCCTAGCTAACCCTTACATCTGCGTCATCTTTCATCTACCAAAAATATATTTCAAGGATAACCAAAGCTGCTTAAGTTGTCTCAAATCCAAAAGTCGTCGCATCCCTTCGCACGGCCTCCAGAACCGGTGTAATTAAAGAGATGCGGGTGCTTATTCAAATGGCTATCTCCGATTTTTCTAAGACGTACTGTCAACTAACGACAAGATTCCGCACCGCTTGTGCGGGTAATCGTTATCTCGCAAGCAATTGAGGAGAATTGAGCAACGGATATACCGTAGGGGCAAGTATCAGGAAAATTAACCGATTCCGATCATGATCAAAGCCAAAGTAAATTAGCTCAATCAGATATTTTAGGATGAGCTCTTCGGAAAATAACCCTTCCGCGTTGCCTCATGTCGGATCTCTTAATCCTAGTGTCTGAAACGAAGCCTTGTCCTCTTATCCCAATAACTGAAGTGTGCTACATGACGCAGTGCTTTCCAACATCCTTTTAAAATATGACGCTTGTAAAATTTTGTCCCATTATGGCGTAGCACTCAAAACATATGCGGATGACATAACTTTATGCATTCCTTCAAGACGAATAATGATGATCAAGAGTTCGGATAGGTAACCACTATGGAAGTCGATTCTTCCGCGACAAATTAACAAAATATTTCATACAATATGAAAGAAAACAGATGGTTATGCTGTTTCGGACTTTACTGTAATGAAATAATCCAGTTGCAACTGTTTCCATTACCTTCGTGAGATGCAAACCTCATTAAATTTGATTGGCGTTGCTATAATAATAATAATAATAATTTTTACGCTTTATTAAGGTCACAAAGACCAGAACTTTCAGCATTTTAATGTTTAACAGGAATGGAGGAAATAACAACGAGGTAATGGCGGCCATAGAAGGCCTTGTCCATAACGCGCGCGAGACAGTTTCCGCCACCCGGCCTCCAGGTTGCTAGATTACAAGCGCACGCCACTATATTCAATGATCATTTTGTTATCTAAACGCTTGGTGATTAAATTTTCAATAAATAGATGTTGATGCTTAGAAATGTACCATAAGAAAGCCCGACAATATAAAATTATGGTACATTGTTTAACAATAGTGTGCGGTAATTTTGAAAGAATGCCGATTACTAAGGGTTTACGCGTGCTTTGCGTCGTCTTGGTGCACTATTACACTATACGAACCAATGAAATTGAGGGACTGTTAACCTTGCGAGTATTAAGCCAATCACAAGCCAATTGGTTAGTGTCGGTCTTTGTATCTCGACGTAGTCTCGTTTCTCGAATTAGCGTATCCAGTTCTCGAATTAACGAATTTAACCATGGCATCTATTTCTATGTTAAATCCGAAGGCCGAGTTTGCCAAGGCACAGCATGCATTCCGCATTAATACCACAGCAGCACGTGGTCTTTTTGAGGTTCTACGAACAAATCTGGGACCCAAAGGAACCATGAAAATGTACTATTTTTTTATTATGGTTTATAGTCCTATAGGCTTGTATCCGGTGCTGGAGATATCAAAATTACGAAGGATGGAAATGTTCTTCTTCACGAAATGGTAAGAAATATTAGTGCTTATTGTCTTTAGCAAATTCAACATCCCACTGCAAGCCTTATTGCCCGTGTTGCGACTGCGCAAGATGATATTACCGGTGATGGCACAACATCCGTCGTGGTATTGATTTCAGAACTCTTGAAACAGGCCGAAATTCTCGTTGGTGAGGGTCTGCATCCCAGACTGGTCACCGAAGGCTTCGATCTTGCTCGAGAAAAATGCTTGGAGGTATTGGATGAATGCAAAATTCCCATCTCTTTCGAGATGCCAGAGCGGGATACTCTTCTTTCAGTCGCTGGTACATCCCTTCGTACCAAACTGCATGGGGACTTGGCAAACCATCTTATCGAGCCCGTTGTCGATGCCGTCTTGTCCATTAGACAGCCTAACGAAGAACTTGACCTACATCGCGTTGAGATCATGGAAATGCGCCACAAAACGGACATGGATACTGTGCTTATTAAGGGCTTGGTTATGGATCATGGTAGTCGGCATCCTGATATGCCAAAACGTGTTAGCAATGCCTATATTTTGACGTGCAACGTGTCGTTGGAATACGAAAAAACGTAGGCCCCGTTTTGTTTTATGATTGTTTTTTAGTGAAATAAACTCGGGTTTCTTCTATAAATCAGCAGAGGAGCGGGACAAGCTTGTCAAAGCTGAACGCGAATTCATTGACAAGCGCGTACAGGCCATAATAGACCTTAAGCACCAGGTTTGCGACGAAGCCGCCGGTCAAGGGGATTCCAAACCTGGTTTCGTCGTGATGAACCAGAAGGGAATCGACCCAATATCTCTTGATGCCCTTGCACGTGAAGGTATTATGGCGCTTCGTCGTGCCAAGCGTCGCAATATGGAGCGCCTGGCTTTGGCCTGTGGTGGATACGCCCTGAATTCGTTTGCCGACCTCAATGCCGACTGTTTGGGTCATGCCGGCCTTGTCTATGAATATGTTTTGGTAAGGAATTGATTTCGGTAAATATATTTTCTTAGGGCGAAGACAAGTTTACGTTCGTCGAAGATTGCAAGAACCCCGCTTCGGTTACACTGCTTATCAAAGGTCCAAACAAGCACACCATTACACAAATTAAGGATGCTCTTAAGGACGGCCTTCGTTCAGTTAAGAATACCCTCGATGATGGTTGGTATATTTTTTACCATTAGTATACTCCAAAAACAATCGATTATATGCTCTAAACATTTATCTAGGATGCGTCGTTCCCGGAGCTGGTGCTTTTGAGATCGTAGCCCATCGCGCCTTAAAGAAATTTGAAGAGTCAGTTAAGGGTCGTGCTCGCTTGGGCGTGCAAGCGTTTGCGGATGCCCTACTCATTATCCCTAAAGTTCTGGCAACCAACTCTGGTCACGATCCCCAGGAGACAATTGTCAAGTTGCTGGAGGAAGCTACACGAGTTGAAAAATGCAAACTCACCCCCAAGCAGATGATCGGTATTGATCTTGCTACTGGAGAGGTCATGGAGCCCGCCGAAGCTGGTATCCTCGACAATTACAATGTCAAAAAACAAATGATTGGATCCGCGTAAGCCTATTTGTCGATTCCCCTTTATCCCTTTAGTGTCATTATAACTTATGCATGTTGTTTCTTTTAGTGCCGTTATTGCCAGCAACCTTCTTCTTGTTGATGAAATTATGCGCGCCGGTCTAAGTTCGCTTAAGGGCTGAGGTGTTTTTATCCCAAAACTCCGCATTTCAATAAATTGTTGTCTTGATAACCGTCTTTTCATTATGGTTCGCCTGGTGGTTACAACCCTTTCCTGAACTATAACAACTAACCACGGAGAGCAAAGAAATATAATCAACGCACAAAATCAATTTAATCTAATACAGTGAATTGGGGTTTTTGAACAAAAAATTTGTTGGCCCATTAGTTCCATGTAAATTCCCATCCACCTTTTAAGTCAATGGGCGGCGGGATTTTGGTCACACTAAGCATCATTGCATCGGCGTCAAAGAAAAACTCAACTGATGTCCCATTCAATTTTGCATCAAGTGGTTTCTGGCTCACTCCAATTATCCTAATAAATGACAGTGGCACTGCCTCGGTAAATTCTTCGATTTGGCCCTTTCTTCCAGAGTTGATGTAAACAACGTCGGCTCGTGATGTGAGGCGTTGTTGCGATAGGTTGAAGGCAACCAGCAGCAGAGGTCCATCTTCGGATTCACCATCGTCCCACGACAATTCACCTACAGCTGTACCGTTATCGATGGTTGAAAGCACCGCGGTAACGCCAAGTCCAGTTTTCCTAGCCGCAGCGGTGTTCAGCGCGCCGGGTGGGTGCATCGGAAGGATACAGCCTCCTTTGTAGAAGACGGGAATCTTTTCTAGTGGTGCAGGAACCGGATACATTTTCCCAATGGACTGGTATCGTTTCATGTTGGTGAATTCAACCCAGTTACCTTCAGGTAGGTAGAGAGGTGTAAAGTCCATCCCTTCGGCCAACACAGGGGCCACGAGGAGACAAGAGCCAATCAGGAATTGTCGGTCGTTGTGATGTGTAGCTAGGTCTGCTGGATAGTCAAAAGCAAGGGCCTTGATCGTCATGGTTCCTAGAATTCTGGACTGGTAGAGCTGGGTGTAGATGTATGGAAGAATTTGATAGCGCATGCTCAGTGCCCCTGCTATGGCCTTTTGTGAGGCCACAGACCAACTGGCGGGATCTTGGAGTCGTGAGCCCAGACTATTATGATTCCTCGAGAATGGATAAAACGCGCCCAGTTGACTCCAACGGACACACAACTCCTCAGTTGTGCTATCCACAAATCCGCAAATATCGGCTCCAATCATTGGCATACCAAAGAGGTTAAAGTTTATCATTTGCGGTATGCTGGCTGCCATAGCTTCCCAGGTGGAGGGCACGTCACCAGTCCAATGAATGGTGTATCTCCCTGACCCAGAGAAGGACGATCGCGTCAGCATGAAAGGCCGCTTTCCCGGAAATACGCGTTTCAGTGCTCCATGAGTAACTTTTGCCTCATCCAGAGCGTACATGTTGTGAATATTATAATGGGGGACGCCATTCTCGTGCAATGCTGATGGGCATATTGTCTTGGAGAAGAGTGTTCCGCCAACAACCTGAGGCGTGTATGGTGGGAAATCGAGACTGCTTTCTTTAGAACAGCCATTTTTTGATCCATCGTAGAAGTTGGAGGGTTCATTCATGTCAATCCAGAGGCCGTCAAAATCAAACTCTTTGTGGAAGTCGTTGGCGCACTGGAACCACCAATCAGCTGTCGAATTCTTGGTGAAGTCGGGGTAGACTGTTTCGCCGGGCCAAACTGATCCAATCAACGGCTGCCCTGTTCGACTGTCTTTCACGAATACATCAGCAGCAAGACCCGTCTTGTAAGGCAGATAGTCATCACCAGCATCGATAGGAATTGCTGGATCCACAATTGCGACCACACGTAGACCACGTTCTCCTTTTAATTCTTTCGTCACAAAGTCCTGGAGCCCATTATAGCCGATCTTTTTGGAGACAGTCCAGTCTTTCATCTGGTCCATATAATCAATATCGAACCACTGGACATCCTGTGGGATTCCAGCCTCTCGATTTCGGTCAGTAGTGTTGCGAATTTCCTCGATCCCAGTGTACCCATATCGACTTAGCTGATAGCCAAGGGCCCAATATGGAGGAACCGCAGGATGCCCAATAAGGGCATAGTACTGGGCAACCACTTCGTTAGGGCTTGGACCAGTAAATATGAAATAGTCCAGAATACCGCCGATTGTGCGGAAGGCGAAGGAGGGCAGGGGTTGTTTCATTAACTCAAAAGCATTGCTGTTAAGGAAAAAGAATCCAAAGGCTGTTCCGTCCGGAGAGATCCCGAGGAAGAAGTTGTGAACGCCATAAAGATTGGCATCTTTGCGGGGCACATCGTCACGGGCCCAGAACGACGAGCGCTTCCATTCGTACATATTCATCGGGAAGGCGTCCTCGCGTTCACCCAGGCCGTAGCCGTGTACTGCACGCACCTTGAAAGCAATCTGGAGGTACTGATTTGCGTAGACGAACGCACTCGCCATCAACCCCGTGGAATCGAGTAAAGTAACATTGGGGCCGTTCAACTGAACCCTGGAAACTCTGAAACCAAACCTCTGATCATCCAAGGTGACTGCGTAGCTGCGTTTCTGTGGACAAGTTGGGTCTGGTGATCCGAGTTGAATGGGGGTCTCCCAGCGTTGAGCATTCGGGTCGGTTATGCGAACTCGAACTCGGGTACGCGTTTCGTAGGTGACTGTCAGTTTGACTTCCTCAACTGGGCTGGGTATGACAGAGTAGGCACCGGGTGAGCGTTTTGCAGTGACACTGAAGCCACAGACGTCCTCTTTGGCGCTACTAGTGAATTTGTATGTGGGATAATCTGCCGGGAAGTAGCAGGCAGTTGTCCGGAATTTATCAACAAGACTCCAGCAACAATGTCGTTGAAGACACTTCTCTTCTGTTGCACCAGCTTCGGGATGACAGTCCAGTCGGTTGGGATTCGATACCGCGGCGCAACCGGGGCTCTGCTGGTCGGCAAAGCAGCTGTGCTGCAGAACAGCGATAAGCAGTGCGATCTTCGCGAACATTGGCGGCTGAATGAACGCTCGGCCGAATGTTTATCGTGCATATGCGACAGCAGTGGCCTTGAAAACGATTCGTAAACATCAGCGCGCATGGAGTGTGGGCGTGACAGTCCGTTTGAACAGTTGCACCGAGGGTCGATGCAGTTACCGTTTTTTCATCATATATATTTTATTTAATAATAATGGTAAGCGCTTTATTGAGGTCGCGAGGATCAAAAATGGCAGCATAAAAATATTATAATTAACAATGCTTCACACGAAATCTGTATTTTAGTTCCTGCTTCTTCACCTGTGTTCGGGTGAAACTAACCATCGAGACAAATACGGAATTACCTTATTGCGATATGTCGTCGGTCTTGCAGGTATGGAATAACATGCCTGCGCATTGTTAATACTGTTACCTAGTTAAAACCATAGAAACCAACTGGGTATCTGATACGTGATCACATAGCCCGTCGAGGGCATAAAAAATCCATTGAGCGATTCCGGTTTGAAATTGAACCGATATCCAGTTGACATGGGGGAATGTTTGTCGCAACGGACCTTCGGAACAATGGGTTACTCTTTGTAAGACAGGACAACTTTATATTCTGCAATTTTCAAAATCACAAGGGAGAAAGAGGGGGAAGGGATCCGGGACATAATCACGGGAAGGTGACTCTTGTCAATTTTGTGATTGGCCTGTAGTCATAACTTTTTAAAATGATCGTATTTGCTTTATTGGGTCACGATGGCCCAAATTAACAACCAACAAAAGTGGACGCGTATGCCATTCCGTTCGTGGATTACTGCGAGTTTGTGAGGAACCGAGTCAAACACGGGACAGAAGAACAAATTCTTGCCAAAAGACCGCTCCCACAACTATATTTTTCAAAGGCGGACAATTTCTTTTACGACTTATCGTTTATTAGGTCATGGGTCTCGACAGCCATTGAACCAAGCGTGTTCACGCGTATCCTACCCGGCAGCCACCCCTAGTTTGATTCAGTCTTTAAACACTGGCGTTTGCGTATGACCCCACAAAGACGTCATGTGTACGTTTATTCTATTGCTTTGGATACCATGCAATCTGGGATTTCAGTAGTAGATAACTCACAAATCCATATACTGATACGAAAGAAACCGTTAGAGTTACAAACAACAAATAAATTGTAAGCAACATTTTATTTAACATGCCAAAAAATCCGTATTCATGATGTGTCACCTTGTCACATTTGCTGCATACGAGAGTCTATCACGACCTCCTCTAGGGCGTCTGCGAGTTCAGTGTGGTTCAGCAGTCGCAGAACATGCACAAACCGCTCAGGCGATGCCTTCGGTCCAACAACCGAAGGGACAAACCTCAAAGTGATCGGCTGTAACATGGTCAATGCGGCGGCATCACTTTCAGCAGTGGGGTGATCGATTGTCACAGTAGGGGTGGGTTCATCCATGTCGGCAAAACTGTTTGCTGTCATTGTGGAGGTTAGGGCTTCCAATAAGTCAGTCCCAGTTGTTGTCCCAGTGTTTATGGCCAAACCGTGACTATCCAACCGGCTGGACAAGTCAAGACCAGTCCAGTACTCCAGGGAGCGGCGAACCCGTCGGCAATGGTTGTACCCGCCGGGTAATTCGTCTTCAATGTGTTGGATGGAGTCCTCGGAGACACCGAGACGCTCAAGGATTAGGGCCCAGTTGTCCGCGCGCACGCGACCTTCAAAGACCTCGCACATACGCCGAAGAATGAATCCTGCGTTTTGTCAACAGAGTATTTCAAATTGAAAAACAAAACATGCACGGAGTGATACAACTATTTATTTGTAAATAACGTGCATAAATATAATGATAACTTACGTGAATGCCTCGATTCTGCTTCCAAGTACTTGAACAAACCTTGTATACTGGAATTATTGATTATTTCTCGGAGACATTCAGGAAAACTATTATCACCCAGGTGGAGATACCTCAACTGGGGCAATTTACGCAAGTCATTGCCAAGCTCCGAAATCTTATTATTCCTCAGATCGATATGCGTTAGACTACTGCAAGATGTTATAGATGAAGGAATTTTCCTCAAATTGTTATCATTCAAATGGAGCCTTTGCAGATGCTTCAGTTTGTGAAAGATGTTCGGTAAATAAAAGAGCCCGATCCGCTGAAGCGACAGGTGAACAAGAAAGCGGAGTTTAGAAAGTAATCTTGGAATTTCTGGGGCCTTTCTCTTGTAAACCAACTGGCAGATTTCTTCTAGAGGAAGATTTGGAATTTTTGTGGCTTCCTTCTCTGCTGCCAATGCTTCATCTAGCGTGATATGAAGATCATCTTCAATAAAACCTTCCTCTCCATCGATATACATCTTTCCCAATTTAGACATTGATGCATTGGGATCGATTAAATCCGATCTATCAAACCACCCGGGAGGATCTGGATCCCCAAATGAGCACGTCCTACAAGGACTGTTGTAAATAAGGACTTTCAAGTGTATCATAAAGCAGACAACTACAGGAAACCGAGAAAACTTGTTGTCCGATAGGTCTAAGTAGGAAAGACAATCTAGCTTATGCAGACTTTGGGGGAGACTAGAAAGGCTATTAGAAGAAAGGCGTAGGGCCTGGAGCTTTGCCAGGTCTCCTATTTCTTCCGGCAATTCATATATATAAGGACAATGCGAAATAGATAGATTTGTAAGCATTTGATGCCTATTTATTTCCGTAGGAATCTTCAGGACAGGATTATAGTTGACAGTCAAATAGGACAACTTTGAGGAGTCTGGAAATAGACAAGTTGGTAGGACCTCGAAGAAATTGTGTGAAATATCAATCACACGCAGATTCTTTACGACAGTCTTGAATGCATCAGGTAGATAGACAAATTTATTTCCATCAAGAGAGATGTTGATTAGATTTTGCAATTGGCATACCCAGTCCGGCAGGTTTCTTACATTGTTCTTGGATAAGAAGAGATTCGTCAGGGTTGTCAACGCAGAACATTCAGATGGAAGATCCTTAATATCATTATGAGCTAAGTCCAACACACACAGATTTTTACACAAACCCAGCTCCTTCGGAATTTCAAGAAGACCACATGAATTGAGATCCACAACACACAGTCTAGTGCAATTAGCGAAAAAATGCTCCGATATTTTTCCGATTTCATTCCCTCTTAGATTGAGATATTTCAATTTTGATAAACACGCTAATTTTCCGGGAAGCTTTGTGAATTTGTTAAAAGCCAAACATAATAACTCCAATTCTAGAAGTTTGCAAAAATTGTCTGGCACAACGCCGGAAGCTTGATTATAAGAAAATACCAATTCCTTTAAAGCCGTGCATTCAAAGACACAAAAAGGCAAGTACTCGAATCGATTGCCGTCTAGCTTCAAACGCTGTAAACGCTTTAACAGTGCAAACCCCTTTGGCAAATTGGTAAGAATATTGTTTGTCAGAAAGAAAACCTCGAGGTTAATGAGATCGGAAATGTTGGCCGGCAATTTTACCAATGAATTGGCACTGCAGTTAAAGAATACGAGACTTTTAATTGCACACACCGATTTTGTTAAATGCGATAAACTGTTTCTGCTTAAATCCAATATTTGCAAATATGTAAGTCGTCCTATCTCATCAGGCAGGGACGAAATCCTATTACCACACAAATTTAGTACTCGGAGAGATTGAAGCTTCCCAATATCACTTGGAATACTCACTATCGTATTGCAAGAAAGATCTAAATAGGCTAGTGTTTGAATGTCGTATAACCATGGAGGGTACTCCAGAACACAGTTAGTAACAAAAAGCATTTCAAGGTCTTCACAAGATATCAAAGACAGTTGTGCGTCGTCAAGTTTACAGTTGGAAATAAGAATGACATTAACACCCGTCTTGGAATCTAATATTTTCGCTATTTCTTGCACAGATATATCCTTGAAAAACTGGCATTTCCGGTGGTCTTGAGTGAATTCAAATTCATATTTAGAAACCGAAGGACTAGCTGTAAATGTAAAGCAAAGATATACTTACGCAAGAAATGTACGCGTGACGCGAGCAAGGGCATCCATTTAAAGCAGCGCAATTGGCTTGTTACTGCGCAGAACTCATAACAGACTGAAACAAAAACCGCAACAGTGCTATTTATTCTTATTTTTAATTTATTTATAAAACCTCTTGTAACTGATTTAAATTGATACTTACCTTCTATATATTGAACATACCAAACGTACCACCAGACTCGGCTTAACATATTGGCAACAAGGCTAATATAATATGTATATTGGCCGATATATGTACTTTTTATCTGAAATACTTGCGTTTCTGTGCGTGTCCAAGAGTTGTTTTTAATTACTCTGTTTACAGACAGTCACTGCGGATGGTTATGGGTTAGCTTCCACGTAATCTATGAAATTCGCCTGGCATGACAGCCCGTATGTCCGCATTCGTAGGCCAATTATTTTTGTTTTGCATGAATTATCTCTGTCGAAGTTTCCTTGGTATGTACTAAAAGAGAAATTCTGTTAACCAATATCTTAAATGGGGACATGGGCTCAATGTATCATATTATACTAGTATTGGCACGCGTTTTGGATAGGGCCGCCATTTCCCGTTTGCCAAACTTTATATACTTCGTGGGTTAAATTGACCTTTCTTGCCAATTTACCTTGATGTTACTTCTTTTATTCTTCTTAACTTATTCTGCATTTTCTACGTATAATCGTGACGCTCTGTAACATTTTTGTTTATTGTAAATTTAAATGCTGAAAGTTTTGGTCCTCGTGACCTTAATAAAGCGAATATTATTATTATATTAGAGATGTTCAACCATTTGCGTGTTTTTAAACGCGCGTTTAATTCGTTTCGCTATACACAGAATTCATTGATATATACGTATGCTCATCAAATATTCACACGCCGGTGTCATGTGTGATATTTTTAATGCTACCAGCAATCACATTCAATTTCAAGGTCTTAAAATCAAAATTAAGATTAGATAATAAACCACTTATTAAACATCCAAACCGAACAAAAAGAACACGAGTTTTGTAGTAGGTAGCAGATTTATTTCTGTATTATCGTATTACGTCCGTCAGCGATTCACGCAAAGTGCTACCAGTGTGTTCTCCATCATCTTATTTGAAGTTTCCGTTGCATTCACTTTATGCGCGGTATGAACATGACTGATTGGGAGCTAGCAGGTTGCGTTTCGTTTTGTAGCCTATTTATTATCTAGCTTGATCTGTTCGACAACATATGATACTAAACAAGGCTTTGTTTTTTAAAGATTTCTCATCATCGCCTTTTGGTGGAATGTGATACGTTTAAATAGTTTGAATAAGACAGCCGTTGTTACCAGGGTTCGCATTCGGATTGACACAAAGCAGCCGAAGATAGCACATAATTATCGCGGTGGCTGTGTGGTAGTCAACGTAGACTGACTACTGACAGACGAGGAAATGATCACGTAACCTGGCTGTCGGTGTACCCACGAGAGTAGTCTACTTATAGGTTGGTAGGCGTTCTGATTGAGACAAAGCCACGGAATATGGTGGTGCGCAAGTTCACAGCGGAAATTCTTCGACGTTTTAACAATACGCAGTGAATTTTAACGAAATTCGATGTACGGAGTCTCAAAAACGTTGAATCTGAGTTCGTGCATCCAATATCAAAAGATATTCACCGTGGGATGTATGCTAGCCAAATTTAGCGCTAGACGAAATACACCCTTAGCGCAGAACGGATTTCATCATCTTGTTAAAACGATAGTTACGGATCAAAATTTGTGACTACACAATAAAAAAAGGCTTTCGTGGTCACTTCATATTCTTTCTCTCAACGTCGACGACATAAAATACTAAGGCGCACCATGAAAATTGTTTGAAACGCGTAAAATGAGAGGCTGTGTTCGAATCGACCCATGGCGTCCTTGATTCGTCCATCGAGGTCTCTGATTGGTGATTATCGGCGCTCTGACGATGACACGCGAAAGATCATTCAGACCACACAATAAGGACAGACAATATCACTGTTACTACTAAAAGTACAGTTCACAACCCAATTCGGACATCGCGATAATGTCTCGAATCTATCAATTTGGATAGCTTTCTGCGAAATGTAGCGATTGCTTTCCTTTTATTTCCTTACCACAAGGTACGATAAAACTGAGGTGGAGCAGGAATGGGGATAAATGAGCACGAGTATTCTCAGCCGTGTGTAGAACGTCTGTAAGAATAAGGGAACACTGCAGGAGAGAGCGAGGTAATGGACGTGGTGGAGGGACGGGTATTTACGGGGTTGAGAGGGCACGGTTGTGTGGTTAGTACGGGTATACCAGCAGTGATGAGCGGGGACTGGTCCTTGTTCAGCGTTCTGTTCTGACGCTCTGTCATTAGAATCGCCATTACGCTTGTCAATTTGCGGATTTACGCCGCTATTGACTTTTCTCCAGTTTCTCTGACGTTAATACTGCGAGAAGTCTGTTGACGTTCGTCTATCGACGTTTCCTTCGTAACGGCCTTTTTAGGCAGGAGCTTTTTCGTCTTAGGCGTCGCTGGCTTCGTCATTTTTCAGTATAAAAAGGAGAATGTATTACGATGCACACGGTAGCTTACACGACGATCTCAAAGGTCCCAGTTTCAAACTGGCCCAGTCCCGTTAAAACAAAGTATGGATCGAGATTAAAACAAAAACTACAAAAGCTATTTGAATTTATTTGGAAGCTTACTAAACACGTTGGTTATAATAGAATAAAATTGTTTTATTCCAAAACGTCTGATCTATTCTACCGCAAGGTTCGATATGTATGCATAGTTAGTCGAGGCTAAATTTGTTCTGCAATGGATTCGCCCCGAACAGGTCCGATCGTTGAAATTTAAAAAAACCAACACGCAGTCTGGTTATCGAATGACGCGCCATCCCTTATCAACACATTTCAAACAAAGAACATCAATTCACAAAAGCGAAGCTATTAATTTTGTATTTATCGCAAACCTCTTAAACACGTACCCAACGGCAAATGCACACGCCTCACTTTAAATGTATTTTCATCGTCAACGCCTTTCAGTGGCTGTTAGTGGAGTGGGAGCAGCGCGTAGCAGATCACTACCTTGCCCCCCGTGATTCTGTTACCTGCTCACAGTATACTCTTGCCTCTACCGATACAAGAACATCAACCAAACACTAAGCACTACAGCTATACATTTTTGGCTGAATAGCGAGCCGAATCGTCTACACTTTTCTTAATGCTTTTGTTAGCAGTGCCACCGCGTATCCTAGTAGTTGTATGGCCCTATGTAAAGCCAGTACAACATTTATGATTATGAAGAAAAACATGGCGCGTCTTATGGGTAGTACCAGTAAGCGTTTTCAAAACTGGATGCAGGTCGAGGGTTTCATTTGGCCGTCTGGCAAATGTGCCGTGATTGCTTTTTCCTGCTCACTTATTCTGAAGCTCCGTCACCAAATTATACACGCACAAAAACGCCAGCGCATATAAAGTTTGGCAAAGAATGGATCACTGTGTGGGGTTGCCAGTATGCTGCACATAATTTAATGCTTTCGAGCTGAATTCTGCTCACAGAGGACCACATGTGGAATTCAGCCTGGTTTAATACCGGGTGATGCCTCTGAAATCAAAACCCCAGCGTATATAAAGTTTGGCAAAGAACGAATTCCAGTTTTCCACTACCAAATTCGCCCGTAAGACGTCAATCCAGGATATTTGCTGGCCCCATACCATCCACAACCGAACGGAGAGAAAGAACACGTTGTTGACCTTCAAGCGGTCACAACTTAAAGGTAGTGTGGAGGGTTCACCAGAACCTATTTTCTAAGGGCTTCCAGATATTTAAACTGGCATTGAAATATTTGATAAAAATGGGAAGCTGGGAGATAATTGTTGCCGGTTTGTTGGCCCCCGGATGCTGAAACGTACACGGCGCCAAACAAGCAGCATGTCTTTCAAGGTACGGCAATGCTCACCGATTGCAGGAGTCGGACGCAGAAAAAGGGTTGCAAGTCGTAGGAAACATCTCTTGATACCAATTTAAAGTGGTCGGGGTGGGGTACGATTACGAATGATGAAACATCTTTCAACATTTTAAATCAATAAACCCTAGACTTAAAACGAAGTAGTCCCCCATTTTTGTTTCAGGATGATGAAGACCGAGTGATGGCATATTTAAGTCTGATATCTCCGACGGAAACCAAGTCATTCAGTCGCAGTGTCCGAGCTTCCAAATGACGATTAATACTATATTGGCCTCAAAACTACATAAATTTGTATTGCGTCGGACACAGAGAGGACCTACCGTAGAACTCAGCCTGGTTAGATACCGGATGATGCATCATTCGTGTTCGCCACCACCAACAGTTTCCAAGTTGCATGGCCTGGATTAGAATCAGGGGCACTCAGGACGCTGACCACAACATCGTCGGGCCTCTTAAATCAAAATAAATATGTCTTGGAAATTAAATATTTGCAGAAGCGTTTCAAAGCGATGTTACATCTTAATTTAACGGATTTATACGCGATAATGGGAGTGACGGGTTATACAGAAATACACATGATTAGACGATCCAGCCATTTATTGTCGCTGTTGTGTTCTTATTCTAATTCCATTTTTTAAGACTTCGATAAATTTGAAATCGCTAACAAGCACTTCGAAGAAATGGTGTCGGCAAATATTTAAAGTGTTCGGGGTGGGGGACGATTACGAATGATGAAACATCTTTCAACATTTTAAATCAATAAACCCTAGACTTAAAACCAACTAGTCCACCATTTTTGTTTCAGGATGATAATAATGGTCATAATGGTATTGTTTATTAAGGTCACGAGGACCAGAACTTTCAGCATTAAATGTTACAACAACAAAAAATGATACAAGAAGTGGCGATTGTAAATAGCAGGTGTAAAATTATCAAACAGGAATGAACGAAATAACAACGAGGTAAATTTGCAAGAAAGGCAAATTAGACCCTCGAAGTGTACAAAGTTTGGCAAATGGGTAATGAGCTGTATTGGGAAGAAATTAAGTGGTTTATGTATGATTGGTGTTGGGGTGAGTGTATGGTGGTAATTCGAAGACTTCGTGGCCCAAAAATCAGAATGGCACGATGGCCAAAGACGAAGGTCGGGAACGAATAATATTGTTTATTATTCAAACAATAGAGGGCCCGACCTGGGCCGAAAACGCCGACAAGGCGCGATGCTTAGCCCGCTGCAGGTGAGTCCTGTCTGGACACACGTGGGACGTGTCGTGGTAAAAAGTCTGAGTGGTGGCATATTGAAGTCAGATATCTCCGACGTAAACCAAGTCATTCAGCCGCAGTGTCCGAGCTACCAAATGACGAGCAATATTATTGTGGCAAAGAATAAAATAGTGGAATATGCACAGCTTATTTACAAACAGACTAACTGTCTGTTGACGAGTTTGCAGTTATGGTAGACTTTTCATCATCATCACATTCGCTATCTAGCAATTCTCCAGAATCGGTTGCAGTGGCGACAAGGAATTCCTGAAATCTCTTCTCAGTCTCTGCCGAAACTACCACGAGATCCTGGGGGCGTTTCTTTAGTCGACGCAGCATGGTGCGCTGCCGGCGCACACGGGCCCGTGAAGCTGCCAGATGGAAGCTGGCCAGACAAGATGTGGGATCTGCACTGACTACTTGGAGCGTCGCGGAGTCGTTGAAAGACTGCATGCGGAAGGGTGGCGTAGCCGGTGACAAAGTCGCAGGAGCGAAGGTGGCCTTGGTGGAGAGGCGACGCGGACGGGCGGATCTCTTGGGGGGTGGGGCCGCTTCACGGTAAGTGATAGTTTCGGAAATGGTCTCGAGGCCTCGAGGGGCGGGAGCAACGTACATAGACTGCAGCCACTCGGGCACTATAGATGGCGGAGTACGACTTGTGGGAAATTGCGAGTCCCAATAGTCGGCAGGACTGGATGTCTTGATAAAATTAAAAAAACCAGCGATGTTAAAAACTTATGCTTACCGCGTAATTAAATATCATTTTAAATGGATTATAGGCCTCTAGGCTCACTAGTAAGCAATGTTTTTGCCAGGGTAGTGACAATCTGCATTCTGTAGACAAAAGTATTGATCGGTGAAACGCGAACAATCCATTTTACTTTTCAGAATAATCATTAAAAAACATACCAGTAGAGTATTCTCCTTATCATCATTGAAATTTTCATTACATTCGCGTGTGGATTCAGTTGAATTTGGCAGTGCAACAGAGGGGACAATCGGGAATACTGTTTCATTACTGACAGTATTTTGAGACAAGTGGTGTACTGAAGACTTCCGGCGAAGCCTAAGGGATCTTCGAACAACCGCAGTTTGACTTATATCCTCTATGGTAGTAGATGTCAATATATTGCTTTCATTTATGTGATCAATTGACACGCTCACCCTTTTACGCCGAATTTTACTGGATGTTTTTGCATCACAATCTGAAATAATTGATGAGCAAAATTACTAGTACCACAGGGAAATAGGGGGTCCGTTGAGGATTCCATTCGAATCCCACTCGGCGTCAGAAGATAAAAAACATTTACTGTACATGGTTAGCCAATAGTGCTCGTGACTTCATTTCCAACCTATTTAATTGGCTAATTGTTATCTTTTGTATACATTCAATTTTAATGAAACACTAAAATCCAGTGTATCTTGCACTTCATAATAAAGATAATGGGAAGCGCTCTATTGAGGTCAGAAGGATTTCGTTCTTGCATCAAGTTAATAGTGGAGGGTGTACGATAATTTTGTTATGTTCTTAATAGTACTTCTATTTGGTTTATGAGCCAACTAGACGAATTCATGAACTGTTTTTATGTGCTTCCTCCAATTTAAAGAAAAGGTGATTTACAATAAATTTCAACCACCTTCCGACGTTCACTGTTCCGGCGGCGGAGAGTTAGCGTTATATATAATTAACAACAACCGCTCTCTTTGTTTATTTACCTATTTATGTATTCATTTTTTCCTGTGGGGACCGTCGCCCTTCATACAAAACTCCGCCATCGTCGCTTTCATCTCCTAGGACGCCACTTCCTCCAAATCTTCGATTCGTCGGGGACGTTTTCCTTTACCGGTGGACCGTTAAATGCTGTCACATCGTTGCGATGCAGGGTTTGGCATATCCCATTTTCGTGTTTGACAACAACGGTTTCTAACCTTGGTGTATCAATAACCTTGAAGTGCCCTACCCACGGTAGTCCAGTTTTTTCTTGCGTGAACGAGTAATGGCCAATAATCACTGACCTTGGTGTAGGTCTTTTGTCCGACATCGGCGGCCCTTTAGCTTCCGGGATTTCTGTGCCCGGCTTCAGATATACCGTTTGGTATCGGCTCGAGCCTTCGGGGCACCGCTCGGCTTCAACACACTGTCACCAAGCGATCTCTCATGATTCCCCCATCGATCCCGAGTCAGTGTCTGCGTCATAATTGGACCTCAAATGGGCTGTGGTGTTTCGTACTGTGCGCCTCCACTAGTATGTCACACCGGTCCTCCGTTACGCTTTCACAGATCTTTCGGATTCGGTGCTTGATAGCGTGATTGAACCTTTCGATTCCTCCATTTAAAATCCATAATAAGGCCCATTATGTCCCATTCAACAAAATAGTTTGTCTCTTGTTGTTCAAGAGGGTAACTTGGGATCTTGTCGTCGTGCTGTGGGATTGCTTGACGGTCTCTTTCTGGAGACACGCGAGCACGTGGTCAGACAATAACGCTGTGGTGGTCTCAATTTCTACGACTCACTCACTAGCCATCGTTTGTGTGAAATCCGTCTCCGCCCGAGCTAGTCCTTTGAATGTCGAAGTTTACATCGGCTCCTTGCCTGCGCTTGGAATTTTGGTGTCCCCGCAGCCCTCTTCCGTCTTGGTGTCGTCAATGCTGGTCATTCTGGACAGCGTGTTGGCGACCACGCCCAGCTCTCCGGCTTGATGTCGTAGCCTGAAATCATGGCATGTTTCGTCGGGCTATTTCGGGAAAGAATATATGTCCAGGTCGTTCGATAAAACGGAGAGTTCGAGACTGCGCGTTGGTCCTTGAACCTTTGGCAGCTTCCGGTAACTCCTCGAATATGTCGTCACATAGAGAATTAAGAGTGGTGAGATTGGTAGGAGGTTCATTGGGAAGGCTGGTGCGAAACCCGGGTAAGAGCCCATGTATAACTGCATACACATACATGTTGTCCCCCATCAGTCCTTTAAGCATTGATTGTCGAACATGCATTTGGGCGCGTAAGGAGAAAATGGTCGTTGGCTCGTCGACTTTTTGGCGAAGGGTGAAGCATGCGGTGAAATTTTTGACAGTCTTTGCCTTCATCGAAAGCTGTAATACCAATCAGGATGGGAACGACGCAAGTAGGTCGTTGAAAACGGGGCAAATCGATCTGGCCAGTGCTACCACTACTATAAAGGTAGCAGGGTCTACGTGTAGAGAGACGAAAAACAGACCCGGAGTGTTGGTTACTTGCAAGGAATGAAGGCTGTAATGATTATGGAGAGAGGCGAATAAGGATACTGGAGTTGCTTCGACTGGTGGAGGTCCGATGAGGGGCGAATCCTCGCGGTTCGGCGTCGTACTCCGACGCTCTGTTTGGAATGGAATTTTTTGCCTTTTGCGTAAAAATGAAAGTGACGACAAATAAACAATACATAACACGGCGATCTTAAATTTCCAGGTTTTCACCCGACCCAGTCCAGTTAAAACAAAGTATCCGAGACTAAAACAAAACTTTCAAAAACGATTATGAATTTATTCGAAAGTGTAATAAAAACATTAATTGGAATAAAATAAGATCGTTAACTTTAACAAGATTTGCATTCTAAAGATTGGCGTTTTAGAGAGCAGCTTCGATGGTCGGGCGTCATGGAGCAAATTTGGTTAGTTTGTCCGTTAAAATAATGGCGAATTTTATGATCATTACAGACTTTTTATCAACTCTAAGCTCCGCGATTCCGTCTTTACCTTACCCTGATTTCATTAATTTGATTTCTTGTAGGAAACATTTGACGTTGACTTAAATAATCTTGTATTTCCCTCTTAAAGTACAACCAATTTCCCATACGATCAAAACATACAACGACCTCCACAATGTTTAGTTTAATGTGAAAATGTCTAACAACCGCGGAAAAAATTACCTCCCAGTTGAGGCATTATGGGAGTTCAAAGTACAGGAAATAACTCCCGATGGCCAAGAAATTCTAGAAAAGTTTATTCTTTTATTCTTGTGTTGACTTCCATAGACCATTAACACAAACAGAAAATTTTCAGCGCATTGTTAATGGCATTGATTTTCGTGCAACAAACCCCGACGATTTTTCGTCCCTCGATCTAAGCAAAGCTCAGCCGAATACCAAGGTCCCAGAAAAAACTTGGCTTCTTATGCGTGATCAGATTAGGTATTCCTTTTCGAGAGACTAATTTGATAACAGGAATTCGTTGACTGAAGTATGCGCATTCATCGACCTGATGTCCGTTATCCAAGAGACCAAATGCATTAACATAACGGCTACCACACCGTCGGACCAAGATATGGACAATTCCTTTCGTAATCCAAAACCCAAATCGATAATTTGTCTGGCTGGGAAAAAAATGGTATGTCTTGATACACGTGATCTATTTTGTTACATTAAAGGCGCTCGCTGTTGCAGCAGAGACACTTTTAAAAGGAGCTGAGCGATTTAGATCTCGATTCATTGAATTATCTCGCACGAGCCGTCGTGGTGGAGATTTAGACTCATCCTTATCTTACCATGAGCGTCTTATAGAGCTTCGGAAATCGTGGCGAATCAAGTTAATGCAAAATACTGTTCTTGGAGATGTAAGCCTTCGTTGTCTAGGATCTCGTGCCAAGGAAGGGGGCAATTTCGAAGTTACTGAATCAAATTCTTCCGAGTTGGATAAGGATATAGTCAAGGTAACTCAAATAATGTCCCCAATTTGTGTGTTTAGATAAAATTTAGTTCCGCAATGGAGTCCCTTATCAACCGCGATCGGTGCACTGGGAGACTCCTGATTCGAATCAAAAAAGTAGATGAGAAATCGTGTGTGAGCTGGAACAATTTTTCAAACAGTTCTCTGGATGACGTACCCAGAACGCATTCAATTGGCTCTGTGCCTGACTTGCAGATGTCAACATTCAATAAATTAAGTTTGGCTCAAAATCTACTCATGTGTAGGGAGATTCTTTCCACTCTTTCCTACGAAGTCTCCCTTATCGGCCCAAGCAAAATCGGCAATAGTGTGGTAGCATTTTCATCGCGAGGTGAAGTTGTGATCACTTTGTTTCCGGGAGTTCAGTTGATAGTCAGTTTGGAAAAACTCGACGGCAAGGTATTTAAATGTCAAGAACAGGAAGAAACACACCCCGGTCTGAGCACCCAGTTGAAGCGGTTGCTTTTTCGGCAGCATATCAATGCGTGGACCGACATCGCAAGCATTCCGAACCCCCCTTCGGGACCTGTCCAGGTGCCACAGCGCCTGCGAGCAGCGGGTGGCCTCATGTTGCACGGAGAAACGGTGTTGGGCCATACCTACGCCGGTGTGGAAAGCCTGCCGATTCTCGTTGCAAGTGTGGCCGGTTTCGGGGGTCTCGCGGCGTCCTCTTGGATTGTATCGCAAAATCACTCCCAAAACTCGAATGACACAGCTGTTCCTCGGTTTGCTGCTCCTGTCGGCCAGGATCGCCACAGTTACTTCCTCGACTGGGGCACTAGTCAGAATCAGCAACAACAGTCAACCATGGGAGACGTCATGCCGAGCAGTATGACGTTGAGTGGCCTTGAGCATGCTTTGCGATCTTCGCACGCCTCGCCAGCTGCGATTTCGTGCGTGCTCGGGTCAGGCAACAGTCTTCTTAGTCAGCTTATCGGTATTGCAAGACATCGTTTTGTTCGAGCTAAGTGAGTACTGTTGTTTTTTGGTTTCGCGATCACTGGCAGACTTCTGCGTTTTACATAATTTTTATGGGAAGAGGTTGAAAACGTAGAGTCCGATCCCGACATTTACTCGTAGAATGTCTGGCGATATCGCTGTTATCAGTATTGTCTACGCATTATAGTGGATAAAACAGGGCCTTCAACAACCATCCGGTTCTCTGTATTATGCCTAGGGCTTTGTCGTAAACGTGACCATAGTGTGATTACCCCTTCCTGTTTGTCTGCAGCCTGCACCGTTGTCTGACGGAGTATGCTCGCGACTCAGCGTCTCCGGGAATGTGTATGGAGGTTCTGTGGCACAGTGTCTCCTCACCGTTCGAATCATCGGTCAACGTGACATTCCATTCACTGGGCTACTCGACCTTCCGCTCTCGACTAACGCTTCGCATCCGCGGTGGCCGCTGCGGTCGTGAATGTGCTGGTGGGTGGAGCGAAATTGTCGCCTACGGTGTCACCAGTACCGGTATCACAATTCCCGCCATCGATGTCGACGACACTGCAGCTAGTCTCAAGCGGCTACTTAAGGCGCAGGTTCGTTGAACAATTTTTCGTTTTCGTGCTCACGCCACTATCTTCAGCCGATTCGTTCGCCCGGTGGGGACTCCACTTGCACACGATTTCTAGTATTCTTCATGAAAATGCCATCCACAAGATGACATTTTTGGCACGAAGGAAGTGGTGGGCTGGTGGTAGTTATTTTATGCGTACAGGGACACTCAATTGCAGTCATCACCTGCATGTGTGTTCAGAGGCTACATACTGCGCCGAGGTATTGGAACTTACACCTTATACAGTCGTCTTATATCTCCTCTATACTCCATCTAGGAGGTTCGCAATCAGATGTCGACTTTGCAGGGCCTTGCCTCCAGATTCCTGGGCTGGACGCAGCTGGGCTGCACCGCAGACGCCGACCTTGACGCGCTGCAGCCCCTCTGTGCGCCCTCTTCGACGGGCGGCGGCGACGACGATGTTGGCGTCGCCGGCCAAGCCTCTCCTCCTCCTCCCTCTAGGAGAAGTAGTACTGCCATTATAATGGCCTCTCCGTCAGGGCGTCGGTGAGTTGTAATTTGAATCGTGGAGGTAAATGGGTGTGGAGTGGTGTTTCGAGGATGTAGAGAAAACTTTGTTTCTCGAAGTGTATATCTCCAGCCCGACTGCCTTTGCTAGGTAGTTTATTCGGCTCAGTACCGGTAGAGGTGTCTCCCAGAAACCCGATGTCGTCAGCGAACTCTCATGAAAAAGTTCAGGGACAGTTGTACACCGTTGTAATCGGCAAGGGCTTGTTGCATTACTCAGTCCAATTCGTAGTTGAATAGTACCGGCAGCCTTGTCGGACGCCAGCGTTCAGGGGAAACTCTTTCGAATCTTTGCCGTAGACGCGAACTTTCGCTCGGGTGGACGAGCAGTATGACTTCACAAGTTTACCGGGCATGCCATCCGCTTCCATAGCTTCCCAGAGTGACTTCCTGTTTGCCGAGTCCAATGCCGCCCGATGATTGGCTATTGGTACTTGTGGCGATGTTCCAGTATTCTGCATCGGCCTCTGCTGCCACTGGGGACGCCGCCTGCATAAAAACGTCCATGGAAAATTTGTCTCGTCCTCTTTCAGCAGATAAGCAAATCGTTTAGGAATCCATTTATCCTGCACATTCATGCGGAATGGCTATCGTCCAAGCGGTCAACTCATTAAAACCGAATATTTCGTGCAAACGACGTGTTTAGGCGCTTTTTTGCCCCACATATTCGCTTTTGAATTTAATTTGGCGAATTCTTATACCCCCCCCATTTTGTAATCAGTCTAGTACAGACGTGTCTCGCGTCTCTTTCTGCTGGGTTTCTCCTCCTCCTCCTCCTCCTCCTCCTCCTCCTCCTCCTCCTCCTCCTCCTCCTCCTCCTCCTCCTCCTCCTCCTCCTCCTCCTCCTCCTCCTCCTCCTCCTCCTCCTCCTCCTTCCGTGAGCTCGTCCCTCCAATGTTCAATCCAGGATTCATGTACCCCGAAGAGGTCGGCATCATGCCGAGAACTCTGTGGGTGGGCGTCAACAATCACCAGGTTTATTTTGCGATTAGCAGTTCTAAGCTGGCACCTAAACAAGTCTTTGTTTTTTTTTCAGCCTCGTGTGTGTTCGCAGTAGCCTTGATGCTGGTGGTGACGGCGGTGGTGGTGTTGGTCTCCTGGTGGCAAAAATGCGCGCCGACGACCTGTCTCGTCTTGCCAGCGATTCGGCGACTCTAGAGGCAGCCCTGTTGGTCGGTGACCCCAATGCGCCCCCAACGGTCACCGAGAAGACCAGCGGCAGCACCGCAATCGATTTCCGCAAGGTGGACCTGTCCCGTCTGCAGACGGGCAGACACGATGTTGCCAAAATTGAAGCTGTCCTGACGTGTCTCTCGTCTGTGTGAAACCGTTTGCTCACCATCTCCCACTGGCTCTCTCTCCCTGTATTGGTGTAAATATCTTTCTCGTACCCGTCTCCTCATTTTAAATAGAATGTATATGTTTTGAAAAAATATTCTCTTGTGCGAATTTCCAAACCATTTTCGATTCATCCATCTGGTTGCATAAATTGCTTTCCTGATTGAAACATCCATGCATCCGCCGTGGTTCACTGAGCGAGATAATCCGTAATTCTAACGGCGAATTCCCTTCCTATCGTTTTTCTAAAGTGTATTAGAATTAATGGAACGCGTTTTTCAAGGATAATCTATTTATGCATTTCCGACCGCGGCGCACATGCCTCCCGAACCGCCCCAATTTCGCTCGAGTGTCCGAACTAGCCGAAAGTAGAGGAACAGGAGAAGGGCACCAGGACAAGCGATCATCCAATGCTCGGCAATGTAATCCTTACCCTCGTTGTCCGTCCGGTCCCCTTTTCCCGTGTGGCAGTCTCCCGCTAGAGGGTGAACCGGCTGCGCCACATGGATGATGTTTCCATGGGGATTGTTTGGAATGCTGCGCAGATGGGTCCGCGTTCCCTGCAGTGCCAACAGAAGCGGAGGAGGAGGAGGCTGCAGTGGCCGCCGTTGCCTCATCAAACGCTTAACCAAGAACACGGGAGCCCGGGCGGTTTAAATGCCGCCGCCGCCACCACCCGACAGTCTCGGGGTCAATGGGGTGCCGGGCTATTTTTGGTGTTCTGATGTGGAAGTCGAACCCGGGTGGAACCGAGTGTTGATTGTAAGCGCCGCACCGAAAGCAGCCTCAACGTTGTTCGCGAAATGGCCTCAGCGTCTTAACCGAACAGTATTAGCGAGTACAACGTTCTAGTACTACACGGAAGACGACTGAAAACACTTCATCAATCAAACCTACTTGTGCTCTGTCCCACACAAACGCAACTCACATGGTAAATGTCCTCAATGCTAGCAGTCCCAGGTACTCAATTGCCTTCTTTTGTCTTATAACCAATGAGAGGGCAAGTTGATTGTTCTCCGGTCCAGTTACTAAGTGGTGACAATAGATAATTTTGTTACAATGTGTGTATGGCCGATGGAGCTTCATCGATGGAGCATGCGGATGTGTCCCACCCAAATGTAAAAATAACAGTACAAGTCACACATCCCCATAAAAGCGAGTCTTATTCGGTAGAAAAACGTAGAATAAGGACAAAAATGGATTGCAATAAAATGTTTTATTTTACAAAGTTCGAGGTCGCTGCAAGCGGCGCAATCTTCGCTGTTCGGCCCAGCGCAAATCGCCACAAACGACCCAACAGAGAGCCCCAGACACGATGGGACAGAGGTGCCCTAAACAGACAGACAGGCATTTTATCGGTAAGTGGTGTATTCAAACAACAACAATAATGGTAATGGTATTCGATTTATCGTGTTCAAGAAACAAGGAGGTAAATAAGGAAGAAAGCAAATGAAACCCTCGGCGAACATACAGTTTGGCAAACGCGTCATGGATGCGGCCATTTTGAATTTACCCAATGGAAGGCGCGAGAAACGGTTAACATCCGCGAAGAACCACATTCCCCAATCCAGCAGTCTTTTTGGGATGTAAATGGAGTATCCTCTAAGGAGCTGAATGCGCCAGTGACCCTGCTTGTTCATGGCGGCAATCACTCCGAGTGTAGTCGCGGTCTCTAAAACATTTACCGGATTACATGAGAACTGGAGGTAGCAGTGACTTCGGCTTGGCAAACCGTTAAAAAACCAGAGAAACGTGCGAAACCTGGCTATTGAATCGATTCCGAAATCGGTCAATGCATATTTTTTAAACAATTGTTGTCCATTGCTCATTGCGAAACTTGTTTGATCTAAAAGTGGCGGTTTAATAAACAACCCAATAGGGCGCGTTCTCTCATTCCCTACGCCATTCTATTCCAACGACGAAAGTTCATTTGGCTTTGGGGATTGTATAAACTACCTCCTATATTCCTTGTCAAATATCCATGCGACCTCTTATGAATTAACTGGTCCTATGCCATGTTTCAAAGACGGACGAGCGTTCCCTCGGCAAACGCCAGTAGCTCACTAGTACGCTGTTCTGGAATGATCGTGTAGACGCCGACGTCCCTGCTTTATGCTTCGTGGATGTCAGCATCGTTCCCACGTCATTTTATCGGATATTCCAATTGCTTTCTTGTCGACCCTTGGCTGGCAAATTACACGAGGCTGTTACAAGCATTAAGTTATGTCAGTTCACCACAAAATATCACAATTCGTATCAGTTCGAACACTATGGAAACTACATTAACCTGATTTCCACAAGAATGGGCTTTTATACCGCAATACAATAAATCCTTTGTTCGACTGCGTGCCATGGATAACCGCCCTAGGAATTAAGGCCACTTACCTTCGACACATGAAAACTTTAAAGGGAATCGATAATAATAAAAATTATAGTGGCTTTATTGAGGTCACGAGGACCAAAACGTTCAGCATAAAACAAGACAGTAAAAAAGTACTTTTTGTTCCTGCTTCAACTGCTCTGGTGAAATCAAAAATCGGGACAAATAAGGTTTGACTGAATTTCAATATGCCGCCGTTCTTGAGGGCATTGAACGGTATTTTTATTGGAACATGGACTTTAATATAAATCCATGGGCGACATGTTTCCGGGGATGACAGTCGCTACGGCAACGTATCGTCGTCGTCTAAGACTCCAGAACAGGTGTATCGTATTATAAAACGGGCCTTTGGCAGGTTTGGTCTTCAAAACGTTATGAAAGCAATTACAACGATGAAGAAGCACTTGTCGCATCGAATAGCGCCGTCCTTATTGATCTCCATTTACAAGTATGTACATTTTACATACTTGCACTTCCTCTCGTCGCTTGAACTTTGGAAGTATGGTACTCTTAAATTTCCACAGGAGCGGCTGCATTTCTCAATTCCGCCAGGAAACACGTAGCTTAACCCCGAGAACGCCAACATTGAGTTAAATCCTTACGAAACTTACCAGAAAATCCCATTATATTCGCAACTCTAAATGATTCCTTCCGCAGAAGGACGAACGCCACTTGGTAAACGACGAGCAGAGTAAAGCTCGAAGCGACCATGACAAGGGCGAGACATCTCAGGAACGAGAATCCCTTCACGTTTCTCTCCGTGACAGAGCCGTAGTTAAGGAAGATGGTGAGACAGTAATATAGGTGCCATTCGTCTTCGTGTGCAAGGACGCAAGAAATGAGTTGAAGAAAGTTGCCATTCAAGACGATTGACGTAAAATCTCCACATGTCTACAGGTTTTTGGATTAAAAATTGATTTACCTTATTATAAAGAGGTGGCCAACCACACATATAGATTGTTACGATAAAGACGGTCACAGCAACTGTTAATGGAGTTTTATCAAATGGAATAATCCTGTTTTTAAGACATTGGAGCGAAAGAAGAATTATCGTCAGGCCGGTGGTCTGGTGTGTTCGAGTTTCTCTGAAACTATTATTTCGGCGCAAATTCATGCATTACCCCTCCATTGTATCTGATTTCTTGGTGCTTAGTTTTGTGCTCCTTATATATTCTTAAACCCGAAAACGAATTGCCATTTGTAAATAGTAATTTCGCACATGGATTATAATTTCGACGTTGTGTGTAAAGGCAATTAGACAATCGATATAGTAAAATAAGAAAAATCAATTCGATTAGCAGCAGTAATTATTCAAAACGTGGAATGTGATTTCTCGCTAGCGCGGAATGTGATCGAATGCTAAGGACTGCTCGTATGGGCACGAATAACAACACATCCAGGATTTCCTTCATCGAAACAACGATGCTTTCAATGCCGGTTCTAAGATCATCCGAATTGGAAATCATCATGACTAGGTTAACTTAGACAATGTAGGCATGTCGTCTCGCCTGAATTTTGTTTAAATGAACTCAATGTTGTACATTATGCTTATCTGATAATTATGAATACAACTCCAAAACTGTTAAAAACAAGAATAATCACCTTTCATTTTGCTATGATATTTAACCGTATCCCAACCACCCGGAAGACAGTGAGAATACAAGGGAAAACGTGAGAGAGTTTGGGTGAACAAACTCTAACGGAATAGATTTACTGGAGTATTTGTACATTGGAGTTGGCTTAAATGGGACAATAGAGAAAGATGGAGCAGCGTACAGTGTATGAAAGACGTATTATAAAAAAACGGCGATGAGTAATTCTCTGGACATTATAGGGATGGACTACCAGTACCTACTTGAGATATGCGTCGCTAGTCCCGAATTTGGGTGGTCAAAAATATATTAATGAATATACGAATGCTTTTCTTGGGGAATCCAAGTAGTCAACAAACACCTCCACTCACAAAGAAGCCGGACGGACCGGTGGCAGGTCTGTTTGGAAAGGCTTGGCGGACAGCGTCTGTAAGCCAAGTGTCTCGGTAGTAATTTGAAACGGGAGATTTATTTTCTCTGTCATTGATAAAGATTTGAATAATGATTGTCCGCGGCAGGGTTTGAAGTACGTCACACAGGCAGTTTACTTCCGGTTGGTGTCTGGCGACCATAAATACTTGGTTACACGTTTGCAGACAGCCCTAATTTTCCTTATTTTCGAAGTTGTCGCACTTGCTTAGAACGCCACTCTAAACCTATCTCTCTCGAAGATGCGCCGGTCGAGTATATCTCAGCTTTCACATAATTAGGTCACACTATCCTGCCGAACAGCCAGTCGAAGAAGGATCTTAAGCGACAAGAAGGCCGGCTACACCTCCAATGATAGTTTGGGCAACTTGATTTCCATGTATGGAAAAACGTCTGGTCAGTAAAATACCAAAGTAATGTTTTTTTCCAAACCAGGCCTCGAAATAAAAATCGAATAGTTAACGACGTTAATAACTGGTCCGCCTGGAAAACAAAACGGACGTCAGACATTTTCAAGGCCAAACCAATTATTATAGGAAGTTCATAAAAGGATACGCGATGATCGTCGCTTCCCTGCACAAGCTGATTGAGATATGGACCATTTCCTTGGGTTCACTAACATAACGATGCCCTTGCCAACGTAAAGGAGGCCCTCTACTCTTTGTGTAAGTTTATCATAATGACCGAACATCGTGCGCTTACGTGGCTGACGATGATGAATGACTCAGAATGGTAGTATGAAGAGGTCTAACTATTGGATTTTAACATCCAGTACCGATATGGGAAGGCACATGCAATCTCTCTCCTACAAACAAAACCGATCTGACGTTGCCTGTTAAGTATTCTTAAGCGAACCCACACTGCACCGATGGTCATCCACGTAGAACAGTAATCCCGCCACTGCTATAATCGACGATAACATCTTTTGGAACAGCATGAAACCTTCAGCAACTGAGACTAGCCTCGAAAATGCAGAAACTAAACGTCTCTGGCAGATATGGCCCAGCCTGCTTATTTTGTTTCGAAAATAACCACCCCCAAACCGAAAATCAAAGATGGTGGCCTTTGCATTCGTAAATCGTTGGATCGCACAGCATGGTGAACATGCTAGCATATCCGGTGACCAATGATCAAACTTCAGGTGTGCAGTTTTAAGATATTTCTGTGTATTACTAGACATCCACAAAGCTCGCATGACTAAATAAAAAGGACCAATAAGACGATCCAAGACTTCCAAAAGAGTATCTTCTACAACATCAACTCCCATGATTGGAGCTACAACCTAGGAAGCAGCCTCATAGCATTCCGCCGAAATGTTTTACATAGCTCCCTACCCCATCGAGGTGGACCTTCTACCCAATCTGTATTAAATCAAAGCCGCAGAACACCCGCATGTCCTCTGTTTAATGGTTTACCATTATAATTGACTACCATCAGGTTGGGTAACGTAATAACTCTGGCTTTACTGTAATACTTTTGCCTTGCATGTGGGACACGCGTTTTGGGACACATAAGTTGTAATCCGAGAATGTTTTCGCAGTGTGTAGGTTGCAGACATTCAAGCCGTTCCAGAACATACTTCGCATTATCCCGCAGCACACAGAAACGATGATCAGGGCGATACCCATAAATCATTTACACGATTGCAATCTCCGATTTTTTTTCGGCAAAAAATACATCCATGGTTGTAAAATAACTAATAGTAATAAAGTAGCTAGAATTATTATTTAACTGTTCTCCTCGAGCCTGGTTTTCGCATAGCCTGAACGATCATTAGCATGGCTGAATCAGACGATTGGTGCCTAATTGAAAGTGACCCTGGCGTTTTCACTGAACTTATTAAGGAATTTGGTTAGCCTTATTTAATTTATACATTCCCGTGTATAGGCGCTGAAGGCCTTCAGTGTGAGGAAGTATATGATTTAAGTGACACTTCCAGCATATCAGATGCTCTCGGGTTGATATTCCTTTTTAAATGGGAAGGTAATGCTATTCAAGGAGGAACCCCAGTGCAAGGGGAGAAATTGAAATCTATTTTCTTCGCTGAGCAAATTATACGAAATGCCTGCGCGACGCAGGCTATTGTTAATGTTCTACTGAATTTACCAACAAATACCGTCGGTCTTGGTGAAACCCTGTCCGACTTCAAATCGTTTGTCTCTGATTTCGACAGCAAGGTAGCCAATTTAACGATAATTAATGATTAAGATGAAAGGAAGTGCTCTTACCAATTGCGATAAGCTGCGCACAGCACACAACAGCTTCACCTCGTTCGTTGATATTTCTAAAAACTTATTTTTAGGCCGCACGTCTACGAAGTAGACGATAACAAATCGGCTTCGTCGAAAGATGCCTATCACTTTATTGGATATGTTCCCATAGATGGAAGCGTTTATGAGCTCGACGGACTTAAGAGTGCCCCTATCGATCACGGATCTGTTATGCAGGACACATCTTGGATCGACGCCATCAAACCTATAATCGCAAATAGAATGGGTGTCTGTGTCGACGGGAGGTTCAATCTCATGGCGATCGTCCCCAACCGTTTACAACTGTACGAAAAACAGTTAGCTGACCTTACAGTGATGCCAGAGGTACGCCCATTATTTTATTCAATTATATTTCGTCTCTTTTTTGTTAAATCAGATTGATTTTATGTTCAACTAGTCCAATGACGAAATGATCAACCAACTAAAACGGAGTATTGATATCGAACGGGCAAAGGCTGCTTCCCAACGAACGGAAAACACTCGCCGTCGCCACAACTATCTTCCATTTATAATCGAGATCATTAAAATACTGGCAGAGAAAGGGCGCCTCGTCGATGTTGTACAAAAGGCAAAGGAAAAATCGAAAGACATCGACATCAGAGCTTAAAGCCTTGACACTGATGCTACGAATTATTTATCGAATAAATGTCTATGTGTTACTATAGTGAGACAGACGTAGGCTGTGTTGCCAGGGGATGGACACTAGGGTTGGTAAATATTTTTGGGGCAAAGTGCCGGAAGACTAATGTTAAAATACAAGTTGATGTTGTCAGTATAATTCCAATGACGAGGGACAGTATATCATTGGACGTAGAAGCACTCCGAAAAATTCGAACGTGACGTTTATCCTGGTAGAGACTGCTTCGAACCCATCCAGGTGAAGCCACTTTGTCGCCTTCCAAGAAGAAAAATGCCGTCGAAGTCTCGATGAGACTTCGGTAACACCACTTACTTCCATTGTAATCTAGAAAAACAATATATGAGCAACGCTTATAATCATTCGATGTAGATTTTAGTGGAATGCCCACAGTAACAGTCAAATTTCGTGTGTTGATCTTATTACAATCGTCGAATGCAGTCGATATATATCTACATAAGCCAGACGACTAATGCATAACAAGACAAAAAGAAAAACTTACAGCCATACATGTACGTGAAGGCGCCATAGTCACTGTGAGGCGGACATTCTGCGAGTCTCTCGCCCGTGAGACCCATTAGTAGACGCGCGACAACATGGGAGAGACGCCAACTATGACCCTCAACGGGGTCGTACGTCTGCATTGGAATGGGTCCACCCAGGCTCATCAAAAAATCGATAATAGCTGGTTCGAGGTGCTAAGAATTCGTCGAGTTAAGGAAACTAGTAGCACAGATAATAATATGCCAACCATCGGACAACCTAATGGAATATTTGTCAAGAAATGAAACCCCCTGTTAGTTGGATGTTAAATACTGTATTATTAATGCTATTTGCTACACACAATTTATAACAAATGCCACAGCTTACCATGCGCAGAAGTTTACAGCCGGGATTGTATAAGAAGCAATCCATGAGTTCCCCAGGCGTGACATCCTTTATTGGTTCGGGCATTGGGTCAACCGTCGCTAATGCTTCCTAAAAAATATAATAACAGTGAAAATTAAAAGATCCAGAGCAAAAATATTCATAAAAAAACATTTCAATGTATATAGGAATTGTGACATATAAGCAGGTTGAAACACACCCTGTACAGCGCGTCAGCCAAAGAATTCGCCAGCTGCAAAAGACGTTGATTCGAATTTGCTTCTAGCGGCCAACGATTATCCAGGAAGGAGTCCACCCATTCGTCAGAGTAGGGAGATTTTCCAGGTCGATCGGAAATGACCGTATGGCTCAAGGGGATTCCGAGCTGACCAAAATACGATAGCAACCGCTGTATCGAAACGCTGGGAGGCAACAAAAGAGGTTCGGGACCGCCAACGCTCCCATTTAGGAAGATAATTTCTTTAGCAGAATCATTTAATATCTTCCAAACACCTTCGGTGACATTAAAGGTCTAAGAAGATTGTCAATCATATAAATACCGAGAAACCTCGTTGAAAATCTTAGGATCCGATAGGAGGTAGTATATGCTTTTGGAATCGAGAGAATCATTTCCCGGTAGCCCAATGCCTGCAAGCTCGATAACAGATTCGATTGAATTGGGTGTAAAAGGACTGCCCGAAGCCTTCCCAAGGCGGCCATTTGTGAGGTCGAAAAAGAAGCGCTGGGAACCCATGAACTCCAGTGCCTCGTTGTCCAGAAAGGCGAAAAGGACATTTTTTCGAAACTTGCCATTCTAAACAATTGGTATTTCACAAAAGCGATTATTTTACCTTAAAAGAGGGTTGGTTCATGACATGAGCCGCAACTGAAACGAGAACACTGACAGCGGGCAACACACTAAAGCCGGAGGTGGCTCTACGATCGAACATGCTCATTGAATCGATACGAGTCAATACTAAAACAGTAGGAATCGGATCCGTTTTATCTGGATTTGACGTAAGATTTCGTGAACGCATCACCAGATTAACACCTCCCAGTTCCCTACAAAATTCGGGCGGTTGCTAAACGTTTTACGATGATTAATTCCACAAACCTCTAGGCGATATCTTAGTAATAATTCACGGTTATAACACGTCTGTGTGGAATTAACAGCCATCATAAAATTTCGGATCTCCATAAAGCATCGAGTGTCATCAACGGGCTCTTCGTTCCATGTTGTATAACACTTCCGTAACTCTTTCTATTCATTTGTAACAACGTTTTCTGCAAAAAACATACCCAAATATCGACTTCGGACGATAACGCATGCACAACAGGAAAAGGCCAATAAATTTTCGCATAATTAGATGCCGGCGGATTCCATTCAGGTTTTACTTTACAAAGTCGTTCTGTGTCATTGTAAAAGTTAAAGTTTCCATTGGGACAAAGGGTGTTTTCTGAGAATGCCGGGGCAGAAAACTCCATATGGGATGGGAAATTTGGCGAAAATACAAACATGCCAGCAATGTTTTGCGATCGGCGTAAAATTGAAGTAAGATTCTTGTCAACGAACAGCTTCAACGGTATGACAATAATATAGGAATTTGAGCTTTCTCGTAAAACCTCCAACAATGACGTGGCGTTTTCGGAGATCAAAACAATTCCGTTGCTGTTTGGGTATTTGGATGAACATCCTACTTCCGAGGATACACTCAATTTACGAGAACAATGAGAAATATTGCGATCAGGAAGTTCATAATACAAGTCAAGGGAATGTGACAGTGGAATAATAAACATAAACACGAGCAGCAACATATTCACACCTGGAAAAACGACTGTATACAAGATATCAAGTATAATTACAATACACAGAGTAGATGAACAAACAATTATTCACTTTACATTGATTGGGTTGTTCGAATTGCATTTCTTCCGCTACCCTTGAGAAATCACATTTTCTTTTAATAAAAAGAACCATTTGCCATTACCCAGTAACAAAAATACAAACGACCTGTATTTATTTTATACCACTTTGGTGGACTTTTTTGAATGTTGGCTTAAGAAAAAGCAATCTATCCAACTGTCTATCAAAAGAGAAAGATGAAGGGGTCAACTAAGTGTAGATGTAGTGAATGGTAACTACGAAATTAATTTCTTCACTTTTCTGTAGGGTTGTTGTTTGTTTGAAATGTGTTGATAACGAAAGTGGTGCGTCATTCGTTAACCAGCCGGTGTGTTGTTTTATTTGAGATTCATTAAGCGTACTGGTCCGAGACGAATCAAATGAAGAAAACACCAGGAATTTGAGCATCAACAATAAACACATTTATCGAACCAAGAAGGAGAACAGATAAGACGTTCTAACCGCGACTGAGAATATTCCGACTCATTTATCCCCCGTTCCTCTGACACCCGCCAAAGGTAAGTGTTATCGTACCTTATTATAGGTAAATCAAAGGCAAGCAGTCCCTATCTTTACTGTGGTGACAGCGTCTGGCGAACCTTATGCATTACATAATAATCATCGCTTTATTAAGGTCACGAGGACCAAAACTTTCAGCATTCAAATTAACAATAAACAAAAATGTTACAGGACGCGACGATACTATACGTAGAAAATGCAGAATACGTTAAGAAGAATAAAAGAAGCAACATCAAGGTAAATTAGCAAGATGGCCAATTTAACCCACGAAGTATATAAAGTTTGGCAAACTGGAAATGGCGGCCATTGAAAGGCCCTATCTAAAACGCGCACATAAAGTTGCCTCAATGGCGTTTGCAACAGACCCTATGTGTTTTCTTTCCGGTTTTTTATCGCTTTCACGAATTTTAATAGGCTAATTTGGTAAAATGTATGGATAACACGCTTTTATAAACTTCATGGGGGGGAAGGAGTGTGTAAGGGTTTTTTAATATATTATGCGTAGTGGCGTGCGCTTGTAATCTAGCAACCTGGAGGCCAGGTGGCGGAAACTGTCTCGCGCGCGTTATGGACAAGGCCTTCTATGGCCGCCATTACCTCGCTGTTATTTCCTCCATTCCTGTTAAACATTAAAATGCTGAAAGTTCTGGTCTTTGTGACCTTAATAAAGCGTAAAAATTATTATTATATTAAATAAAGCGACGCTTCTGAGCCGCTGGACTGGTGAAAACACGCAATGCTGTAGAACCAATCATGCCCAACGTGACATGGAAGAATATTTGGGTTTCACGATAAAGCCGTATGTCTTTTATTGGTGGATTGGAGTGTCACAACTCTCTAGCTGATAGAGTGCGGTGTAGAATTATCTGAAGCCAGTCACACGGAGAAGGACGTTATAAAAGGCGAGGCCCTCAAGAAGGTAGTTAACGATACACCTGGTGGAAGTGGCGGGGACAACTAACGTTTGGCTTTCCTTCTTTTTCAGCCGACGTAACCCCATAAGTGATGTAACGAAGCGAGTCCACGAAGACCAGGCCGACGAAGTGATAATGGAAGACGAAGCGAAGCGCCAAAGGCCGGTGGGCGTGTCGGAAGCGCGGTAGACTTCCTTTATTTGAGTGATAGGTGGTGTAGAAAAAGTGAACAATAACTACAAATTAACGTCTTCACTTTTCTGTATGGTTGTTTTTTTGTTTCAAATGTGTTGATAACGAAAGTGGCGCATCATTCGTAGACCAGCCTGGTTGATGGTTTGTTTTAGATTCATCAGTCCTACCGGTCCGGGGTGAATCAGGAGAAGAAAACAAAAATAATTGGAGCATCGACAATCACTGCATGTATCGAACTATGTTGGAGAACAGATAAGACGTTCTAACCGCGGCTGAGAATACTCCGACTCATTTATCCCCGTTCCTCCAACACGCGCCAAAGGTAAATGTTATCGCACCTTGTTATAGATAAATAAAAGGCAAGCAATGGCTACATTTTACACGTAGACGGAGTCAACTAGTATGCACACATATATACATATATTGGCGCAAATTATTTTCGTGATAATGTTGGCGCAGTTTTCAAAGAATAAAAACTGAATTGCTCCATTCATCGACACCTATAGTAAGACGTTATGTTTACAAAAGATGCCCGATTGACAACAAGACGCCAGGTTGCTGGCATTTCAGATGAATATTGAAACACTAGCAGAAATAACTCAATCAAACAATTACCCATCATTAATTTAGCCATATTTTATATCAATATTTTTTTTATATTTTCGTTCAAGCGTCATATACAAACACTAGTCATATAACTTTGAAATGGCGTTTATTTCGTCCGACACCCGATTTGATGTATCGAAAATGTTGTGATTTAGGACATTTGAACACTTCAAATAAGACACCCCAGGTGTATTTATGTAAATTCCGGGAGTAATCTTTGATTTGCGCTGAATTTGATACGTTTTCCTCCTGGATACTTTGGTGTGCAGCAGATCTCCGATTAAAAATCTGCCATCATAAAAACTTCGAAATTACATGGGGGTTATGATGAAATTAACAAAAATATATTGCAAAACCTTGTGTATTTTATGAGTTCCCAGATTACAAATCGATGAACAAACAGCAATGCAGATTAAATAAGACTTCTCAATCCACCAAATATCAACAAGGGCAAAGTTACAAATAATATAAATAATAATAAACTTTACACATTATGTTAGATTTGAGTAGACACCAATGTTCTTATCCGTTCTTATTCTATACATAGAGTTGCCATTTTTACTAATCGCCGTCATTCTGATTCGTTATTCAAGAAGGCAGCATACATCTCCTCACTCATTCTACCAGGATTATATAATAAAAAGGACTAAACTCACATAGGCTTCATGAATGCGAGGCACCATTTACGCACAGGCTCGCAATGCACAGAGAAGGCAAGGAGGTAAAGGCCTTCAACGTTTTCCCTGGACAGTGTAATGACTCCCATGTAGACATAATCGAGAAAGTCTTCAACAATCCTTAAGAGTAGCGTATAAAACATTTATGTTTTGAAAGAAAACCTCTTCGGAAATCGAGGCCATAACAACACCAAGTACATTCGGTCGCAAATTGCGTTCGAGATCATTTCAGAAAGATATGGTACTCGCAAAGCAAGAACTCCCCGATGTGCATCTACAAAGAGGCCATCACTGACCTATTTCAAATAAAGTACTGTATGCAAACAAATGCATGATATTACCGCGATCTTCAAGTCCGTATTTTTTCCAAGATGTCGTGGATGATTCAATATGTCATAGTTTGCGATTTCATCATCTTGGAAGGTCTGACTGCTGCACTCGGCCATTTTAAAACAAATTCGAACGTAAAAAATTAAGATTGACAAAAATGAAATCCGGTGTTCTTAATTCTAATAAAATAATCAATGCTGGTAACGGTGTCGTTTTCGCAACAAGCAGTTGGCGAGAAGTGAGGCGCGCTTTCGTGACGAGTCAGCTTTCAGACGCGAAATCGCGCAGTATGCACACGATGGTACTGATAGCTAAACCAATCGCCGTTCAGATTTGGTATGTACAGCTTTGCATGTCGATACGCGTGAACTGCGCACGTGCGTCCCATAGACACAGCCCTCTGATAGGCTGTTAAGTTAACACGCACACAAAGACGGATATTATTTTTCGACACTGAAATTTACTGAATGGAAGTCATCAATGTAGGTGTTGGAGAAACGATCATTTCCCAAAGACAAAATTGTCTCCAATTGTATAAAACATCTATCCATCCATTCTCAACTTCAATGTCTGAATATTAATCGGTTAAACCATGCGAAGACCTACAGTTTAATTCCATGAACTAAACTTCATGGCATGTTTTGTCATCATAAAACCTTAATATATATAAAAAGTGGCTGATTTCTTCCGGCACATGTCACGTAATAAAGCAATTATAATTATTATTACTATTGGGACACTATATATGTCCTGTCTAGACAACCGAAGCTTGAATTTGAGAACTTGTTTAGTTAATCGAGAGTGAAGGCTTTAAAAATGATCTTGTTGTCTAGTGGATTATGTATGCACTCCATGCAAAGCACAATTATTCAGTGCAATTTCACTAGTTGTTAGATCTTGGCTGATCATGCATTTGGTGACCCCTCCCATCCCCTCTAATACAGTCAGTGTCAATGTAACTCTCTTTGACGAATAGGAAAGCAATGCGGTTTTATTGTCATTCCAAGAACGGTGGCACACTGCAATTCCATATTATTCCCTATTTTTTTCGAATTTTTGACCTCGTGAACGTAATAAAGCTATTATCATTATTATTACTATTGGGACACTATATATGTCCGGTCTAGACAATTTTAGTAGATAAAGACTCCAGTTCATGTGAGTTGCGATGCAGTCAAAATATATAAAACAATGAGCCGCCTTTAATTGATTGATTCACGTGTTGTTTGTTAATTAGATAGGACTTAGTGTTGGAAATATTATTAGAGTCCACGCATTAGAGCAGGGTACAGGTTTGCCGAATGGATTCTTTATGGTTCTTGTTCGGTAGAATAGGTGACATGGTTGTTTTACGGTGCCTTTATCACCAGGGTTAGACATTTGATTCCTTTACAAACGTTAAATTTATTCCGAATATTTTTGAATTGCTTTATCACTATTTTAATAAAGAATTTAATTTTTTTAAATCAATATTAGTTCAATTTTCAAATTATTTATTTATAAATGTTCAAGCCAATTAGAAAATTCGTTGTTCGGTTCTCATTTTCATTACTGATTTCGCTAATGTCCTTTGTTTATGTATGACTGTATGATTATTAAGAAAAACTGAATATTTATTTATTGGTGGTAATTATTGATGGACAATAAATATGTTTGTATAATATAATCCAGACACGTGTTTTATCTCAGGGGGGTCCTGGTTGATGTTGACGACGACGGAAACCAAAGTAACGAAACGGTAAAAGACCAAGAAATACTGATCCTTTACAAATGCTCGTTAAGCAAACATTTAAGGTGTTTATAGCACATAAGTCGTTTCTGGTTTGACAAGTATTGGCATCTATGGTGTCGAAAACGCGCAAACACATAAGACCTATATAACAAGCGAGAGATAGTGCAAACGGAGTTATGATCGTTAAAATTTTTATCTAAAATCTGACTTTTGTTTTGCAATTCTGAGCTTTCATGTTGTCCCCACAATTCAAACATGAAAGACCGAGGTACAACGAGGAACCGGAGAAACGAGACGGTTAACGCCGAAGAAATACTGAACATTGACATTTTTGTCTATTTAAATCATTAAATGGCAAAAAACGATGTCAGCTAAATAGTGGACATTCAACAAGTTTTTTAGTGTAATAATGCCACTATGTATTTGGCAACTGAAATATATACTACGAAAAGGCAAGTCTAACCTCGTTTTATTTATGTCCGAGAACCCTTCTTCGGATCTCTGAATAAATTCCCATTTACTAATGCTTGACATGTTTACTCCCATTCTCGACATGACATCCCGATTCTGGACCAAAAATTCAAACTGTCTATTAAGCGTGCGTGGTCTAAATCACTAACCCTGGCTACTCAATGTACTAGATTTGACCTATTAAGGCCTCTATTTTTATTGGCTAATCAAGCCAAAGGGCCATCTATAAAAACTACATGAGACTCCTCAATAAGGAAGGCGGTTCAGGCAGTTAAATTCTCTTGAACTTTCTGTCTTCCGGTAAGTGTGGCGGGTGATAATGAATCCGTGTGATCAAATCAAAATAAACACGTATAACAGCGGATTGATCTGCCGAAGAGTTTAATGGTGAAAACAAAATCGATCTGCTCGTTATTTTAGCTTGAAAGCAGTGATAACACCTTTTGATTGACGAAATAAAGCACACCCTAAATAAAAATTTTCTATGTCCATTCGAAGAACATGCTCTCGGTATTTTCGATTGAAACCTTATAACGGGATTGGCCAACTTACTCATGACATTGAAATCGTGATTTCTCAAAGTGAAAGATGTAATTTCATAGAGCTCAGTACACGATATTTGGAGATTAGAAACATAAGTGAAGAAAGATAAAAAGAATCAATCTTAGGATTAAGCTGAACCAAAGTTGATATATTTTGCTGCAGGTTCCTCTCAATGTCAGCTCAATTAAGTTTGACTTCAAAAACCAGTAAAAGCTAAAACAATACAAAACTAAGAAACCCAACAACAATTAATACAACTGAAATACATATTATCTATGATGCAAACAATTACCGTTCAACAATTGCTACTTATTTTATATCGAGCAGAAGGATTCCATTTTTTAACTTTAAATTATGCAATAAATAATCTTGCCACGATTCCCAAATGAGAAAATTTGATACCCCACTTAACCATGAATGATTATAGGAGAGCATTCAAATTAATTTCACGATATCAAAGTCTTACAGCATAAAAATACGCTTACGAAATGCCAATGCCGGTAAATTACTATAACCAGAATATTTACTGTGCAAATCGCTTTACTTGTAATTATTCAGTAGAATGTATTTATTTATTATTATTATTATTATTATTTAATTTCATTTATTTATGCCTTTCCCTTTCGATTAAGTAACCTCCCATTCCTAAGCACATCTTTGCGGCAGCGTAATAAGTTAGAGATCCGGTAACTGTCATTAATGTGGCCACCATTTGTTCCTTTAAACTAGAAATCGAAACAAGTCTAAGTGCCAATATACCAAAGTAAACAAAACAATGGAATCACAATGAATTTGTTCTATATTTGATAAAACAAATCATGCGGGGTTATCGAAGGTCACCTTGCTTATGTCAACGACGACGGGCCTTCGACATCGTTGAGAGCATCTGGACAACCGGCAATGGGGCGCCACGTGAATCGCGTCAAATCGACCTACAGAGAAACACAAATGTGACAATTAAGGGAGAAGCTTTGTCTGCTTATTGATTTGATTTTCGCAGAAACGTATTCAGTGAAAACACCGCGGTTACAACGACAACGCCAATGCCCCAGTTGTCCATCAACATAGAAGTTCATGAAACGCCAATGAAACTTTAAACAATCTCACCTCCTCATGGACCGTTTGTCCGGTTGTGTCGGCGACGAATTCCTATATTTGTGATTCGCCACTGTTAAGGCATTCTTTAATGTGAAGGAATTGAGTCTCATTTCGTGGAGCAATAATAATTTCCATCACGACATGGACAAAAACCGAAAGCGAGCAGACGATTCTGGAAAACTGCAAGTAGAGCCTGCCAGTGGTAAGTCCAACCAGTCGGTCGCGGTCAGTCAACTTGCCAGGGTCGCCGACTACCCGCGGGGGCGTCAGCATCTCCGCAGAATCACAGCCCACACCGGCCACAACGTGAAACCGACCAGCGAAGAGAGCGATGGTGCATCGGCGCCAAGTCGATCCGCCGCGCAGACTGAGCAGTCGACAGGAATCCCCTCACCCTGGAGCCCGACCGGGGCGAATCAAGTGAAAAAACCTCAGGAATTTTAGCAACGACAAACGATATATGTATCGAATTGCGAGGGAGAATAGATAATAAATTCAACCTACTACTGAGAATCCTCCGGCTCAGTTATCGCCATTTCTCCGACACGTGCATTATGGATATTATTAGGTAAGATCTCAAAGTCTATGACGCCTACGTTTATTCTCAAGTATAACGTCCCATTTAATTTCGGGGACACGTTGCAATTGCGATGGCATCTTAATCGCCAGTTGTGGGTCACAAAGACCTCGGTGTATCACACTCAATTCGACAATTCGTTTTCCTGGAGACAGATGGCTTAAACGATCAGGTGATAAAGGACAACGTAGCAATTTCGTAGAGACGCGCCGTCAGCACGTTACCTCAATCAACCGAGTTCACTCCCGACCTGATGACCTATGGTCGAGAACTCAAACCTCATGCCAACCAATCCCCAGTAAAACCGAATTGAACTCTTCCCAGTCTTATTTCTCCAAATTCATGAACGTCAAACATGAATGCAAACTGTAAGCAAGTTTCATATTATCCTTTAGACGTGCCCTATGAATCTAATTTTCGTATTTGAGCCATTTGATCGCCGATCCTCGTAATTGTATTTCCGAGTAATTGTCGGTCGTTCGAGTCACAATTTTCAAGAGCTTGTGAATAAAGCGCTATTAGAAGATATGACTAAGCTAGTGCGTTTTCAATGAGCCGATCGACTGGAGTGTATAAAGGCGTCCAACCATAGGTTGAAATTCGTCCAATCAGCGGTCAGGGCAGACTAGATATCACATAGCTAATAAAGCGTGTAGTTTCGCATAATAAATGGCGGAGCCAATTAAGACATTTGGAAAAGATAGGGAAAGGTTGGTTATTTAGACTGACATCGTTTGGGTATAATTTAATTGATTTCATTGGAAACAACGACACCCTTATTTTCCGTCTCTTTTTCTACCGGCCGTTGTTGGTCTACCAAAAATATATGGCAAAGATAACCAAAACCATCCATGTTGTCTAAACCTAAAAAAACATCGCATCCGTTCGCACTGCCTTCAGAGCATGTGCAATTTAAGAGATGTCATTGCCACAGCCGACTTTAAAGTTGTCGTGGATTCAGACTTCGATAAGGAAATCGATTATATCTCAGATTTTTGTACGATGCGCACTGCCCACTTACGGAACTATCCCTCACCTCCGTGTCGTATCATCCCCATTTCTTAAACAATTTAGGCGAAAGAAGGAACGGCTCTACCGCCATGGCAGGTATCGAGAAATAAAACAAATTTCAATCATGATCACAGCCGAGGTAAATCGCCTTAATAAAATGTTTGTAGATGAGCTGTTCCGAACATCGAAACCTGGCGACCTCTGGAAAAATCTTAACAGATTGACAGGAACCCGCCGCTCATATCTACCAAGTGGTGCCCTAGACCTTGATGCTCTGACTGATGGCTTTATCTTCAAATCCGCTGACCATTCCGCGGTGCCTCACGTTAGATCTCTTAATCCAAGCGCTTTTCTACCTGCTCACGAATCCTCTATCTCCAACATTTTGGCTGGCCTCAAGAGCTCCACAGCGACTGGTCCGGACGGGGACCCGCCGCGGTTCTTAAAATCGGTCACCGCGCGATTTCTCCGATTGTCACCCAGCTCGTCAATCATTCGTTAGGAGAATGCTCCTTTCCTTCGGAATGGAGAGATGTCGCTATAACACGTATTCCGAAACCAGCGAATGGTTCCGCGACCTGTGAAGTTTAGAACTATCGCCAAATCATCTGTCTGGTTGAAAGTGATTGAGAAGCACCTCATCTCAAAATAAGATGACACGCTTAAAGCTGCAGATGACCCGTTTCCGTTTGCTTATAAATCAAATAGGAACACTCTGGACACCGTGTCTACGTTATCGCACACACTCCACTCTTCACTTGATGCCGGAGCGAAAGCCGTCAAGGTCGTTTTCTTGGACTTCTCCTCTGCTTTCAACACTATCTCACGCTCCCGCATCCTTTCTCAACTATGTGAAGATGGCGTTGAAGGATGGTTGATTAATTGGCTTCAAAACTATTTTTCTAATCGACGTCAACATCTCAGAGTCGGAAATGAAGCCTCCATCCTCCTTGACCAAATAACTGCGGTGTACTAAAAGGCGCAGTGCTATCTCCCTTCCTTTTCAACTATTACACGTCGAGCCTTCGGTCCCCTAACGACGTGACACTTATAAAATACGCGGATGACTTGACCTTATGCCATGCATGCAAGACGGATGGTGATTCTCAACAGCTCGGGCAGGCAGTCACTGAGGTACTTGAGTGGTCTTCCAAGAATGGTCTTCTGTTGAATGCATCAAAATGCATCTCTATTATATTTTCCCTGACAGCCGCTGTTGACACTCCCGAAATCCCTTCACTCCATAATTTTGCTTCGAGCTCAAAATCTAAATTCATCGGCGTTATTTTTAACAGTCGGTTATCATGGAGTGATCATGTGGATGCCGTCTTTGGTAAATATCGTCGACTCTGTTTCCTAGTTCGTCGGTTCAGGAGACTTGGCTTAAGCTCTAGACGTATAAAGACCTTTGTCCATGCCTGTATAATTCCACTTATTGTATATTGTTCTCCAATAATTTTCCCCGGCCTTAAATGTTCTGAATTTTTAACCCTTTATAGACTTTTTAAAATAATCTCGTTTTCTAGTGGTCTGCCTATTCTCTCCATTGAAGAAATCATCGTTCAACGCCACTTCAAAAGTTGTTCACTAATCGCTGCTCGTATATTAAGTGACCCTTCCCATTCCCTCTATTCCAGCTTATCTGAAGTGTAAATCTCTTCGACCAATGCGTAGGCTATACCGTTCAATACCCACAAGAACGGCGGCATGTCGCAATTCGGTCATTCCTTATTTGTCTTGATTTTAAGTTTCACGCAGAGCAGGTGAAGCAGGAAATAAAAGACAATTTTCATATCTAATACTTGTTATACTGTCTATTTTTACTGCTCAAAGTTTTGGTCCTCGTGACCTCAATAAAGCAACTACAATTATTATTATTATCAAGACAGTCGGACAACAAGGAGGGTGATATAATTGATTCAAATTGAATAACACTCCCTATCACCCTTCCTCCCTCCATGCGTGCACTCATTTTAAGGCATCAATTTCTCTCCTATTATCAGGTTTTCTTACATCGTCGTTGTAGGTCAGACATTGCAAACGTCTAAACATTGGTACTCCTCAACAAATACCAGGACAACCTGACTTCGGCCATTCCTGTCTTATTTCACATTCTTTATAATACAGACATGGAAGGTCTTGCGTGGTTCGTTTTTCTGGGTACCAAATCGACCTCCTGAAATGAGGTCATCGAAAAGGTTATGGGGTTTAGGTTCGTTATTCCCAACAAAATTTGCCTAAAATAATTAAGTGTTGTGCATGTAATTTAAATTCCATATTTAAACGCAAAGAAATATTCATTTAGATAGAACTTATTGAAAAGGTTTGCCGAACGACAGAAGCCGTCATTTAACTCGCCATGGGACATCTTGGCTTTCTAAGTGAATATTTACATCTATTAAATCCATATAATTCGCCCAATGACAAAGTCTCCGTAATTTATCTTATTTAAAAATGCCACCTTTCGAAAATATCCGTAACTAAACAAGCCCTAAATACTTCAATACTTTATGAAATATTCCATTCAAATACGCTTACGTAAATGATAGACGAAGAAGAACAAAAAGAATTTGCGCTTTGGAAGAAATTGGGACGCTTCCTTACACCCGGATAACCGCCTGACTCACCCACAGCGTTGATCGATAAAAATATCGCTGTTTGGAGTGAGAATGTGTTGAGTCTATTCTGTTGCAAAAGGAATGCAGTATGTAGGGAGCGAATGAGATACCTCAATGGAATTGGAACAAAGGGTCGTCAAAACAATCATAGGAGTCTCCATACCACCAACATATAATATGGAAAGATGGTCGCCTCATATCTGCATGCGTGCTGGAAGCATTGAAATTCTAAAAATCCTGGACGAGCCGTCCCTAAGGCACTCGAGTGGTTTTCAGAAAATGCCTTCTGCTGGACGCATTCAAATGCGTCTTTATAAATGTTCATAGATTTAAAATAAAAAAATGATCTGGAATTTTTTGTGAGAGTGGGCGTTGTAGTAGCTGAAGTGTTTCTCGCAAACGCATAAGCGAAACCAACGTCGGGAAAGCCTTTGAGTGAAAGAAAGGTCGTTTTGAAAAATGAGGAAGCGTGACGTTTTGTGGCGGTTAAAGTCGGTGCCACTGAATATTGGGTTTCATAAACGAGGACGTTTTGGTAAAATAGGTATTAGAATGGATATTGATATCCTTAGACATTCGTGTAAGCAGGATAGGTGGCAATTTTCATCGAAAAAAATAAAGACGGACATAAACGCTGTTTAGCTTCCGCCTTTCTATAAAGCTCTACGAAATTCAGATTAACAATACATATTAGAATCCCGACAGGTTCCTGTTGTTTTTTTCATACCTTTAATCGATATCATTTGAATACAATAACACAGCAAGCTAGATTCAATTCGAAGGAAACAGTTTCCTGTCTAATTAAGCCGGCAGTAAACTCGTGCTTGGAAATGTTTGTAGATGCAACGGATTGGAAACAGTTTTCATTCGAAAATAAACTCTCTTCATACTCGAGCTAGAACCAATAAATGTATTAAAACCCAACTGTTGGTTATCGTTTTCTCTTTAAAGCAGAATCACCTTGTGTTAAATTTAAAATGAAGAAGTATATTTACTTCGAATGATTCGCCGCTGTAAAGTTCCTTTTTTACCGACCGATAATTCATCTTTATGATTGTATTTGAACGTGAGAAACTTCATCAATTTGGTATGCATAGAAATGCCGCCTTTACAGCCGGTCTAATATAGCCCAGCAATTTCTGTTATTTATGTGTACTCAATCTCTGTTTATAATGAAAGTGAACGAAAAAAAATTAATTTATACATTAAATATGATAAAACGTCAAGTGTTTCTGTTTGATGTAAACGACGACGGCGCCAGGCAAGAAAGCGAGCGCACGTGATCAATCGCCAAATGTTTAAAATCGGCCTGCAAGACAATGCGTATCGGACAAAAAACGAAGATAACCATTGATATTGTCTGTCTCTTTATCGAAGTCGGAATCCTCGAAAACGTTGAAGTCGGTTGTGGCAACGGCATCTCTTAAATTGCACTGGTTCTGGAGGCAGTGAGAACGGATACGAATTTTTTTAGGTTTGGGACAATGTTGATGGTTTTTTTATCCTTGCCATATATTTTCGGTAGACCAACAACGATGCAGTGGTCCGACTGGGCTAAAGGTGCACGTTTACGACATGCATACAGAGAAGAATCGGACACAAATATGTTTTCAAGAAGATTCCCTTCGAATGTAGGAAAATTGAAAATGGTGTTTAGACCAAGTGTAACAGGAGGGCTTATAGGCGCAGAATTAAAATCACGGCACAGTAAAATAAAAGAATCATCCATGATTGAAGAAATAAAAGGTATTATGGAATCATAGAACTTAGGTATGTCTGCTCTGGTAGAAGATGGGGGATATACAAGTTAAATACTTGAAGAGACATTGAATGGCACATAACTCAAACACATTCAATAGCACTAGCAGCATAGCAAAAAACCTTTTTGTTCGATTTTGACCAGCTGAGATTGATGCAACTCGCGACACCGCCCCCTTTGGATTTAATGCCACGCTTTCTGTCGGTATTATAATCTAAGGGGTCAAGTTAATGTTACTGGCTGTAGTTATTCATAGAAGTATAATTTGCATTTGCCTAGCAATAAATTGGGAACCCAATCGAAAGAATGACTACTCACAGTAATCACAATGTCTTCAACAAGCAAACAAATATAAGAAAAAGAATAAAAAGATGAAAGACGCTTCTTCAAAAGATCATTTTTAATTCAGCCTTAGCATAACCGACTACGGATACATCAATACTTATTGACATACAATACAACTTTAGGCTTTAAATAGTATTATCAATATTATTTTAGGTTTTAATATGTTTTTGTATGTTTTTGCAAATTTCTTAAGACGGAAAACTGAATAAACTTCACCCCAAAGTCAACAAAAGACTAAGTGAAATCTACAGGAAATCTCAAGGTATTAACTGCAAAACGAAATGCAGGGTACAAGGCTATTTTGTGCAGTTTCAGTCAATTCCATATAATGATCACACTAACAAACAAACCATCGCCCAGCAACACCTCTACAAATCCCAATAAGTTTGCGCTTTCTGTTTGAAAACCACGTCGCCTCTTCGCCTGGAAAACAACTGCAAAGACTCAGATTCCCTCTGAACGGAACTCAATTCAGATCCTCTTACCGATCCTCGTCCGCCGTTCTTGTACGCAGAAGCGTATCGTCAGACAACGTGATTAACGCCAATGGATAAAGGGAACAAATGATTATCGTAAATTGGTTTAAATTTTCAATGCAACAATTTGTTTATGTGACACTCTCGCAGAAACACAAGCCCGAATAAACAGGCGGAATGGATGGATTGACTGATA